>JAIGNY010001930.1:1315000-1522500 GCA_020152595.1 Chiridota heheva | reverse complement strand
GGTACATCCCGTCTGGCGAGCAGATATGCTTCATCAATTTGAATGATTTTAAGTGAAATATTTTGATTTTAAATGGATGTATTAATACAGCCCATGTGAAGGCTGTCACCATGGTTTAAGTGAAATCCGTCTGGATGTATCAGATTGCTTTGTCAATTTGGATGGTTTTAAGTGAAATATTTCGATTAACGATGGATGTATCAATACATCCCATGTGAAGGGATGTACCGGTACACCCCAACTGGTGAGCAGATTGCTTTGTTAATTTGGATGGTTCTAAAGTGAAATGTTTTGATTCAGGATGGATGTATCAATACATCCCATGTGAAGGGATGTACCGGTACATCCCGTCTGGTGAGCAGACTGCTTTGTCAATAATTTGGATGGTTTAAAGTGAAATATTTCGATTAACGATGGATGTATCAATACATCCCATGTGAAGGGCTGTACCAGTACATCCCGTCTGGTGAGCAGATTGCTTTGTCCATCTTCATGGTTTAAAGTGAAATATTTCGATTTATGATGGATGTATCAGTACATCCCATGAGAAGGGATGTATACCGGTACATCCCGTCTGGTGAGCAAATTGCCTTGTCAATCTGCATGGTTGAAAGTGAAATATCGATTTACGATGGATGTATCAATACATCCCATTTGCAGGGAAGTGCCAGTACACTCTGTCTGTTGAGCAGCTTTCCTTGCCAATCTCCATTAATTAAGGTGACTAGGTCTTTGCCTACGACTTGTACGTATTCTATATTTTTGTAAAAGCAGCGCTAACTGCCATTTGCTCTTTTTGATTGCGATTTAACATGTACCACCCTTCCGTCTAATTGATTAATTTTTAATCATTTTCGTACATAGCTTTATGAAAATGGTAATTCTATATATGTCGGGCCACCCGTTTCTCTTCTTGGTTTACCATTTATTTGGACTCATTTTCCGGACTTTGCAGTTCAGATTGTAACAGTACATTCTTTGTTTAATTGTTTGCACACATACTTTACCATCGTGCAATCATATACTTAATGTCATGTTTTCATTCTTATGCCAGATTTCGGTTTTGGATTGACACTGACACAATAAAAGGATTTAAGTTTCACTGTTTGAATTACACTGTTATAACTTAAAACTTATAGCCTAATTTAATAAGAACAAAAAGATAATGATTGCTATTTTGAATACAAAGTTTTCTTTATTTATTAAGTATAACTGTAAGGTAATCACAATAAAGTGGCATTTAAGACAACAATTTCAATGAGATCACCTGTGCCTCTTACAGATCCTATGCATATACCGTGGACAGGTAGATTTGTGCAGTAAATAATGCAAATGACCAAAAAAATGCATTAAATTTCCATCAAATTGATCATTTCCCATCAGTTTGTTTATTTTCAAAAAAATTATTTAACTTATTATTTTATATTTTTTGTAACGTCACCGTGACACTTAGAGCCTCTGGCGTTCGTTCCCCTACCTGTCTCCTGAATTTCCTTTTCAAGTAGTTGAATATGACTGAAAGTTTATCCTACCACAAATGCCCCACCTCATTTATTAATACCATTTAACACCAAAGGGCATTTTTTGGGTACATATGGACCATAAAATCATACTTAAAGCCGGCCAATTCTCATAGTCGGATATGAGTGATTAACTTGCATATTTATGTACACACTAACTTACATTAAAGCTTACTTTCAAAAATATACTATGTGTGGAAACAAAATTGGGCAATACAATAACATGCCAAATATGTTTACAATTAAGCTTCGGCCCCTTATAAGCATGACATAAGCAAAACAACGGAAGACACGTTCTTTCTTGTACATTACATATGAAACAAATTCAATTTTTAAGTTCTTGAGATTTCACATCATTGCTGACTAAAACGTATATTAATGAACTTAATACGATCACACCGGAGGCAATAGAGGCCAGCATATTTGTGATCAATGATGCCAGTCGCATTAAAACTAATAAATTTCAGCCCTTCCTTCCCACGACCACTAGAACAATAAGATTCATCTACAAATCATACTGCGTCTATATACACCTTACTTTATATGTGTACAAAACACACATGAAAATACACACGCAAATACATTGAGTTACACTTTTGCATTTACAATTTCTTGTACACCATGATGTAATTCATTTTTGAAATTTCATAGTGGAAATTCTGTGCAAATTTGTATTTCCTGGAAAGTTAATTACTTTGTTCTGAAGTAATTGAGAGCAGTTTTTCAAATATTATTTAAATGGGGTAGCCTATTTACGATGAGCAATTGCTCTCCATCTAATTTTTCCAGCTTCATAATTATTTAAAATGGATGATACATTTTGATACGATATAGTAATTTTTTGACAGAATGTGCCATAGATCAAAAGTCTGCTCTCTCTCTCAGCAAGCAGAGGGCAGTGTTTTAAAAAAAGTTAAAATTTGAATATCTCTTAGTATCTCCCATCTCCTCACAGGATTAAGAACATTGATTCGACATCTATCATTGTAGAATTATGTTGTTTTTTTTTGTTTTGTTTTTAAATCAGTGACACGAATTTCAAGTACGAAATGCAACTCTATCTGGCTACCCTGAAAATTATTCAATATACAAACAAGAAAAAGCCAATAGAATTGCCGATCTCATCACCTCTAGACCTACACTGTACCATAGTTCAAATTAAAACCACTCAATACTAATTTAAAAAAATTACTCGAAAATCACAATTTGACCTCTAAACTTTGTTATTATGACAGCGATTGAATTTCCCCCTTCCCCTTCCCTCCCTTTTCGAACCATAACAAGTAATACCAACCAGGGGCGCAGATCTGAGTTTGAGGGGGCAAAACCTTGAGCAAGTGGCGAAGCTAGACTTTTTGGGACGGCAAAGAAAGAGAAATTTCCATGTGTAAGTATTCCCCCCCCCTCTCCTTTCTCCCTCACGCACTATGTAAACCTAAAAAAAGGAGTTGTGTCTACGATTGTTCTGGCAAAGATATCATTATTTTCTCCATATTATATATAGCTATGCAATATTTTCTCTTGGTATTCATCAAAACTTCCCAACAATAAAAGGAAATTATACAAAAGTTGAAGCAAATTCCAGAAAAAGAAGCAAATTTCACGAACAAGAAGGATGTTGTTTTTTTATAAAAAAATTCCAGAAATTTAATAGAAATTTCTTGAAAATTGAAGAAAATTTCCAGAAAATGAAAGCATAAAAATTGAAGCAATTTCATGGAAATTAAAGACAACTTCTCGTTAGTTAAAGAAATTTCCCGTTAATGCGGAAGAGCATTGCACAAAAATTGAAGCAAATTTCACAAAAATAAAGGAAATTGCACCAGACTTGAAGCAAATTTAATAAAATGAATTAAATTCTACGAAAAGTAAAGAAAAATCCACGAAAATTGAAACAAATTTCACGAAAATCAAGAAAATTGAAGCAAAAACACTCTATTTTGGTTTGAATATGGCTGGATGCTTTCAATTTCATTAATTCAAATTTTCGTATAGGGGCCTACTCATATTTTTGAGGGGGCAAAACGATACTTTTGCCCCCACTCCCAGCATTTCATCTGAGCCCCTTGACCCCGTGATCAATATCCATTTCAATATTATAGGCAAATTTAGCAAAAAAAGGTCGCTAGCTCTGTGACCTTTGACTTTTCAACACAAAATCTGCGAGACACAACTTCAAAGAGAAACTTTCATGGTGCAATTCCATTTTGCTATGTGCCTCACACTTACTAAATGCCACAAAATTACCCCTCTAAAACACATATTGGACCCTTGACCACAACAAATATTTTTTTCAAAATATTTAACATGTGTTTTGTGTAAAAAATGCAGCACTTAGCAATAATTTTTATCGTTTGACCTCTGACCTTTGAATTTTGGAGAAAATTATACCCTATTACTTATATCCCTTTTTAAAGATAACAAGTTTCCTGCAAGAAATACAGCTTTTAGTAATTTTTGTTTCATTTGACCTCAGACGCTTGACCTTTTGACCTCAAAAATATTTTCATTATGGGGGAATGTTATATCTTACTTACCTATATTACTCTCAATTATAAATTGTATTTCCTATAAAAAATACAGCACAATTTTTATTTCTTTCATTTGACATTTGACCCACAAACTTGCCACATATTGCATATGTGAGTGATGAGATAAAAGCTGTTTCGATGACCTAAACTTCTTCTTCATCTACTTCTTCCGCAGTTGAAATCATCCTCCTCTTCATCCTCTTCGCTGGTATGGCCATGTTTTGATGTGGCCATTATTTCTTGATCGATGATCACCGCCAAGGCACTGCAAGTTGAGCTAGAATGCGGCAATAACTACAGTGTCTATCAAGAAAAATCAGCAGGAAATCATTGTTAATACAATTTTATAATGAAATGAGGGAAAAGTTTTGTGGAATTTTTCTTAATCATTCTATTGATTTTCTTCTCTAAGAAAACCAGTTTATACTCTCATGACGAAAATGAAGGAAATGTCCCAAAAATTTTCCGAAAAAAAAGACAATTTCACGAAAATTGAAGGAAATTTCAGAAGAATTGATGCAAATGTTTTATTACTTTGATACTTATGTCTCGTGTGGTGCAGTTTTATTTGCCAAGTAATTTTACTTGCTCTTCTCTTTGTCAGGATCTTAAAGGAGAAACAAACCTCAACTCATTTCCTATTTCATGCGAAAGGGAATTAAAATATAAACCAACTATCAAAAGAGCAACTCAAAATCTTCTTCCTATATCAAGGTATGGCTGTTTGAAGTCCGCATATGGAGGGCCGCAGTCATTTTTATCCAGAATTGTCTTTAAATATAGGGTCGAATGATATTCTCTACACACCATGGACAAAGATACAAATGTGTTTCTTTCTTGCTACCTAAAATTTTTCTTTTTATTTTTTTCAAACTTTTGTTAGCATTTCTGGTAATATCATGAGAATACCAAACTATCCTCCACTCTTACAAAAGCACAATACTTTTCATTTAACACAAAACCTTGATGATATTGTAAAGTTAACATCACTACCACCCTATTTCAATCCTTATAAGCAAAATAAAAAATTCTATAAATTATAAATTACAAATGGGGCCAAAGGGGGAGGGGGGGGGGGGGGGCTATTTATGCAAAGTCTATGAGTAGTGAATGAAAATTTAGAATAATCATTTTGTGATATAAGATTTATTATTATTATTATTATTATTATTATCATTATCATTATTAGTGATTTAAAAATTAATTATTTTTGGTTTATCTCAACCCTGTCTGATTTAGTTGTTGCCATTAGTTGTTACAGGCTGGGCTCCCGGGCTTGGTGACATGTCAATCATTTGTATTTTACCAGGGCTGGAATTTTTACCCCCGGGTTGACGTCCAGCTCGGAGGTGGTAATGGCTTAATGTAGTCGGAATTACTTTTCTCATGCAGTTTTCTATTCACCCGGGCTGGAATTTTATCCCGGGTAAAAACACCTGTCAATCAAAGCCAAGCTGAAATTTCACCCCACCGGGCTCATGTAATCATTACGTAAAACTAATAAACGAATTTTAAAAGAATAAGATCAATCCCAGCCCCAACGTACATTACTTACCTGTTCCACAGCATACATGCAGTATGACATCCTCCTCTCCCCTTTTGCTCGCATTATGTATTTGTAAAGGGACTCTGGTTTTCGAAAATGTATTTGTCTACCATCTTCATTCTTGTGACCGTCATAAAGAAGAAGAACTCTCAAAAGAAGAAGAGTTATCTACGCCTGTTTCAACTTTAAATACAAACTGTTTATTGTTGTAGCTTGTTATGTCATATAAGCTGCGTCTTATTTTCGGGCATTGTTTGAAAGGAAAGTTTCAAAATAAGAGGGCGCTGTATCGCAAACTTATAAGTGATAGATAATAGTAAACAGGATCCCGCGAACTGCTGATGTTCCTTTTGTTTGAACATTTGTTACTTTTAAAATTTCATTTTAAATATTTATTATTTGATTAGTGATGTTTTTTAGCGCCATATAACCTGCGTGTTTTTTTCTGGCGCATTATGTCCTGTACAGTGCTAATATGCGGACGTCCTTTCCCTGCAAGTTATTTTCTGACGATAATGCTGTGTCAATAAATTGGAAAAAAGGCAAGTTTGATGTGTCAGCGTGTTTCTTGTATCTTTTTTACCTCCTTTTCTATAGTATTTTTCCCGGTTATTCCATTTAAAACGTCATAAATTTTTCCTCCCCCCCCCAACTCCCCCCACCCTCCCAACCCATACCCTTTTCTTGTTTAGAAAAACATGCATCCTCCCTGCCCTTTTTTCCCTTAGAAATAAATTCATACCCCACCTCTTTTCTCGTTTAGAAAAACATGCATCCTCTCCCCGCCCTATTTTTTTTTTAGAAATAGATTCACACCCCACCCCTTTTCTCGCTTAGAAATACATGCATCCTCTCCCTACCCTTTCCCCCCTTAGAATTACATTTCAAAACTGGGATCAACACATGGTATGTTTCCAGTGGCCAAAAGAAAAGAGAGCTACGCCTTTTGGTTATCTACCAAATGGATTGTCGATCAATGGAGCTGACTTGGTTGTTTACATACATTGGGTACTTACGTATGGTGTAATCATACAATTTGAAGTTTGATAGCTTTCATATATTACGTTATTTTCCCGTAGACGCCATTCCCCCAGTAAAACTCACTTTGTCTGTTCAAATGAAAAACAGTTGAGCAAAAAAACTGACCTCAAATGACAGTGTTTCAGAAAAATAGTTTCTTAAATAATGAGTTTCAGAAAAAACTTTTTTTTTAAATCATTTACGTTTTCAAAAAAATCGTCGCTCAAATTTTGCTGAAAAAGGGACTCTGGTTTTCAAAAATGTATTTGTCTACAATCTTCATTCTTGTGACCGTCATAAAGAAGAAGAACTCTCAAAAGAAGAAGAGTTATCTAAGCCTGTTTTAACTTTAAATACAAACTGTTTATTGTTGTAGTTTGTTATGTCATATAGGCTGCGTCTTATTTACGGGCATTGTTTTGAAAGGAGACTTTCAAAAAAAGAGGGCGCTGTATCGCAAACTTATAAGTGATAGATAATAGTGAACAGGATCCCGCAAACTGCTGATGTTACTTTTGTTTGAACATTTGTTACTTTTAAAATTTCATTTTAAATATTCATTATTTGATTAGTGATGTTTTAAGCGCCATATTACCTGCGTGTTTTTTTCTGGCGTATTATGTCCTGTACAGTGCTAATATGCGGACGTCCTTTCCCTGCAAGTTATTTTCTGACGATAATGCTGTGTCATTAAATTGGAAAAAAGGCAAGTTTGATGTGTCAGCGTGTTTCTTGTATCTTTTTAACCTCCTTTTCTATAGTATTTTTCCCGGTTATTCCATTTCAAACGTCATAATTTTTGCCCTCCCCCCAACTCCCCCTCCCAACCCATACCCTTCATCGTTTAGAAAAATATGCATCCACCCTGCCCTTTTTTCCCTTAGAAATAATTTCATACCCCACCTCTTTTCTCGTTTAGAAAAACATGCATTCTCTTCCCGCCCTTTTTTCTTTTGAAAATAAATTTTGAAAAGAAAAGAGAGCTACGCCCTTTGGTTATCTACCAAATGGAATGTCGATTGATGGAGCTGACTGGATTATTGGTTGTTTACATACATTTGGTACCTACGTATGGTGTAATTGAGCTTATCATAGCGCTCCTACAATTTGAAGTTAGATAGCTTTCATATATTACGTTATTTTCCCGTAGACGCCATTCCCCCAGTAAAACTCACTTTGTCTGTTCAAATAAAAAACAGTTGAGCAAAAAAACTGACCTGAAATGACAGTGTTTCAGAAAAATATTGTCTAAAATGGTGAGTTTCAGAAAGAATTTTTTTTTTGAAATCATTCACGTTTTCAAAAAAATCGTCGCTCAAATTTTGCCCTCTGTGCAAAGTCTATGGGATTTGAAAATAAAATTTCGTTCTCAAATCGTACACGTTTAAAAAAAACGTCTTCTCATATCACACCGTTTAAAAAATATCGTCGCTCAAATCACACCTATTTTCAAAACGTTGGTCTCAAACATGACAAGTTTCAGATAAAACTGTTTCTTAAATGTCATTTGCTAAAATTCTCTTCACAAAGTATCGAGGAAAAATAAAAATAAACGTTATACAAACAGTCTTCCGGGAAAATCAATAGGTTCACTTCTCATATTGATTTTTCGCGCAAGTTTATTTGAGTGCTTAGTATGTACCTACTGCCGTTAATCAGTGCTGCTTCTGGGGTCATTTCAGAACATGCATTAGATGAAGGATTTCAAATGTAGAAGAAACCGAGCGCAATTTGACTGAGTTATATTTTTCGTCACAGGCCTTTTTTTTTAATGTAGGATATACAGTCGATCCATTTTGTGTACATCATGCGTACTTTTTTGCTATCCGCTGTTACGTAGGCTTGTGAGATTTAATTTTTGATTATATGATGTATAACAATGGATGTTGTAGAGCCGATCGATACACCATTTCTGTACATACTGCGTGTTTAATAATAGGGTGGTAAAAGTTTGATTATATGATAATAGGGAAAAATTATCTGTTAAGATGAAACCTGTTTGCGTGGCAAATCGATATCAATAGTCTGAGAAAAAACCCTTTCATAATCCATGTTTGTTTATTCAATATTGGATCAATATAAATCTTTTGTTTAAATGTCCTTGTGTTTGACAAAGAGAACTGATCGATTCATCATTTTTGTACATAATACGTGTTTAATAATAAGGTGGTAAAAGTACTAGTGCTTTGATTATATGATGTATAATAATGGGGTAAAATTATCCGTTAAGGTGAAGCCTGTTTGCGTGGCAAATCGATATCAATAGTATGAGAAAAAACACATTCATAATCCATGTTTGTTTATTCAATATTAGATCAATATAGATCTTCTTCTTCTTCTTCACCGGAATTTCAAAAAGTGCATGCTCAAATGTAATGTTTGAGGAAAAAAAGTTTAGGGGGCGTGGTTTGAAATAAAGTCCCCCTTCCCCTCCTTTTCGCATTAAAGCGCAGACCTGTCCTGTCATTCCCCCCGTTGACGCCATTTTCCCCATTAAAAACGTAGTTTTAACAATAGTTCCACGATGAAGCCCCGTAGACCCCCTTTTTTTGCATTAAAGCGCAGTTCTGTCATGTCATTCCCCGTTAGACGCCAGTTTTTGTCCTCTCAAATGAAAAACAGTGGAGCAAAAAACTGCCTCAAATGACAATGTGTGAGATAAATTATTTCTCAAATGATGAGTTTAAAAAAAAACGTCTTCTCAAATCATTCACGTTTTAAAAAAACGTCGCTCAAATTTTGCTCCCTGTGCAAAGTCAATGGGATTTGAAAATAAAATTTCGTTCTCAAATCGCACACGTTTTCAAAAAACGTCTTCTCAAATCACACCGTTTAAAAAATATCGTCGCTCAAATCTTACCTATTTTCAAAAACATGTTCTCAAACATGACAAGTTTCCTGTTTCTCGATTGTCAAGTACAATGTTTTCTCGAATGATGTGACTCGGTAAATTGTGACGATATTATCCTGATATAATCGATAATCGTGACTTGGTGATTTATCTATATTATTGTTACACTTTAAACTCTTTGAAAAATCTAAGCTTCGAATCAATAAATTATCAGGGTTTATTGTTTTAAATGTGCGACAATGAGTACCATGATACCCCCACCTGACACACCCAGTCAGGAAAAGCTGTACACTTCGTTAAAAGGACTCTGCGAAATAAGGTATTGGTTCATTACATGCGTAATAAAAATATGTCATTTTTTGACCAATCAGATTGGTCAAGTAATAGTGGTGTGATGACCATATATGACAACAGTATTGAATGGAAAAAATATACACTTCTTTAAAAGGACTCTGCGGAACAATTGAGAATATCTTGTGATGCAATCCGATGACCAAGAGGAAAATCTCAGGGGCCACTATACAGATCCCGACGAATCAGAAGCTCCGTCGTCGAGAATATCTTGTGATGGCAATCGGATAACCCAGATGGAAAATCTCAGGGGCCACTATACAGGTAGTGACCAATCAGAATCCTCTATACAGACCCCGACCAATCAAAAGTTAGCATTAAGCATATGCAAATGAATTAAAATCTTAGAGGGCACTATACAGACCCCTACCAATCCGATGACTAAAAGGGAACATCTCAGGGGCCACTATACAGACCCCGACCAATCAGAAGCTCCGTCGTCGAGAATATATTGTAATGGCAATCGGATAACCCAGATGGAAAATCTCAGGGGTCACTATACAGGTAGTGACCAATCAGAAACCGCTATACAGACCCCGACAAATCAGAAGTTAGCATTAAGAATATGCAAATGAACTATACACTTCGTTAAAAGGACTCTGCGAAACAATCGATAATATCTTGTGACGCAATCCGATGACCAAGAGGAAAATCTCAAGGGCCACTATACAGACCCGGACCAATCAGAAGCTAGCTTCTGATTGGTCCGGGTCTGTATAGTGACCCCTTACTACTTGGCTCTCACCGGCTCTCCTTCGGAGTGGACGATGGTGGGATTTCACCCCCCCCTTCCCCACCCCACCTGGTTCTCTGAACAATTCTCGAAAAGAGCAGGGTGTTAACCCGGTGTTCATCCACTTTCCATCCAGGCAAATTTATCGGATACACACTGAAATCAAGTCATTGTCACTTACGTGTGCTTTCTCTGGCATATGCTTAAAAATGAAATACAAATACACATACAATTTTGGGAGAGATAATGTAATTCTCCAGGTATTGAGCAATTTCCCCGAATATTTTCACTTATACGCATACAAACAATTTTCGCAAATTTCAAACAAGGATTGCAGTAGTTATAAAGCAAGCCGTTTTCATTATTTTATTTCCATATATTCAAAGGAAATAAAATAGCTTGAATGAGTGAAAGAATAAAGTACAAGCTTCTCACCCTCATATACAAAGCCATCCATGGTCTTGCTCCAAATTATATTTCCAACTTAATCACGTTACAATTACCAACTCGCTCACTTAGATCTAACAGTGCTATTCTCCTAAAGCCGCCAAAAATTAACACCAAGACTTACGGTGAACGTTCTTTTCAATCTGCAGCCCCCAAACTCTGGAACATTCTCCCAATCTACATCAGAAATGCCCCTACTCTAGATATCTTAAGAGTGTATTGAAAACACACCTTTTCATGAGTTTCCCTCATTGGACCTTGTAACTTTATCCTGCTTGTATCTTTTTAAGTATGGTTTTTTGTTCTCTTACTGTTTGTATCTTAAGGTTTTCTCATGTTATATTTGTTTATGTAAAGCGCATTGAGACCGTTTGGTATAATGCGCTATATAAAAATGTATTATTATTATTATTATTATTATTATTAATGATATCACCTTGAGCACGTATGAATATCAGATAACTGTTTTATTGGGTCATAATGGAGCTGGAAAAACTACTATAATGTCGATTGGGACAGGACTCTTTCCACTGTCAAGTGGAACGGCTATCACTAATGAACATGATATATCAACAGATATCAGAAACGTGCGGTCCTCCACTGGAATATGTCTTCAACATGATATTCTCTTCCAGCGGATGACAGTTGAAGAACATCTATATTTTTTCGCGCGGGTAAGTTTTATTTTATTTTTGTGTGACCTCGAATTTTCTTTGGTTCATAGGCTGAAAGCGTTCTAAGCAGACCCTCTTATTAAACGCTACTACCACCTGTGGAGCGCGTAGGCTCTGCATAATAGTAAACTATCACTACACCCCTGAACACCCCATAATATTAGATGTGTCAAATATAATACCTGAATACTTTGAGTTCTATCTTAAAATTGAATCAATTACATTAGCAGAATGTGTTATGATGTTTAGTCTTTTTTATCAGATAAAAGGGTTTGATAAACTTAAAGCTCATGCCGAAGTAAACCATTACGCCACTGGTTTAGCGGAGAAGAGTCATCAACACGCCAGATCTCTCTCTCTCTGATGGAATGAAGAGAACATTATCGGTAGGAATAGCTCTGATCTCTGATTCAAAAGTACGTATTAGAATAAAAAATATTGCTTGAAAGAAATATTCTCCGTAAATTTTCATTTTCTAACATATGATATAGGACTAATTTACTAAACAAATTGGAGTAAAAACCAAGTTGTTATATCATTCCGTGTAATAGTTCTTAAATTCAAAATAAATCATCGTTGTGACCCCGCAGTGTATAACGTGGTGTCATAAATTGATCAAGGCAGATTCAAGATAATTTGTATGTATTTCTATAAAACAATTTTTTTTGTTTTTTTTGTTAGAGTAATCTTAGATTTGCCTTTATAACATCACACTTTAAACTGTATGGTCACTTTTAAACACACTGGTCCAATCTTTGAAATGTACTGAACGGAATAATATATGAACATGATTTAACACAAATTCGTTTCTTTAATAGTTCTCTATCATATCAATGAAAATGAAAAATCATGGGAATATTCATTTTTGAATTTTTGTTAAGTTTCCTACAAATAACTGTTCGAAATGACACTCCACTTTCAGTGTATCATAATATTTAAGAAAATATGTTTTAAAAACGAGAGTGATATTAAGCTTTCTTGAATATAGGAATGGTCAACAAACAACGCCGGCAGCATTGACGAAGTTAAAACAGAAATGATGGCTGTAAGATGGATTCAATTCATTTTGCAAAGTCCAATCAAAGAGCCTCTTTGGTCTAATCCCTATTCAAGAACAACAATGTACCCGCCTCTGTGGCCATTGTTTTGCAAAACTCATTTTAGAAAACAAAGAAGAAAGAAATGATTCAAGATTGAATAGTACTATTTAAAGAATGGAAGAAGTTTTCATGAGGTAAAAAATGTCGCATCATTTGATGAATCTTTAATTGTTGATTTTATTTGCTCAACTATCATTTTCAAATATTCTGATCTTCAAATCTAGTATATTCTTCTAATTACAAGGTGCTTTGGTTTAGTTTGATAACTACCTAACAAACGCTGTTTAATGTAAATTACAAAACTCTCCGTCATATTAAATTTGAATGAACGTAAAACGGCTTACCAAATCAGGCAGATAGAAACTTTGAACGGTTGTTTACCACTATTGAAACGAACATAAATGAATTAGGATAACTGGATAGTTTGATGGAAGCCAGGAAAAGGCCAGATTAACTTAAGATGGGGAAAATGCTTTCTATATTAGTGTAGCCAGGAACCGTCGAGTGGGTCTTCCCGCCCCCCCCCCTCCCTTCGAAAAATGTTTTAAATAATTTATTAAATAGCTAGTGACATCAGCAATATTTTCCGTAGCCGACTCCGAACCCATCTAAAACGAGCTAGCTGCATCTCTGTTATTAACAGTTTATTTCTTCCTGTGAAATACGTACTAACGTAATGGACATTTGTTAATGCTATTGAGTAAATAAGAAATACATTGAATATTTCTTTCTTTCATAGCATGTTGGTTTTAGGTAAAACCAAAAAATCGCATTGTTTCTTGAATGTCATCTTCCCTTCCATATTTGAAAAGTCTCGCTGTGTGTTTTTAAGAGTAGGCCAGCAAGCAGAAGACAAAACTGGTGAATGTGCGGCGAGTCAACATTTTTTGATGGGCAATACAAATAAGAGATTTGTTAAAGAATCTGCATCATGTTTTGAAAAAGAGAGGATAGTTTACCGTCCCAAGAGGCAAGTACATCCTTTAATAACACAGGATCCCATAGAATGTAAGGATACATACTTTACTTTGTAATTACTGTCGTCAAATTATATAATAGGAATACTATTGCATGACGTACATCGATTTGCATTGCAAGGTGATGTTATTAATCTAATTAACAAAACTATTGTCTTGCCTCTTGAATATTTCCCTATTTACGCGATTAGTAATTTCAACGAGTTCATGTTTCGTGTTTTGGATTATTAGTTCGCTTAATACTGTTTACGGTGAATATATTATTCATGGACGTGGACGTTGTAATATGTTTACTAATGATCGACCGAACGGGTTACTAGACGGAGGCTATTCAACTAGAGGTGTCGCCGAAAATGTTAGATAACGGTGACTTAGGTTCATATAAGCATTACCTTGTGTTTCCAATTTCAGTGACTTATTTTACACCTTCCCAAATGCACTTTTTATCAATGCCAGGGCTCGGAGAACAACCCAATATAATACTTGATTTTGAAAAGGAAGTTCCTTTGTAAATAGAGGCCACATTTTTGAAGCACGGTAAACTCCACAATGAGTACCTTTGGTTTGTCGACTTTCATTCATTCAACATCTAGCATCTTCTTTCCACACTTTCTCACACTTCTTCATTACCATGCAGATTCACCACGGAATGCAATGGGCTCCTACAACGCAAATCGTTACAACAAGGGAACGACTTTATACCTGCAGCAGTTTTATGCTATGTTGGTGAAGTATTCTATCTATACCATTCACAATTACGTTTTGATGGGTGCGCAGATTTTAATTCCTCTAATGTTTGCATCGATTATCACTGCCTATATTGCAGTTTACCCACAAGGCGATGAGTCTGTTCCAGTCGCTATGACAACAGAACTTTATGGTGAAAGCCACGTACAGTTTTCATTAGGGACTGGAACTCCTCCTACGTCAATTACAACCTTTCCTGGCAAAATGTTTGCAAAGCAATTTCATGAAAGCACCATTGTCTAAGATCTGGGAGCTTTTAATGCAACCGATGGAATGGTTGGCTGGATCGTTACAGAGGCGTCTAAGGATACGTCAAAATTCAACCATTTGAATCTCATTTCCGCAACATTTAGCCAATGGGAAAACAGGATAGCTAGCATTGGATATTTTAATAATCAGCCGTACCATGTTCCGCCCTTTTCACTATGCTCAATTGACAATGCCTACATAAAGCATTTCGTCGGAGAAGATTACCAGATATTGGTCAAAAACCATCCACTTCCGCCTTCGATCGATCAACTCTCTTCGATGGATCCGCAGAATTTGGATTCGGTAGTTTGTTTAGCTTTGCTTTCATTTCTGGGATGTCCTTTGTTTTCAGCAGTTTCGCTGTTTTTGTTATTAACGAATTAGTTTATAATTTAAAACATTTAGAATTTATTAAAGGGATTAATCTCTACATATTTTGGATATCACGATATCTATGGGATCTTTCTGTCTTTACAATTCCCTGCGTATTGATTGTTTTTATCCTCCGGGTATCCAGTGTAGATGATTACAGTGGAGACGGACGTGAAGGAGAAATTCTTCTCATCCTATTCCTGCAAAGTTTGGCGGTCATTCCTCTCACATATCTCTCGGCGTTTCTCTTTAGTATACTGCTCCGTTCACTGGTCATGCACGAATACTTATGATCAACATGTTTCTTAGCCTCTTAATGTATTTCGTCACTTCAATACTTGAAGTGGAGGAATTGGGTTTGAATAAAGTTGCAGACATCTTGGAATGGATTTTCATGATTGTACCTCCGTGTGCAATGGCTGTTGCACTCGATGACTTTTATAGAAATTCCATGATGGTAAAAACTTGCAACTCCAATGCTCTGCTTTGTCGACAGTATTGCGACCAGATGGGTAGGTGCCATATTACGTTTTACATGTTTATGTATACAATCTTCATCATATCACTTAAAAACAGTAGAATTTATGTCCTACCTTCTTCGTGTCGGACGATAAGATCAAAGCTGTATTCCGAGGAAAGCCGATGGCATTGCAATATAAAAAATCAACAATGAATTAATTCATCACCTACCACATAGCCATATCTTTTTTGAACAAAATGCCGCACAGAAAACGAAGTGTACTTTTTATTTCAACGGTATATATAACACACAAGGAAAGTACAGGAAGTCGGGGGACTGAATGTGAATTCGACTTCTTGACACTTGCATACACTATTTACTCAATTTCAAAAAGCATAAAACAATGTTTTGAAACTTCACTACTGCCTGTCAGTATATCAGAAATGGATACTTAGTTTGGCGTTTGGGCGCACCAAAATAAATCCGCAGTGTAATTGTTTAGGGTGATATCATTACTTTAAGACTTTTTTTCCACAAATAAACAAAGATATCGTACATAACTTCATAGTGTATCATAAATTTCCAATACATTTTTAAAATTTGGATGTTTTATCATCATAATTCTGAATCTAAACATAAATCTGTTTTAAAAGATAACGAATTTGTAATTTAATTATCATTAGAATAGTTAGAAATATCCGCTGAAACTTTCATTTGTTTTTTTCATGGATACATTACCAACCTAATCACTTAAAGATTGGTGATGGTGAAGTAGGAATACGCGTCATCGCGATGGCAGAGGAAGGTTGAATTTAATTTGCCCTTGTCTTTGTCATTGAATCTCGTGCAGGACATCGCTTATCTGCTTATATATTATGGTTCAGGAGGCTTTCTGTAGCAGAAAAAGTGAATCATTAATCGCGAATATTGATCAAGAAATGCATCTGCAAGTATTTCCCAATCTTCATTTAACATTTTCACCTTTTGACTTTCAAATTTGTTTTAAATTGAACACTAACTGATTACAGAAATTGTATAATTTGTCGAGAACTTCCGTACATGGGTCGTCAGGACTGGGGGTGGATATTCTATTTCGACACATATAAGACATAACTTGAATCTTGGATATCTTTTAACAAGATAAGAGTTTTGGGATGCTTTCTTCGCCATTTTGATTTGTCTCGAAGTCCTCTTTCATTTAAGATGGACTTGCTGGAGTACTCATTACCTCCGCCAACGAAGTTGGACGGAGGTTATGTTTTAGACTCTGTTTGTTTGTTCAATTATTTATTTATTTGTCTGTCTGTCATCAAGATATTTCAAGAACTCATAATTGAATTTGGATTAAATTTGGTGTGTGGTTTTGTTACTGCCTAAAGACGAAGTGATTATCATTTGAGACGTATTGGAACAAGTGAAGGGTAAAAATAGGGGAGGGGGGGTACATGTTTTCGCCCTGTTTGTTTGTCATCAAGATATCTCAAGAAGTAATGATTGGATTTGGATTAGATTTGATGTGTGGTTTTGTTTCTGCTTAAGGAAGAAGTGATTAAAATTTGAGACATATTAGTACAGGGAAAGAGTGAAAATGAGGGGTGATGACGTTTTGTCTGTCATCAAGATATCTCAAGAACTGATGATTAAATTTAGATCAAATTTAGTGTGTGGTATGTTTCTGCGTTAAGAAGATGGAGAGGTGGGGATATTTTAAGTCAAGATTTATCAACAATGGAATGTGCTGAACAATAATCTCATGCCATGAAAGAACAGCCATACAATGAATTTTCTGGTATTAAAGAAAATCAAGTGAAGTGTCTCTGGTATCAATGAAATCAAAACAATTGGTTTTTGCCATAAATGATAATGATGGAATGTAAATTTACCATGTATAGAGCTCAAACAATGAATACTTATCCTGAACTAAACTGAAACAAATGATCACAAGTGATGATCCTCAAGTGTTTGAAATGTAAATGGCAATACAGATCAAAAGTGAGACAGATTGTTTGGGGTTATAACCTGGTGGGCAAAGGGTTTCCGAAGTAGATTGTATTCCGCTAAGGAATGAACAGGGGCAGAGGTATGCGCTCTGCATAGTGCTATAAGTCTAGTTTCTCCTGTAATGACTGCATAGGAACTGCACTGTAATGACTGCATAGGAAGTGTACTTTAGCTGTTATTTCTCCTGTAATGACTGTATGGGAACTGTGTAGCTGTTATTTCTCCCGTAATAACTGCATGGGAATTGTGCTATTATTATTTCCTCCGCCAACAAAGTTGGACGGAGGGTTATGTTTTCGCCTCTGTTTGTTTGTTTGTTTGTCTGTCATCAAGATATCTCAAGAACTGATGACTGAATTTGGATCAAATTTGGTGGGTGGTTTTTTACTGTTAAAGCAGTAAAGGAAGAAGTTATACAAATCTGGGGTACTGTACATTCGAAGAGGGGAAGGGCAGAAATTGAGGGGTGGGATGTTTAGGGTAATGTCCGTCAAGACATAGTTAAAACTTTCAATGGAATCTTGTGAACAATGAATCCATACCTTGAAAAGAAATTCAACAAACAATTTTCTGGACTTAAAGATACCTAAATCAAGTGCTGTTTGGAATCAAAGTAAATGAAACAATTTGTTTCTGCCATTAGCAGAAATTAATGAAATGTAAGTCTTGAATAAAAGGAACTTAAACAATGAATGTTTCGCCTTAATAAAACAAAACAAATAGTATGGCCTTTGAAGAATTACAGTCAGAAATTTACAATTAATCATGTTGAAATTGCAACGGGCGGAGGTATGCGCTCTCGGAGAGGAGAAGGCGGGGGTGGGGGCACTTTCATATGTGAGGTATATATATTTGTGCCGGCCGAGCAGTTGCCTTTTTTCAGAATTTTTGTAGTACAGGTATCAAAAATCCAATCTCTCATACTGCTGGTCTCAAAAAATTGCATATTTTCATACTGCAGTTATCAAAAATCACTTATTTTCGTTCTGCAGGTATCAAAACTCACCTAATTTCGTAATGCAGATATCAAAAAGCACTTATTTTCATACTGCAGGTATAAACTGTCATACTGCAGATACAAAAAACCAAAAAACCCATACTGCAGTCGAATTTTTAAATTCTGGGTGACACATACCACTTTAGTATGGAAGTGCTAATATTATAGCTTAAGTTATGTAGTTCCAGCGCTGTCAAAACAGTGCGATGAAGGCTAGTGGTTGCATTTGTTGTGCAGGCGTTGGAAATAGTTTGGCGTTGTTTCATGTTTTATCTTTTTTGCTTTGTTTCAGGCTGTGCATAATACGAGGTATTGTCCTCGTTATGATGCCCTGATTGACAGAATGATTGGAAGAGAGACTCTGTAGATGTTTACACGTCTTCGAGGTTTGCCGGCGAAAAAGATACAGGGTGAAGTTAACATACTGCTGAGATTTCTCATTTTGGAGGAGTATGCTGATAAAACTGTTGAGACTGTTGATGCATACGAATTAACAGGTGAATTTATAAAACTACATTTGATTACAAACTACAGTTCGAAAAAGCAAGATTGAAATTTCTGAACTTTGTGAATGGAATCCAATGAATTATGCAAAGATCTCAATGATGGTCAGTGGCGCACCAATCAGACAATAGGCTGATAGGGTGGGAATGGTGGACAAACCCATCAGCCCCTACTCAAAAATCAAGACTAATTGAGACCCATGTGCCCGCGGGACTCAAATTGCGCCTTGGTGAAGGTATATTGCCAAATTACAGCTTAAACTGCATTTTGATCTTTCAGTGGCGGTAATACACGTAAGCTTAGCACTTGCATCGCTCTTACTGGTGAAGCATTTTTGGATGATCCAACGACTGACATGGACATTGTTGCCAGGCGTTCTTTGTGAAATGCACTCTCCGAAGAGAAGGAGAGAGAAAGAAACATCATTCTGACGTCAAACGGGTAATGTTTTATTTTGAAACGACGTCACACATGGATTAGCTGACCTAAAGTGGTGTCAATACATGTGTGACGTGTTGTGAGCTATATTGAAGATTATCGTTTTATGGGGGCCCAAATTTAGTTTCAGACCGTCGGCTGTCACGTTAGGGACAGAAAAATTGCAAGGAGCAACCAAACCAAGGCCCCACTCCCCCTTTCCTACGCTTATGGCAGTAGCGGGGGCAAGGGGGCAATTTCCTCGAATAATTTTGATTTGCGCTACTTCCCTTCTATCGTTTTATTTTGTCAATTTCTCCATCTTCTGCACTGTCTGTTATTTTTAAATCGTTAAAACTATATATAAAAAAGCGTTCTGAAAAACACTTAGCATTTCTCTTGTCGCCGCCTGTTATATAAATGAAATTCGTTCTCCACGTGACGACAGCTACACACTGTATATGTTCAAATATTTCTGGCACAAGATGGACGATTTTTACCATTCACCCCTCCCTAGCCACCTCTGCTCAATGTTGTTTGTTCCCCTCCCCCATCAGGTGCCTTACTCCCCGCCGCTGGCATGTGGTGAGCAACCTTTTTAAACGTAGATATCAGTATCACATATCAGTTGAGAACCGTATAACATGACCTACTTAACAGAAAGGAGTAGGAAAAGGAAAATTGTATATAGGGTCGCGGACACCTAATCAAATCATATAAGACCAAAAGGGGAAAATAGGACAGGATATTTCAAATGCAACACAAATTATCAGGGGGACAGGGGGATCAGCCTCTCTAAGAGGCCCTGTTGACCATCATTAAGATCTTCGCATAATTCATTGGATTTCATTCACACAGTTCACAAATTTCTACCTTGTTTTTTCGAACTGTAGTTTGTATTCAAATGATTATTTTAAATTTCCCTATTAATTCATATGCATCAATCATGCTTGTAAAACTCAACAATTTTATCAGCATGCTCCTCTAAAATGAAGATTCTCAGCAATCTGTTAACTTACCCCCTTCTCTCACCCCAAATGAATTGACAGAATATTGTGTAATTGTTCATTGCATGATTAATCTCACCCCGCAAATGTAACTCTGCCCACTCTTGCCTTGCCCCTCCCCCAAAAATGACAGTGCTGCCCCTCCCCCAAAAATGACAGTGCCTAGCTACGCCACTGGAACGTGCACAGGCTTCTTTTTTTTTTTGCCCCTTTTAGAAACCGCTACTGCAAGTAAATATATAAATTAAAAGCCAAAACAGTTTTTAATAACTCCAATATATAGGGTCTAGTTTGATTGAAACCAGAGCCGCCAATACCAGTCTATTTTTTATTTTTTTATTCATAGCATGGAGGAATGTAAAGCTGTTTGTACGCGGATGGCCATAATAGTTAATGGTCAATTCAATGTCTTGGAAGTGCCCAACATCTTAAGAATAAGTTTTGCAGAAAAATACACCGTCATTGCCAAACTCGACTCAGATGTTTCTATCGACTAGCTGCCAGAAACAATTTATCGAGAAAAAAAATCAAGATATTTAAAGAGCGAATCTCGTCTGAAGAAAATTCCTTCACCTGCCACTAAAACATTCGATACATATTATTGACGTCACTTCCTAATTGATTGGCTTGTCACTGATTGTGTAAATATATCGACCAATCGGAAACGTTGAATTGTATTGTGTATTTATCTCCCCGTTATCTGGTCTTGAATCTTTTTGTATTGTCGAGTCTACTAACTGTGGTGTAGCGGTTATCATACCTGTCTACAGACCACGAGGCCTTATTTTGCTTGGGTAGACACGCCAGTGCACCACAACTGGCTATCAAAGGCCGTGGACATTGACTTGGTTGTCGATGTTATGTCTGTCCGTATGTCGTACCTGTGTTTTCGTCCGGGTTGTATTAAGCGTTTCGTGATAGCATTGTTACTATCATAACCGAATACGCAGGTGACGACCCCGTCATTGTAATTGTGTGTTCACTCGTCGTCGGCGTTGTATTGTCGTATTAGCATTCTTATTTTGCTCATTTACAGTAATATTATACCTATAGCCAATTGGGGAAATCGATTATTTTGTTCCATCCAGTTTTGTAACGTCCAATGTGGGGAACCGCCGGATTGCAGCGGCGTATTTAGAGAGAGGGGGGACAATGCCCCTCATTATTGTTATAAATAGTGCATTCTATAGGTATATTTATTTTGTATTTGCATATGTTTTGGTTGTTGTACCCCATTATAACTTTTCAGCGACTTTGACCGATTTTTATCGGACTTGAAATAGACATCAGGGTATAACAGTTTAATTTTAATGTCAAGAATTAAGCCCCGTTGGGTAAGCAATCTGTCCCACGGCCCACCCAGTGAGAAGTTGCCTTAAGTGTTTAAATATACAGTGTAACACCCGTGATCCATAGATTTACTTCACCCAACTTGAATCTTTAGTATCCTGCCTTCTAAAGGATTGGTTCAGTGATCATGCAAGTTCAACTTATATAAAAGAGGACTTCAAAAATAACAAACTTGTAAAGGAAACATTCCAAAATCTTTTTCCATTAAAGTTATGTATCATTTGTGTATAAACGACTAATATCAGACTAGTTGTGACGTCACATACTCAGGTTCTTCAAAGTATATGTATTCTATCATATATTTTCCTGCGATTTTAAGGCTTAAAAACCATGGGATATGTCAGGAAAGTAATTAAACATAAATCTAGTCAATTTAATTATGATTTACCCCTGACGGAAGGAACATCGAGGAATAATCAATCAAGGCACTAACTTCCACAGTAGACTTACTGCACTAGTGATTGGTATTTTTTGCGCCAGTTTTGTGAGGCTGCAGTATATTTAGCTCCTTGATATTACCTTGTTTTTTGGCATTTCTATTGGAAATTGTCATATGAGGAGCTGTCATGTGATTATATTTCATCTAAGAAATACTTTTAAGTGCACAGAGTTATCTATTATGATGATTTTTTGGAGTATTTTTGTGTTAAATTTTGGACTCCTTCATTGCAAAGTTGGTGAAAACTTAGGCCTGTTAGTAAGCAGCAGTTTACATACAGCTTATACTCCTGCACCACACACCATGGCTCTAACATACAGTATAAGTAGACTAAAAGCGATAAGAGGATTACTGCCAAGAAGGCCTCCCATTGACAATGAACTGTTCCAGAGGCTGAAAGACTTCAGAATATTAAAGCCTTACAGAGGAAAAGGATTATCCCATGCAAATCAAGTCAGACAGATACCCACTCTGGTTACTTCCAATAGGATTATGAGAAGTTACACTCCAACACCCTCTCCAATCAATAACCTTGTGAAAATTCCATTGGAAAGCATGACAAAGCAGAGGAAGCTTTTTTTTCGGATACTTGAATGCAAGGTCTGTAAAAAACAAATCTACACATCTGTATGATTTTATTCAGGAGGGAAATGTTGATGTATTGGGGATCACTGAGACTTGGTTAACTGGTGACTTAAGTGAAGATGTGAAATGCAATGAGATAACCCCTGCAGGATATAAAATGATTCATGTTACCCGTTCATCAGGGAAAGGTGGTGGAGTTGCACTTATTCATAAAGCGGGTCTAAAATGTTTTAAACAAAAATTGTCATATTCGTCGTTTGACATTGTTGAGACTTTACTATCAACCCGTAATGATTGCTTGCGAGTGGCTGTTCTGTATAGACAGATAGACCACCATGTGGAAGCAAACACAGTCACCCCTTGTTGCTTTTTCTGCAGCAATTTCAGGATTATGTCGATAGTAGGGTGACTGCCCCAGGGAAGCTCATGATAGTTGGGGACTTTAATTTCCATATGGATGATCAATGCAACGCAGATGCATCCAAGTTCAGGGAGCTTCTCTTTAGTTTGAACCTGAAACAGCACATCACAGGTGTGCCTCATTTGCATGGTCATACCCTTGACTTAGTTATTACTAGATCGGACGAAAACTTATTTTCTGGGGTAACTTACAAACCACCATCATTGTCTGACCCTATCCACTTGTCTTTAAATGTTTGATTGACAGACCTGTTGCACCAAAGAAGGTCATCAGGAGTAGAAAATTGAAAGACATTGATATTGATAAGCTGAAAGGAGATCTAGCAGTTAGCCCATTAATGACATCACCACCAACTGATGTCACAGAGTTGGTTGCCCAATACAATTAAACTATGTTCAATATATTGAATTCGCATGCTCCTGTTACTACAATGAAGATAACTGTCAAAGAAAACTCCCCATGGTTCACCAGTGAGCTGGCTGATATCCGTAGGAAATACCGACAGACAGAGAGACAGTGGATCACATCAGGGCTTTCTGTCCATCTTGACATGTTACGTAGTCAAAGGAACAATTTCAATATGCTATGTAAATCTGCTAAGTCAAGATTCTACCAAGCAAAGATAGAAAGCAATGCTGGGGATCAAAAACGTTTTTTTAAATCATTGACAAGATCAAAAAGGTCAGTAATGAGAATGTGCTTCCATCGAGCAACAACGACAAAGTTCTCGCAAATATTTTCTCTGACTTTTTTGGGAACAAAATTTGCCAAATTAGACAAACATTTGCACCGGTTGACATACCCACAATCAGACAATTGTTTCTTTACCTGAAAATGTTGTACCATTTACATCCTTCCAACCAACAACTGAAGAAGAAGTGATGGAGATATTAACGTCAGGTAATTCCAGGGAGTTGGTAATTCCAAGTCGAGTATCCTAGACCAGGGAGTTACTCCCTGCCTGGACCCACTACCAACGTCTCTTCTAAAAGAAACATTGGATATCCAATTTCCAATACTTACAAACATTGTCAATGCCTCACTTGCAGTATCATGTGTCCTGCCATCACTGAAGTCTGCCAATATCACACCTATTATCAAGAAGTCAACACTAGACTGTGAAGACCCCCAAAACTACCGGCCAATCAGCAATCTGCCGTACATCTCTAAACTGATTGAAAAGGTGGTTATGAGACAGCTGAACTCGCATATAGATATGAATAGTCTAGCCGCACTCAACCAATCGGCGTACAGAAAAATCACAGTACAGAGACTGCCCTTATTAAAATAGCTGATGATATTCAGTGTGCTTTAGATCAAAATCATTATGTATTTTTAATTATGTTAGATCAAAGTGCAGCCTTCGACACCGTAAATCAGGACCTGCTGTTGCATCGTCTTACTGAATCTTATGGCATGACGGGCTCAGCACACGTCTGGCTGACTTCCTATTTTAAACAGCGTCATTAATCAGTTATAATCAATGGTGTGTCCTCTAATGCAAAACAATTGACATCAGGTTTCCCCACAAGGCTCTGTTTTGGGACCCTTTATGTATCCTTTGTATACATCCCCAATGTTCAGGATAGCCAAGAAGTATGGTATTGAAATGCACATGTATGCCGATGACACACAATCATATGTGTCATGCAATCCAAATGAAGCTGATGTTACATTGCATAGGCTTGAAATGGCTGTAAGTGAGATAAGATCTTGGATGACAAACAATTATTTGAAGTTGAATGACTCTAAATCTGAGTTCCTTATCATTTGTAAAAGAAACACCAAAAAAGCATTGTCACACATCTCAAAAGTAAAGATAGGCAATACTTATGATAAGGCCAGTCATTCAGCACGCAACATCGGGGCAATGTTTGACTCTGAATTTAACTTGGTTCCACAGGTAAACAGTGTTGTTGAATCTTGCTATTCACATCTACGTCAAATTGCTCACATACGTCAATTCCCTACTTTAGATGCTACCGCCACTCTGGTTAATGCGATCGTAACATCTCGTCTTGATTATGTTAACAGTTTATTAATTGGCCTTCCCAAATGTGTTACTCGCAAACTTGAACTTGTGCAGAATAACAGTGCTCGTTTAATTTATATGAAACGTAAAAGAGACCATGCTACCCCACTTTTAGAATTCCTTCACTGGCTCCCAATTGAATTTAAAATAAAATACAAAATCAATCTTTTAACGTACAAAGCCCTGCATGGTCTCGCACCCTCTTACCTGTCTTGCCTTCTTGAAACTTATACCCCGAACAGGTCATTACGATCATCGTCTCTTCAATTTTTGTGTGAGAAGAAAACCAAATCCAAGGCAGGTGACAGGGCTTTTTCTGTTTGCGCCCCCATATTATGGAACATCTTGCCTTTCAACATTAGATCAAGTAATTCTCTGGCCACTTTTAAAACTGCTTTTAAAACTTATTACTTTAAGCTTGCTTTTTATTCGTAGTCATGTATCTTACTTATTTTGTCTTTAGTTTTATGTTTTAGTGTTATATTTGGCTTTTATCTTTTATGCTATCTTATGTTTTATTTTATTTCAGTTCATATTTAGAATTTACTGTTAAGCGCTCTAAGCAGCCCTGTTGATTTAGCGCTATATAAGTTTAACTTATTATTATTATCATTATTAGTCATTTCTACACAAATAAGACAGAGCTTGAATAAACTTGAATATTTTTAACCTGTTAACAGAATAACATATCGAAGTAGTTTCTTCATCATTTTGTTTCTATTAAAGTCCTTCATACTTGCTTGACCACTTTAATAGTCCTTTAGCGCACCGGGAATATATAATTTTTATGTTTTTCTACCTTATTTTGTAAATAGTAGCCCAACTGAAAGGATGAACTTCATAATATGGTCAAATATCATATTCCGGCACAGCAGGAGACTTGGGCCCAAATCTTTGGGACCACGGAGAAAGCCCAAGACACGCTCCACGTCCAAGACTATTCAGTTAACCAGACCACCTTGGAGCAAGTGTTTTTTTTACTTTGCAAGATAACAAAGAGAGGAAGAGTTGACTGAAGAATTGACGAGAAGCCTTTCAACAGTTTTCTACCATTTTAAATTAAATGTACCAGATAAACGTTAGATATGACGTCATTAAAAGAATATACATGACGTCATTCCGTTAATTAGACCATCTTGTGACAAGTGTTTTGAACATTGCAAGACAGCAAAGAGAAGACGGTGACTGAACAGCTGAAGAATTGACGAAAAGCCTTTCAATAGTCTTCTACCAGTTTTAAATTTAGATGCAGCAGATAAACGGTAGACGTGACGTCATTTGGTGAATATATATGAGGTCATTAGATGGCGGCTAAAGGCCTTATTGTGGATCAAGAATAATTGATTTTGGAAAACTAACTAAAATTGTCCTCGAAATTTGTTTTGTAACCTTTTGTCTTGGTTTTGATTGTTTTCCATTAATGACACTTTCAAATAAAGAACTCTTTCTAGCTTGCAAGACCAGAACTTGCGAAGACTTGCAACAACACAAGCACACGACCAAAAAGTTCTTTGAAGATACCTAAAACCCGATATTTATTTAGGCTCTAAAAAGTTCAGCTCATGTAAGGCTGTTATTGAGTGTCATTGCAAATTATAAACAAATTTTTAAAACTGTATCATTTATCTAGTATTGTTAATGAACAGTTAAAACATGATGTAATGTCACAGAGTAAAAAGATTATCTCAGGCCTTTGTCAAATCCCATGTTCCTCATAGAGGTGAATTCATGATGATCATTGCCAGGCCCAACGAGAGAGTGTACAAGGTGTCTAAAATAGGCCATACAAGATAGGCTCATCGAGAGAGTGAACAGGGGTGTCTAAAATCGGAAAGACAAAATCGCGAAACACATAAAATGTTAAAATTGATAAGATATATTCAAAATTAGTCGATGTACCCCGACGTATTCATGCACAAATTTGGAATGAGAAAGGATTTGAAGGGAATATGACTCTTCAAATTCGATTTGTCATACATTCATTATTAGGCGGGGGTGGGAGGGAGGTGGAGAAGGGGTGGGGGTGGACTCTAATGAAAGTATTGCTACTGCAATGCTCCTTTTTCCATATCATTGTCATAGAAGTAAGATGTATTACCGTATATCCATAATGAGCAGTGGCCGCGATAGGGGCATTTGCCCCAACGAGATCGCTTTTGCTTTTCCCCTACTTTTCCCCCAGAAAAATTTGTAGTGACATATTTTGTCCAATTTATAGGCTTTTAAACCCATGAGACAAAATTGCCCCTCTTTTGCCCCATGACTAAAATCCTGGCGCCGCCACTGCTAATAAGCAAAAAAGCATAACGTATATAACCTATAGGCTATCCAGTAAACTTGACCTAGGAGGTACCTCCAGGGAATAACTCCCTGGTATACCTACACGGATACAGGCACACTTTCGGATTACTATGGTGGTGTGGGGAGAGGCCACCGAAGAAAAAATTGATGGTGGTCAAAACATTTTCAAAAATTTGATCAAAATGCAGTCTTTTACAATGTTCGACGAATAAACTTGATTACGTGAAGGGCAAAAAAATAATCACCTCAAAATCTAGACCTTTTAGGTTATTTATATACCTTTTTACATTGTTTGACTATAACCTGATAACGTGCGTCGACCCCAAGCTACAAGGCTTTCTTTTGAGTTTCTCTTTATCAGCTTGCTTGACCACTGAACCAGGGAGTTGTTATTTGGTCCAAATAACAACTCCCTGACCGAACTAATCCTTTAACATTTTCCGTTAAATTGGTCGGGCCATGGAGTTGTAATTTGGGCTGACCAAACAAACCAATTTAATAAATTTTCCTTTTGTTGAATGCAGTATCTTTTCCGGAAAATATACCCGCCGCAGGCGCGGATCCGAAAAATTCAAAACAGGGAAGGGGAAGGGGGGGGCACATTAGGTCTGACTAACTTTTGTTCTGTTGTGCAGGAGGTTTGATGCAAGATTAACAGACGTTATTCTTTTCACACTCTAGCCGTAGCTCTAGCTCAAATTTTAATTAGAATTGGAACTTTCAGCAAAAAGACACCAAGTGCGGAGGGTATACAGGTATATGTGGTCTGAAAGCTTTCTTAAGTTTGCATTTCGTGTTGAAGATGTAAGTATATGTGTATGGGGTGGGTTGGCTGGTTGGGTACGCTATGAAAGCTTGCGTCTATATGTGTATGGGGTGGGTTGGCTGGTTGGATACGCTTTGAAAGCTTGCATCTATATGTGTATGGGGTGGGTTGGCTGGTTGGGTACGCTTTAAAAGCTTGCGTCTATATGTGTATGGGGTGGGTTGGCTGGTTGGGTACGCTTTGAAGCTTGCATCTATATGTGTATGGGGTGGGTTGGCTGGTTGGGCACGCTTTGAAAGCTTGCGTCTATATGTGTATGGGGTGGGTTGGCTGGTTGAGTACGCTTTAAAAGCTTGCGTCTATATGTGTATGGGGTGGGTTGGCTGGTTGGGTACGCTTTGAAAGCTTGCATCTATATGTGTATGGGGTGGGTTGGCTGGTTGGGTACGCTTTAAAAGCTTGCGTCTATATGTGTATGGGGTGGGTTGGCTGGTTGGGTACGCTTTGAAGCTTGCATCTATATGTGTATGGGGTGGGTTGGCTGGTTGGGCACGCTTTGAAAGCTTGCGTCTATATGTGTATGGGGTGGGTTGGCTGGTTGAGTACGCTTTAAAAGCTTGCGTCTATATGTGTATGGGGTGGGTTGGCTGGTTGGGTACGCTTTGAGAGCTTGCATCTATATGTGTATGGGGTGGGTTGGCTGGTTGGGTACGCTTTGAGAGCTTGCATCTATATGTGTATGGGGTGGGTTGTTTGAAAGCTTGCATCTATATGTGTATGGGGTGGGTTGGCTGGTTAGGTACGCTTTGAGAGCTTGCGTCTATACGTGTATGGGGTGGGTTGGCTGGTTGGGTACGCTTTGAGAGCTTGCATCTATATGTGTATGGGGTGGGTTGGCTGGTTGGGTACGCTATGAAAGCTTGCGTCTATACGTGTATAGGGTGGGTTAGCTGGTTGGGTACGCTATGAAAGCTTGCGTCTATACGTGTATGGGGTGGGTTGGCTGGTTGGGTACCCTTTGAAAGCTTGCGTCTATATGTGTATGGGGTGGGTTGGCTGGTTGGGTACGCTTTGAAAACTTGCGTCTATACGTGTATGGGGTGGGGTGGCTGGTTGGGTACGTTGTGAAAGCTTGCGTCTATACGTGTATGGGGTGGGTTGGCTGGTTGGGTACGCTTTGAGAGCTTGCATCTATATGTGTATGGGGTGGGTTGGCTGGTTGGGTACGCTTTGAGAGCTTGCGTATATATGTGTATGGGGTGGGTTGGCTGGTTGTATACGCCTAGAAAGCTTGCGTCTATATGTGTATGGGGTGGGTTGGCTGGTTGGGTACGCTTTGAAAGCTTGCGTCTATATATGTATGGGGTGGGTTGGCTGGTTGGATACTCTTTGAAAGCTTGCGTCTATACGTGTATAAGGTGGGTTGGCTGGTTGGGTTGGCTGGTTGGGTACGCTTTGAAAGCTTGCGTCGATATTAGCCATGTTATTAAATAGTAATGTTAAGTTTGTTTCTTATTGCTTTTATCTGTTTATTAGCTAGCTAAAACAGATTAAAGATTTTGCCTATGCCACAGTCAAAATTTACAAAGGAGACTCCGATAAAGAAGTAATGGATCTATAACGAGCGAGAGGGTACATGGTAAAGAATGTACTTTTTTTTGAAGAAAACTTCTCTTAAAAAAACTAAATAAATAAAAAGATACTAAGCTTTTTAAGATAATAAAAACACATATTTAAAACTCGCCCATCCGATATGCCCAAGATATAGGTCGATCAACAGCGACATTCAAAAAATTTAAAATTGGCATTTGTCGAAAACTCGTAGAATTTTTTTTCCATCTATATAACAGGCCTACATTATGCTTTGGATGGAAAAGAGGATTGCGGTGCTATTTGTTGGGCAAAATTCAAAAAATAAAATAGTATGTCGAAAATTGACGCGCGTAATGACACTGACGGCAATTGGTCGTGTGCATGAAACAAAAATCGGATTTGAGCAACCCTTGGGAAAAATACTGTGGGTGTGCTCGTTGGCGGCACCATAAACTGGAAAGGGGGCAACCGGCTTTTCAAAGCTTTGACCAACACTGCCAATGACTACAGTCGACAAAACTCGAAAAGATTATAGAGACAATGCAAGAACCACAAGTGCTCAGTTGTCCCGTGGTTCCGCTATTCATTGCCTATGCTCCCTATTCACGTCTCTGAATACGGAATATCGACACCATTTAGGCTGAGTCAAAATATCTAACAGAAAAAGGAAAACTAGCCGACTTGTGTGCTATTAAGCTTTCTTGAAGAATTTGCGAAACTTGTCGACAACGCATAGACATGAGATATCTTATCAATTCGATTTGCATGTTATATCTAGTATAGGCCTATATTGATTTGCCATCTTGAACCATACACAACTGCAAAAGCAGGGGTTCAAAGGCCTATTCAAAGACGTTCATACAATTACATCAAGACATCTACCTACTGTGGTGTAGCGGTTATCATACCTGTCTACAGACCACGAGGCCCCGGGTTCAATCCTGGGGTGGGTAGACACGCCAGTGCACCACAACTGGTTATCAAAGGCCGTGGACATTGACTTGGTTGTCGATGTTATGTCTGTCCGTACGTCGTACCTGTGTTCTCGTCCGGGTCGTATTAAGCGTTTCGTGATAGCATTTGTACTATCATAACCGAATACGCAGGCGACGACCCCGTCATTGTAATTGTGTGTTCAACTCTCTCTCTCTTACATCAAGACGACGGACGAAGGAAAATCATACAACTTGCAAAACAATTTATTACATCAATTTTTAAAATCTGCTTGTTAAATCACAGAATTGTAACCAATTCATATTTAAAAAATAATAATAAGCGTAAGTAATCAACAAGCAGATTTAAAAAAATTGATATAATGGATTGTATTGCAAGTTGTATGATTTCCTTCATCCGTCAAGTCAAGCCACAAGTCATTTGTTCGCAGGTCAAGTTAAGTCGCAAGTCATTTTCCGGCAAGTGAAGTCAAGTTACAAGTCACAATTCTTCAAGTCAAGTCAAGTCACAAGTCAAAATTCAAAACTACATGTGTTACGATGTGTTTCTGCTATGGTATGACACATATATAAAAATCAATGACGATTACAGAAGAAAAATATCTAGATTCGAATTATATTTAAGCATTGTTAAATCCTATTCCGTTAAGGATATTCATGGTTTAACGTTTTGTATCATTTCTGTAAAAACGACTGAAATCAGACTAGTTGTGATGTCACAGCCTTTTCTACACAAATGATACCAAACTTTAGACTTAAATATCTCCTTAATGGAATAAGTTTTTTTGAATGCTTTCTTCACCATTTTTTTTTTAAGTCATCTTTTATATAAGATGAGCATGCTTGACCACTAAACTAATTCTTTGATAGATTTTAAAGAAATTTAGCAATCATGTTTTTGCTATGCGTCCTTCCTCTTTGCTGACAAGTTTAAGAACACTTACTTATTTGCTATACAATTGCAATAAAACCTGGGTAATTTTTAACGTAACTTTTTATAAGGCAACCCATAAAACAAATACTGAGTCAGCAGGTCAGTCCTTGTGGCGGATTGGTTTTGACGACACAATCATCCAGTGTTAAGTAAGAAGAAGCTGCGTCACTTGTGCCAGCCTACAATTGAAGATGGTGATTTCTTATGGGCAGTCATTAGTGAGAAAGCTATACGAATAATTTTTGCAGACTATGGCTAGTTCTGGCAACATCATTGCTCTTGATATTTCAGTCACTTGATAAACATGCTAGAGAGCCAAAAGATCGTTGGCACAATTAATAAACAATTGTGGTGCTTTTAAAAATATTTCTGTACAGCCGCCCAAAAATAACCTCTTTTATGCTCGACTGTTTTGTACAAGTAAAAATGTAAAAAATGTAAAACTAATGTCTAAGCTACTCCCTCTTTTGTGTCGCCACCGTTTACACACACACAGTTGCATGAAAATTAAAAGATCAGTTTGTCAGCAGTGTCGTCCGAGAATAGTACCGAAGGGGTCTAGCCTACATTAAAATCATACATATATATATATATAGACATATATATATGTATATATATATATATATATATATATATATATATATATATATATATATATATATATATATATATATATATATATATATATATATATATATATATATATATATATATATATATATATATATATATATATATATATATATATTTATATATATATATATATATATATATATATATATATATATATATAAATATATATATATATATATATATATATATATATATATATATATATATATATATATATATATATATATATATATATATATATATATATATATATATATATATATATATATATATATATATATATATATATATATATATATATATATATATATATATATATATATGTATATATATATATATATATATATAAAGAGAAAAATAATGAATAGATACGACACTAACAGACTTTTTCACACAGGTTTGTCCAATATTGTAATCATTAGGTCCTGGGCTGTTAGAGCGTGCACGCTCACAAAAGTATGGATTTTTTGATTTTTCATCTGGTCGTTCTTTTGTCATTCCTTAAGTTCCCTTTGCATATTTTGATGATACCTTAAAATGCAGTAAGCCTATGTGCGTTCTGTATAAAAAATTGTATTACATAAACAATCTTTAAAAAAGGCGTACTGGTCCAGTTGTCCAGTTTCTACTTATCATGTTGCGATTAGATATAAAACCAAAACGTTCACAAGTCATTTGTTCGCAACTGAAGTCAAGTCACAAGTCAGACAAATGTGACTCGAGTCCAACTCAAGTCCAAGTCAGCAACTCAAGTCAACAACTTATTTAACTCATAGGCAGAGCGAGCCATGATGATAAAGTTGTATGTTGGGAGGGGATGCTGGATCGGCTTGGAAGGAAAACGCTTTCAAAATGGGACACTTGGGCAATATTACTGGGCAGCTTTGGGTTAACAGGTGAATTATAGACGGACTAGACCCATAAGTGAGGGCAGTGCAGCCATAGGTTCTTAAGGTGCAGTGGCGTAGCAAGTCGGCACGGGCCTCGATGCATGCAGTCATTCAAATGGTCCCCTAGGAGAGTCCACATTCTCCAACGCCACCGTGGTGGTGGCATATGTGGCTGAGGTGAGCAAATTTTGATATTTAAAACCCTATAGACGCCCGGAAATGGCACTTCTGATCAAGATTTGTGCCCATTTTAGTGAGCCCCCTTTCTTATTGAAAGAGCCAAATTCGTTGTCAAGATGAAGAGTAAAGAGGGCCCAACGAGATTCCATTCAGTTTTCTACGTTTAATATTATAGCTATTAAATCTGATTAGATATCTTTTGGTGGGCCCGACTTATAAGGCGTGCTATCATGACGAGCCCGTTTCTTGTTTTATTATCATTGATTTTTTTGGTTTATTTTCGAGCATATCTATTCTTATAGTTTGCAGTGGGCTCGACTTATGATTGAAGGACCCATCATTACCACAATAGACAGAAGTAAAGGCCCAATATATTTATCATTTTGGTGGGCCCAACATATGACTGAAGGGGTCAAATCATGATAGCAAGGGACAGAAAGGAACGGTCCATTTATCTATCTTTTTGGTGGGCCCGACTAATGATTGAAGGATCCGTCATGATAGCAAGAGGAACAGAAAGCAAGGACCCATTCTGGATATGAAAGTGGGCCCTGAAGCATACACGATCGTGCCCTGTTTGGTTACTGTCTGTGCCTTTTATATCACTACAAGGCGCTCGACGGCCTGCGGCAGGTGTGTGTGTGTGTTTTTTGTTCTTATGGTAGGCCTACTTGTCACCCTGGGACCCGGGCCATGGCACCCCAGACATGCTAGATTGCTGTTTTATGACGTAAGTCAAAGACAAGAAATGTTAGCATCTAAAGCCTTTTCAAAATTTCAGATAAGATCTTTTCAAAGGAATATTCCCGTGTTGATTTTTATTCTGATATATATGATAGAGGACTATGGCAGAACAAATTTGTTGTGAAAATCATGTTGATTTCCTTTTCCATTCATAAGAAGTTATTGCATTTTCAAGTTGGCGCGAATGTCTTGAAAATTGACCTCACATTGTACATGTATGTGATGTACTAACTGTCGAGGAGGCTAGATCCCCCAGTCTCCGTCAGATTCCCTTGAAGTGATGAAAGCACTTGACCAATTCACGCTAAGCATTCCAAAAGCTGACAAACTTATCAAAATTTGGCAAACATACCCGGAAAACATACATGGAATAACCCATGTATGCATGTATAACACTTTTGTACGAACCAGCAAAGCAAATTGACATCCCCAGAAAAATAAGTTAATTGGCTTCACTTCGGAATGGAAAACATAATCTTGTGTTTGTGTATTAATTGATGACATATCCAGATAACATATCCAGCGGGAACAGGGGACAGTCAATTAATATTACTCCCCCCCTTCCCCACCCTCCTCCCCAATTCCTTACTGCATATCTGAAAACTAAATGTTTACCACGACTGGTTGCAACATCTAATAATTTGTTTGCCTTCATAGGCTGCGGATACAGTGTGGGTGAGAATGTAATGATATGATATATGGAATTTATATGGCGCATTTTCTAGATTAAAGAACTATTCAAATGCGCTCTACAACTAACAGACTAGTTCTCCGGCTGACATAAATTTAGTACTTGCAAGGGAAAGTGCATGCACACCGCGTTTTCACGCTTCTCTTCTCGAATAGTGTTCAGAGAAGCAGGCAGGGATGACCCTCCTGCCGTTGGGACCAACAGCTTAACGTCCTCTCCAAAGGACGGTGTGCGCCATTCAACCATTGTCACTTTTCTTAACAGCTGAATGCATGAGGAGTAGGAGCTGCAAACAAAATGTTTCCGCTTTGATGTTCGGCGTATCTGTCTGCATAGCTGTGGAAAATCGAATTAGACCTGACCGAAGCTTGAATCCGGAACCTCCAGCATCTCAGCCATGTGCTCCGCCAATTGAGTTACCTATTCTCCTAAAGTATGCGGCACCACGGGCGAGATTTGCCTACCGAAAGAGTGGGGAGGGGGGAGAAGGGACAAAGTCACAAAATAGAATTTGACAAAAGTGTGTGTGTGGGGGAGAGGAGGGGGGGGGGAATCATAAAAACATGCAAAGATACAACAAATCACCATATAAAATAAATTCGGAAACAAGTAAGAAAAGCCACTTACCTCTTCCCCGTAATTCATTGTAAATGCGCCCTTTGATTGGTTCAAACTGTCAGTGACGATCAGTGAGCTATAGCTTGTTTTCCTTTTGTTACTTGTTAAGTCCATCATGTATAGCTTATTTGTATTTCTACTTGTTAGTTCTTAATAGCATTGCTTGGTTATAATAATAAAAGTGTATTTCTTTATAAAAATGTGGAATCCTAATCATACAAATCCCAGGATGAATGAATTCCGCTGCGGAGATTTAGTTGTCAAAGGTGGCTGTAAGAGATTGTAGTTGGGAGGGGAAAACGTGATAGGGAGAGGGGTGGGGGGAAAGGTGGGGGAGTATGGACATTTTTTAAATTACATATATAACTAATTCAATCCCCCCCAAAAAAAACACACACAATAATTATCACATCTTAAGGAGTGGACTGGCCCGATGATCGACAGATCCTGGATCGGTGGGCTGCTGGCTCCCGAAGTGGAACGAGGCGGGCCGTATAGGCCATTAAAACAGGCGCAACGTATAATGTGGGTCGGTCTTCACTTCAAAATTAGATGCCGGTCCTGCACCTGGATCGGTGGAATGATTTTGGCCAGTCCACGCTAGAGCCGAAAGAAGGCTCGATGTCCTAACAGTTTTAACAACTTCTATAAAATTCTAAACAAATTTTACAACTTTTGTTCTCATCTGTTTTGATTAGTCTGACCCACCATAAAACCTGTGACTAATTTATTCAGTCCACATATAATGGTTAATCTTTTATTTAAAACAAATATTAATCTCATCATTTCGGGAGGTGTGTGTATTCGAAGGATTATAGTTGCAGCTCTTTACAAATAATGCAGCCCGCCTCTCGCCTCTCCGCAGAGAACTTCTGAAAAGCTAATATTTACCTTCATCCCTATTTACAGATCACCCGTAATTTGTCAGACATTTTAAAACTTGTTTATTAATCAGTTACAGTTTAAACTAGGGAGTTGATGATACTATACACGACCTTCATTCCCATTACCACGATATCAGCGCTTGTCGGTGTGTGCTAATGATTCATTTGGAGGTATTTGAATACCGTTGGAGAGGAAATGAAGGACTATTGCTACAGGATCACAGTGCCCGTTATAAGATAAAATTGCGGCCATTTTGTTTTTATTATGTGTCGTTTAGCCCCCATTTAGCAAGGCGATGCTACACCATCGTTCTCATGGATATATTTGTACCAAATTCTTTTCATAAAACGCTCTAAAACATTGACAGCTATTTCGATTTCATTCCAGGAATATTAAACACGGAATTAAATCTGAGTGTACATGTAATAACAACATAAGGCAAGTGACAGTTTTGGAAATTAGAATACACCGTATTCGTTGTTCGGAAGTGTAAAGTTCAAAGCCAGCATCCAATTGAATTACAATAATATCCGTGCACCGCATGGACCGTTCCCGGAACCTTTCATCACACGTGTATTTTTATAAACATATGTGCATGCCAGACGCGTGAGCTGAGATCTGGCAGTCTGGAGCATTCGATGAATTCATATTGCGTACAGCACTATGAATTATGATGAATAACTAGGAGGAATAACTTTTGGGAGCAATTTCTGATGAAAAAGAGAACGTTTTGGAAAATGACAACCTAGTTGATTTGAAGCAGTGCAGCAATTATTTTGTGTATGGATATTGTCAATAAAGCAATGACGTCACCCATTCACTAAATTTTTTTGTCTGCCTGGCTGTACAATATACGTAAACAAACAGATTAGCACAAGATGATATCTGCAGTTGTGCCCGTGCGACGTACAGCAGTAGAACTGCCTCGCACGATAGAACGGTACAAGCCTCCTAAAATGGAGGTTGTTTTATCAACGGAAGCTTCGGTTTGGTTGAATAAAAAGTTCGTTCATTATGAAGTAACTCTAACAAGAGATAAATTGGAAGGGAAACTTGCATCCAAGAAGATAAAAAACGTTCAGAAATCTTTTGCAATAAAAATATCCGACATTCTTGTGTGTCATGTTCACGAACATTTGAAAGATTGTATTAGGCCTAATTTGAAACAAAGTAGGCCTAGTGTGTGTAACCCGTGCAAGTGTATGAAATCGTCCAACTCATCACAGATCTCTGCCGGAGACCAGGAAGGGGCAGTTGCATTTTTGACTGTGTATTATTACCCATACAATAAGCCTGCTAAAGATGGCGGATCAAGAAAGCAAAAGGAAATTGTTTTTCGAATGGACAGCAAAAGTAGTCAACAAGGAAATATTGAAATTGCTAAGGAATGGAAGGATAAATTAAATGCCATGACAGGGGTGAACAAAGTTATTGTACCCACAGAGGAAGGGAGTGGAGGTAGGCCTATGCTATTTCCATTTTTCTATAACAGAAAAACTATTGTGTGCTGGTCAAGGATACTCCTTGCCCTCATTTTCCCTGAGGTGATCATTGCCTAGCTATATTAATTAGTCATATCCCAAAATACACTTGTGTACAGCAATCACATTATGTCAGCACATCGAAACTGGTTAAAGTGAAACAAATTGTGGCCAAATGATGGTAAATGATTCCATAACTAATCGTTGCCCTAGCTTGGGTGATCATGTGCACCCTGTTTCCCTTAATGATAATGCACTTGTTAGCTGTGTGACTCACCTCTACTACCCCAGCAATGTCAGTCAAAGGTGAGTCATTGACATGAAATAGTGACTCACATGTGCATCATTGTACCAAATTGTCAGTCACCAGAGTGACTCTGGGGTGGGTCAATTTACTTCAGACCCATTAACTTTGTACAGAGGTCATTGATTTGGGGTTAGGCATTTCCCAAAAAATGTCAGTCACCCAAGTGACTGAGGGGTGCATCAATGTACATGTTTTGTCCACACACTTTGGTGCAATGGCTCACCTTGTCCCGGGGGTGTAAGGGTGAGTCATACAATTGACAAGTGCATAAACACTGTTGCCCCTAGAATTATTCTTCTATTGACACTATGGATGACCCTATTGTCCTGGTTTGATTACCCTACTTCCCCCAGGTGATCAGTGGCACTCTATTTTTCCTTGGTTTTTCCAGACTGCAAAGTGTGCACAGAAGAATTTTTGGACTCAAAAAATGTGCGCCTATGTAAAGAAAATGTGCGCCAAGATGTACAAAATGTGTGCCAATGTCCAGAATATGTGCACCAATAATCATCAATTTTATAGTGGAAAAAATACAAAAATGTTCAGCAAGAAGGTTGAAGTTGCAATATGAAGAAGTTTTCCTGTGTTTAGGCTATCAAGAATCTGACTTTTCTCAACTTTTTAATGTAGAAAACTTAAATTTATTGAAAGATGTGCACCTAGAATCAAAAGTGTTCGCCTAGAATTACAACTGCACCAAAATCTTGTAAATAACTTATCTCAATCAAAAATTAGAACGGAAGAACTTCAGCTAGTGATCACCCTTTTGTCCACATGATCACCCTTATGTCCATATGGTACAGGTATTTATGGCATACCCACCCCTCTGCTTTAGATTTTGTTCTACAATTTCTCTTTCACCTCTCTTTATTGTACGGTGCTTTTGCACAATTAAATTTGTTACATTTCAGTTTTGATTTTTTGCAAGGTTTTATAATTATATGTTCTTTTTCCTTATATAAGAAGTCTTCTTTAACTGAAATGATACTGATTTATTGCTGAAGTTATATGTTACAAACTTTCACTACTGTACATTACAGTATTGTATATTTACAGTATTAGGGGAAGGGGGGGTAACTTTATAATTGTAAAATGATTGTTAAGTCCCATTTTAATCCTTGCATTTCAGGAAATAAATGAGGACCAATTCTTTTGGATATATGAAATTTTCTTTTACACATGATTCAGAAAATACAGTATGTATAGCTGGAAAATAAGCATATTTGCACTTACTGTGTAGGTCCTATATCCTGTGGGTTCATTATCAATACACACCGTAGTAGTATGTAAAAGGGGGTTTCTGGCACACCTACGTTTATTACTGTTTTTCACCACACATAATGATTTAGGGATGATTACCGTTTTTACCCTAAAATGAGCTGGGGGTTCTGGCCCACTTCAGGAGTGGTGATGCTGGTGCACCCTCTGATCTTGAAAAGTTATCACAGAAAAAGATTTGTTTTTTTAATAAATATTTTATATAAATGATATCAATACCTCCCATATCATTGTGGATCATCCCTTTACCTAATCTTCTTTAAATTATATTGGTATTATACAGGCCTGCCTCAATCTTTGTTGTCCTGGTCTTTCTATTATCAAACACCAGATCACTCATCTCCACATCCTTATCAAGGTTATACCAACCGCTTGTAAAGGACACATCACTAATTCCTACTTCGCTTACCTGGAGTGGGAATTGTAGGTTGGTAGGTTCTCCGGTGACGTTGTGCATGCTGTAATACATCGTAATATTAAAGATCATATGATAGCTTTAATTTGATTACCTGGATACCCATGCGATAAGTGCGCTGCCAACTGTAAGTGCAAGTGCCCACAAGTGACTCCCTACCTTTGTGAAAATCTCATTAATCCCTACCTTTGTGAAAATCTCATTAATTAGATTGAAAAGCAAAAAAAGAGCACTGCCAATGATGCTCGATAGAGTTGCACTGAGTTATTTACCAAAATGTTTATCACCCGACCCAGTGCTTTGACAACATCATCCTTTTCTGGCGGCGGCTATGGTGTTGGCACGGGAATTGCAGGTCCTCCCAACCCAAGTGCCAGTATAATAGTAGATATTGTAAACCCTAATGTGGTCAGAACGGAAGCGATCGTCATACAAGTTCATGCGCAAGGTCATGTATCTGCCGTACCTGAGACTTAAGATCACTGAAGTGCATCTATGCTAGTCTGTAGAGCGTCTTGCCTACCTTCCAACTGTTCAATCTCTCTGGGTATACTTGTCTTTTCCTCTTCATCGCTGGTTGCTTTGAGGCGGTCTTTTGCCTTTTCAAGTTGTTGGTTGCTTTCCTTGAGCTTGCTTTCTTGAGCTGATAATGTATCTTATATATTTCTAAGTTTCTTGTCGAGTCCCATGAGCTCCAGTAAGGGTAACGGGGGAGCATCAGTCTAAACAGCAACATCTGTTTTTCCTAATGATCCTTCAATATCATCCAACAGCATACTTACATCAGGATCTGTGCTAAAGTTTGTATCAAGGATGTTAGATGCCGTATTCTCTATTTGCGGTAGCAGCATTTCGTCAAGCACTATCACCAAAGACTTCCCTGATTGCCACTAGAGCTGTGACCGTTTAGCGTGTACATGCTCGCAAAACCTTGTAAATATGACTAAATACTTCATTGCGAGTAATTGTTTTACATAGTCAGTCTTGCCGTTAAAAATTGATATGATCATTCATTCTTCAAATCACACACACATTCGGCTGACAAAATTCCAATCAATGACTATTTACAAATTGTAAAGCTGATTAGCCTAATCCTTTTTAAATGTGAGAATCACAAATGCGCAGTAATCACCTATGAATGGGGATATTATGCACTTTAATTTCGCCGAAATCTGAGTAGGCTAACTTGTGAAAAGCACTGCGAATGTGCAGCAGTAAACAGTGAAACTAACAATAGGCCTAGGCCATAATTACTAAGGCTCTAAATCCCACTCAATCAAGGCCCATTTTACAAGCTGTTGAATCGACCAACAAACACAGTCAAAATACTTAAATCGTGACAATCAGTACATTTACATGTAAATATTATCTGATGAGTTAAATAAATTTGCAAGAAAGAAAAAATGTTGCAAAATAAACAAACATAAAAAAAGGTTTTGACAGAACTGAAATTCTAGGTGCTTCGTAAAGATGGCGGCCATATTTTCTGAGAGGACTGATATTTCAGAACTTTCAGGGTGGTGGCGTAGTTTTGAAATGTTTTACGGCGAGTTATCATAGTCCTAGTATGCAAAATTTTCAGTGGAACAGAAGCCGTAGCAAGTACGGTAAAAAAAGTTACGCGATGTTGAGTTTAAATGACATTGAAAGGAAGTTATCTGTTCTTTCTAAACTGAATTTCTTGCATATTTTCCATAAAAATGATGATTTATACTGTAGAAGTAAACTTTTTACGATTTGGAAAACAAAAATCGAGCGTCTATTTGGGCAATGGAGTCAGTACTTTTGCTATACTGGTTGCGCGATTTATTTTACTTTGCATCGTAAATTTGAAACAATTTTGGTGTATTTCTAAAAATGATGGTACTAAATGCGTAACGATACACGCTCGCTTTTTTTGGCATGTACACGTTTACTAAATCCCTAAACCTTTACAGCTTTAATTGCCACCACCCCTCTTTGTTCCTTGATTGATGATAAAGAGATCTATCCCCCAGACCGAATGTTGCTGATGCAGATCTCACCACCCTTGTTTGTGAGATGCAAATTATGCTCGAATCCCAACTTAAATAAATCATATTTTGGAGTACCATCAATTTTTATATAATCCTAAAATTGGTCTACGAGCTAAATCTTGTCAACTTAGCGTTGTTGTTCTGTTATGACAGATCAACCCCATCAACGCTAGTTTCAGCCGCAGTGGGTACATCGGGAAGGAACTCATCAGTTACGCCATAACTATCAACCAGGTCTTTCCCTCGACCAAAATCATCCATTGGTATATCCTTCATTGTTATTATATCATGGATTTTTAAGTTCATTTAACAAGAAATATGCAGAACCCATTCCAATTGTAGCAATTGCAATAAAAGCCAACTATCGGTTGTGTTGTTGAGGGGATGGTGAATAAAAGTCTTCTAGACGAAGTTTGGAGTCTAGTTGAATAAAGTCTGCACCATAAGCCAGGTTGTAAAACCTCATGTTGTCTACATTTCGAAAGGTCTGTGCAGCATTTCTTTCTGCTATATGTCTTTGATTCATTCTGTCCAGCGTCTTCTGCCTCTTACGAGCCCATTCAGTTCGTCAGCTGCTTGCAATTTTTTCACGGCTTCATCATGACGTGTACGTTCTTCCTGCGCAGCATGGTCATGGTGAGCTGACTAAATACAAAGTTTGATCCTGAGAATGCTAAAGCGTTTACTAAAGCCCCACCAACAAGCATGGCAATTGTAGCCATCACTAATATCTATCAGACACATATATTTCACTGGGTGGTGAAGTAATGAATTTATCAGGAATGATACCTTGGGAAACTAACCACTCATGAGTCATAGTAGCTGCTGTAAAGTCCAATGTAAGGAGCGCTACATTACAATGTTTCAGCCCTAATGAGGGTGGTGGCTTCAAGCTTTTCATAGCATCACTTACTACATGTAGGACTGCATAGCCCGTGGCTAGTAAAGCTATAGTTCCGCCCTGGTACAGGGAGTTGATTACTTGGTTAGGGTTAGGTTGCTTCATTGTCTACTCTGGAAGGGGTCAATGGGGTTAAGCCATAAAGCTCTGAAGATTCCTTGCTTTTGACAGCTGAATTAATGGAAAAGTTATAAATGAAGATAACAAATCCAAGCCTTCAGTATCATAAGATGAAAACAAATTAAAGTTCATTTTTCATTCTGGTGGAATGGTCCAGGGGGGTTGGGAGCTCGGGAGGGGAGGGGCATGATAGATGTATGATAATTAGGTAATCATATTCGCATTTAGCTGTTTAGATTAATGATAAATAAAGAGATGTTATTATTTTCTTCAAGAAAGGGGTGCGTTTGATTAATTGAAAGAGATAATGAGAAGGATGCGTACTCGTAAAATAGTTGATGGCACATGATGCTGAGACAATGTCTGCAAAAATCGTGAACTTTTTGAAATTTTGTGAACTGTAACTAAAACTCATCAAACCGTAACTCGAAGAAGTCCACACTCCCTGTTTCATGTTAAGCGTGAGAATATATGCTATTAATATACATTAAAAAACGATAAGTTTACTTGTGCTTTGTGGCCTATTCGGAATCGTGGGCATTTTTCGGACTAGTAGGCCATCACACCGGTGGGCCTTCGGTATGGTGGGCCTTCGGACTCGCTGGTATTTTCTGGACTCATGGGCCTTCGCACTGGTGGGTAGGCACCCTGAAAATGATCGGATTGCTTTACCCTGTTAAACCTTGGGGGTAATGATGGAGATTCAATACCTTTTGGCCATATTCAACTGCTCCCATTCAAATAACTTTGGTGAAGGGTGGAAGAACAATTAAAAAGTTGATAAAAGAAAATTCATTCAAATTTTTTTTCTTTGTGATGTCATTTAAATTTATATCGATAAAGTTATATAATAAAGCCTTAAAAAACTGTAAAATGTTGATTTTTTTAAATTTTGATTTTATTGAAACTTTAAATGTTCTTTAACTTTAAGTTTATTACACTTATATGGCGCATTATCTAAGTAACTTATTCTAATGCGCCTTACAAAATATGCATATAAAGAAAATAGATACAAATGTGTAAATAAGATAAGTATGAAATATAAAGAAAACAAAGAACAAGAAAATTATGAAGAGGACTTGAAAGCACAATTAAATAAGTGAGTCCTTAAGCAAGGTGTGGAATTGTGTAAGGGATTGAGCAGATTTGATTGAAAGAGGTAAGTCACTCCAAAGGTTTGGGCCAAATATTTGCAGAGAGCGATCACCATATGCAAGTTTACTTTTTGGATCATAAAGGATGAGGTGGTTTTGAGAGCGAAGGAGGTAACTGGTTTGTTCATGATGAAACACATTGGTCAGATATAACTCTTTTCATAGTTTATACATGTATCGTATGTAACTCAGCTGTAATTAGTGTTGGTCCCTGTCTGTAAATTCTTGGCTCCTCATAGCTCATAGCAGTAAAAGTATTTGTAGTGTACACGTATAGTGGAATAAAACAATACTGCAGTAACCAACCATGCAGTACATCAAAAACGTTGAATAAAAATTGAATTATAATTTTCTCAATATTAGAACATACATTAAGTACTGGAAATTAATAGGAAATTTGTGACCTACAGTGTGATACAAAACAACAACCTTGAATGAAAGCATTGAGCTGAGGATTTCTACATTGTCATGAAAATGATTGGACTATTGTGCACTGTTTAATCTTTCAGACTGGTTTCTATTGTGTATTTTGAAACATTGATTTTATTAATTTATTTTGAAAAAATGTATTCATAACAGTAATCTTCTGCCTAGCATAATTGTGTAAAAACATTTGTATGATTACACCTGTATGTGTGTCTCTTATTTTGCTGGTGTAATGAAATAGTAAGAATACTGTGCTGCAGTCAATTCTCCATGCCTTACCTTTGTCAGGTTCATGCAGAGTATTTTAAATCGAAGTGCTGCAGTACGGCGCAAGAGAATATCATACCCTTAAAAAATTAATCTTTGTTTATAAGTTGTTTTACAATAACTTTATACTATAGGCAGTCATAGAACAGATAAAAGTGTAAAACTACATCAGTTCGAAATCACTGATTGATTAAAACTTTTGTTCCTGCAAAAATACATTGGATAGTACATTGTACTGTACTATCATACAGTATTTTGTGTTCTTGAATCTGTCGTGTACATTTCATATTTAAGTAGGCTAGTACTGGCGTATTCCTTTCACAATGTATGGAATTCAAAGTTTAAGCAAACAAAAAGTTGTCAGCTGGGCATTGACTTCTGCAGTTATGGTTTTCAGGGAGGAATCAGTTTGTGAAAAATGTTGATGTGTCACTGTGTGTGTAACACTGTAATTTGTGTTAGAAAACAGAGTGCTCATGTGTGAGCTGGTGGAAATGCTCTTGGGGTGGGGTTTTGCAATGGCTGACACACTTCTGAAATGTGCTAGTACTCGTAGTATGACAACTGCAAATACTGTTGGATTCTTTCAAAACAAAACACAAGAAAAGTTGAATAGGAGAATCACAAGTAAACAAGAAGAGTGGTATTTCTGGTGCAAATCAAAACTAAATTCTATATTTCTACAGCTAAAGATATATATACACTTATGTACAGCTTTTTCCAAAGAGATTCTCAGCTACATTTTAAACCCTTCCTTACTCTACCAGCACTGTATTAAAAATGTGCTTGGGGGCAGGGTCAAAGATGAGGCACCCAAAACGGCGATAATATCGCTGCGAGGTAGAGTCAGGGTTAGGCACATGCTGATTATTGAAGGGTCCTCTTGTCTTCTGAACTGTGGAGTCGGGCTTGTTCCGCTTCAGTGACTCAGTGGGTCGCCCACCGGGACCATGCTACATACATTTTTGGCTTGGCACACTTGTCGCGGGTTGAGTAACCCCTTACTCCTATGGCACTGTTTTAAAAGCGCGCTTAGGAGGCGGGGTCAATGATGGGGCATCCGAAACAGCGATAATATCGCCACGTGGTAGAGTAAGGGTTAATACACACAACTTGACCAGCCTCCTGAAAACATTTCTGAAAATCTAAAATTACTTCTGACCAGAACATGCCTCTTCCCATAATGTTACATTTGGCCATCCCATAATAATCTGAAACAAAGAAAACCTTCCTTCTGTCAAGATTTTTTGATTGACAGATGAACATACTGTTGGAAGGAGAAATAAGTTAGAAGGAGAAATGACCAGGGCACTAAATCAAAACAACAAAGAGGATGATGGGATGGGGAGGGAGGGGGGGGGGGGAGAAGACTGCCTTATGTAACTTAATACACCAAGGGACTAATACAAAATCTTAACTGAGGAATGTATTAAACAAACCACATAATCAAATAAAATGTTTTCATTAAAGTAATAGTGAGGAAGTAAAAGCATGTTGTTAAAGGGACCAGGTAATATCATTTGAGTCGGAACAGAATCCCTGGTCAGAATTTTGAAGTCTTTACAAATAAAATTACCAATCAACTAACTTCATAACCAAAAGGAAAATAACATTATTTCAGTTTAGAAATGGCATAGAGCTTAAAAAAGTACACTTGCAGCACATTATTTGCAAACTTGAGAAAACACAAATGGCAACCCATAGGCAAAAAATACTTATTTTAAGGCCCACATTAAAAGAAAAAAAAAAGAAGCAACTTGCAAGTAAAAAATAAATAAATATGCCAAAATCACACATTTTTGGTACTGTATGATCTGATCAAAACAAGAAAAACAACATTTTCCAACCTCTCTACGGCAGACCGAAAATAATTGTTGGCTGTACTGGGCAGCAAAAAGAGTGCTTTGTACATGTTGCAGATAAGAGGTTCCAGCAGAGGGATAGCCCTCTTCTCCCTGTCTCTCCTTAATTAGATCATGCTAGGGGTATTTAGATCAGGCTAGGGGTATTTAGATCATGCTAGGGGTATTTTACTGTCTCTCCCTAATTAGATCAGGCTAGGGGTATTTTACTGTTTCTCCTTAATTAGATCAGGCTAGGGGTATTTTACTGTTTTTCCTTAATTAGATCAGGCTAGGGGTATTTTACTGTTTCTCCTTAATTAGATCAGGCTAGGGGTATTTTACTGTTTCTCCTTAATTAGATCATGCTAGGGGTATTTTACTGTTTCTCCTTAATTAGATTAGGCCAGGGGTATTTTACTGTTTCTCCTAAATTAGATCATTAGATGTTTTCAGGCCAGGGGTATTTTACTGTTTCTCCTTAATTAGATCATGCTAGGGGTATTTTACTGTTTCTCCTTAATTAGATTAGGCTAGGGGTATTTTACTGTTTCTCCTTAATTAGATCAGGCCAGGGGTATTTTACTGTTTCTCCTTAATTAGATCATGCTAGGGGTATTTTACTGTTTCTCCTTAATTAGATCATGCTAGGGGTATTTTACTGTTTCTCCTTAATTAGATCATGTTAGGGGTGTTTTACTGTTTCTCCTTAAATCAGATCATGCTAGGGGTATTTTACTGTTTCTCCTTGATTAGATCATGCTAGGGATATTTTACTGTTTCTCCTTAATTAGATCATGCTAGGGGTATTTTACTGTTTCTCTTTAATTAGATCATGCTAGGGGTATTTTACTGTTTCTCTTTAATTAGATCAGGCTAGGGGTATTTTACTGTTTTACCTTAATTAGATCATGCTAGGGGTATTTTACTGTTTCTCCTTAATTAGATCAGGCTAGGGGTATTTTACTGTTTCTCTTTAATTAGATCATGCTAGGGGTATTTTACTGTATTTTTTTCAATTGAGGATTGTGGCAGGATTTCTAGATTTTGGGTAAACACATCTACTCCCCACCCCCTTGATGATGCATAGAATATTCCGATCCAGCATGAATAAATGACATTAAGCGGTGGGAAATACTTTGAATCACACTAGCAGTTTCTTTAAATTTCAGTTAATTACTGGATGAGACCCATTGTTCAGGAAATGTTTCACTTTTCTTTTCTTATGGTGCATACATGCAAATGGTTGTGAAGCACCATAATCATTACATTAGTATAGTTAATTGCTTGTACATGATAGCACTTTCATATGTGGTACATAGATAGCCCATGGTCCGTAAATGTGCCCTATTGTTTTTGATGGCGATGTCATACATGAGTAGGCGGGACTTTAATGATAAAATCTTAAAATGCTCATATTTTGACAACCTCCTGTGTGTTTTATTTCATACTTGGTATAATTATGTTTTAGCTAATGAGTACATCTTTGTTACCAAAATGTTGAAATTCATTAATATGCATTGTGGGCGGGGCATAACATGATTTTGTTGAAAATAGCTTGTTAAATGCAATATCTCAAGATTCAGTTCATATGTGGCACACAGATAGCCCATGGTCTGCAGATGTGCCCTATTGTTTTGGTGGAGATTTCATGCATAATAATGAGTAGGCGGGGCTTAATGTTAAAATCTTAAAATGCTCATATTTAACAACTGCATGACTAATTTGTTTCAAATTTGGTTTGATTATGTTGTTAGCTAGTGTGTACATGTTCATGGTACCAAAATGTTGAATTTTATTCATATGCATAGTGGGTGGAGCTTAAGATAATTTTGTTGAAGAGAGCTGGTAAACACAGTATCTCAAGAACAATACGTGGGATGCAGGTCATATGTGGTACACAGATTGGCCATGGACTGCAGATATGCTGTATGTTTTTGGCGACAATGTCATGCATATTAATAAGTAGACAAGGGTTAAAATTAAAATCTTTAAATGCTCATATTTCAACAGTCACATGTCTGTTTTGTTTCATATTTGAAATCATTATTTTGTTAGCATGAAAATGGTTGAATTGAATTAATTGTGAAATTCCATTCTTGTGAGAATTGTGAGTTTGAGTTAATTGTCATTGTTATTTTGAGCCCATTGTGCAGTAACATTTATTATACAATAGTTGAAACTTAAAATCCATATTGCATGTCGGAACCTTAAATCTTTGGTTTTCTGGTTTGTAACAGGGGGTACTGTAAGCCTGTATTAATTAACTGCTGAGTTGAGTGCCATGTATAGAGAAGAGTTGATTAAAATGAACATAATGATAATAGCAATATAATAATCACTAACCACAAATTACTTAATTATCTAGTGTTAATGATGACCCTTAGAGTTTACCTAATTGTAGTCAGAACTCTATACTGGCAGAATATTGCTCGTTGACACACAAGTTTTATTCATTTAACTGTCGCGTAATACGTTGTTCGCTTTATTAACAGAACTTATCATAATTGATTAAAGTATTTCAAGGTGCCACTAGTTAATGAGTTTTTGTCAATACAGTACAGTACTTACTACTTAGCCAATTAAGATTTTTATAGCTTCTGTTATTTTTACATCACTGGAGTACTTTCTGATATAAAAAGAATTGAAACAGAAATTTCTAAAATACTTTGATTTATTCTTACTTGTCAATCACCTGAATGTTATTATAACCAACCAAATCATGGGTGTGATTTGTCCATCAAAGAAGGGGAATAACCTCTGTACAAAGTCAATGGGTCTGAAGTAAATTGACCCACCCCAGAGTCCCTCTGGTGACTGACAATTTGGAACAATGACGCACATTGGAGTCACTATTTTGTATGTAAATGACTCACCTTTGACTTACATTGCCGGAGGGAAAAGGTGGGAGGGGCGTATGTCCATCTGTCATACAACTGACAAGTGGTTATCAACATTATCATAATTGATTCAAATATTTTTTTTATAATTGATTCAAATATTCCAAGATCATGCCATAACCTAGTTTCTGCATTACCATAAACTGATTTACCTGAATTTGAATAATGTCCATCTGTCTAGCTGGTAATTGGTTTAACTTTGCAAGGAGTTGGACCACTGCCAAGAGGTTGTTACTTTGTTGTTATCTGGCAGAGCAGAGCACAACAACACACTGCATGAGAATGTAAATCAATAGTCGTTTTGCTTTTTCACCAGTGATGAGTAATGCTGTAGACAGTTTGAGCATGCATAATGATTTAAAAGGATTCAGCGGTAACTGTCTCTTGTGTTGATTGAGGTGAAGTAAGCATTGTGAGGTATACTCATAAATCAAGTTGTAAATTAATAATGAAGAACTCAATTTCAAGTCTGGCTAGAATGAAGAGGATATGTGTTATTGCATTGAATAAGGGATTGTGTTTAGTCATAGCAACTCCTGGTTTAGTTTATAGGTCATGGAATAGTGCAGGTTCACTGCATTGTTTAGGCAAGGGATGAGCAATTATGGAAATAAGTTTAAAAAATCCTAGTATAACCGCCGGAGCTTGGAAACTAACAAAAGTTAGGTTCGTATCGTTAGGAGGCTAATGATAATGTTAGTTAACTCAAATGACAAGTATTAAAATAACGTAATGTAAACAAACAGCGTGTATTTATAGATGTACAGTTTACCAACAAGTTTTCCATTCAAAATCTGTCCAAAATAATAACGTACAGAGCCGATGCAGGCGTAAGTTACTTGTCTTGTTCACAAATTAATTTTAATCGTATTCGTATTTCAAAAAAATATCCTATCATATCACACCATAAATACCTTGTTGACTTTGTAGCCTCCAAGCAAGCGAACGAATCCTAAAAATGTGAATATCGCCCCCACACTAGACTTACCCAGACAGTCGTTAATTAGACTTTGACAGACATTCGTTTCCCACCAGAAAATGACAAAGCAACCCTGCACCTACACCTTGTATAGCAATAATTTGCTATATATAGAGCTTAAAGGAATATTTCCATGTTTTTTTCGTAACCTCTCATCAGAAAGAGAAAAAAATTAAAAACAATTTAGTACAAAAATCATCTTGATATGTTATTCCTACCTGGAGATATTCAAATTTTAAGCTTCACAAAAAATGACAATAAACGAATAGGAAACGGCTCAGTATGACATCACAGCAACACATTATCCCAAAAAGTTGATGTATTTCATTAAAATCTATCATCTTTTTTTTTTTTATTAGTTAAACCTGCTAGAAAAATAAATTGATGAAATTTTGGTATTTGTATACTGCCAAATTTACCCTACTTCAATAACTTTTGGAAAATTGTTTCTAATCATACAGAAACAACCAATTAACGTTCAAAGAAATACATAAACATTTGCAATGGAATTGGCTCTATGACATCATCAAACACGGAATTCATCATACTGCACAAAAACTTTAAAATGCAATTGGGAAATCTTTAAAAAAAATTATCTCCTGAATATGATATCAACCTGATTTTTGTACTAAATTGGCTCTAAAAGTGGCACTCTTTCAAATAAAATTGTACAAAAACCATGGAATATTCTTTTAATAAAGTATGTTTATCATGCATTTCTTAGATTAATCATGTTTCATTATATTTTCATATTATATATATATATATATATATATAATTAATTTTATATTTCATTATATTCTTGGACTAAAATTTCATTTTTAACACAAAAATTCAACAAGAATATTCTCTGGTATAATTATATGAAACAAATTGATAAAACAGAATAAAGTTGTATTTCAAGAAATATATTTTGCTGAAGTTGTACCGCTATGCTATGATTTGACCAATATATCTTTGTGGAGTAGTGTATTCATGAAAATCATTTTGATTCATGCTCAGAATTATTTCAAAATTTATTAATATAAAAAAAAAAAAAAACTAAGATTAATCTAAAACATAAATTAAAAAGAGTTTTGACTTGTAAGACTGCAACATACTGTATGTAATCTGATATCAGAAGTAAATACAGCTCACTCACCACAACATTTAAAAAGCTTGTTCCATCATCAAGTTTTACAGTAAATAAAGAAATTAGTTCTTCAATGCAAGAAGGACAAATTTGTGTCTAATTTTGTATTTGAGTAAAGCCTATGATACTATCAGTTTAAATTTTTAGAGAGGAAATTTGTGTTAAAGGATTAGTACAGTGGTCAAGCATGTTTATCTTATATGAAAGGGGACTTTAAAAGAAAGCGGAATGGTGCAGAAAGCATTCACAAATCTTATTCCGTTAAGGAGATATTTAAGTTGAAAGTTTGGTATCATTTGTGTAGAAACGACTGAAATCAGACAAGCTGTGATGTCATAGCCTCGGATTCCTCAAGGTCTTTTGATGTATTCTATCATATTTTGTCCTGCGATTTTGTGGCTTAAAAACCACGGGATATGTCAAAAAAGTAGTAAAACTGAATCTAGGAAGTGTATTCATAACATACCACCTGAAGAAAGTTTGAGGAAAAATAATTCAAATTGTGAAAACTTGTTGATTAACATGTTGATTATCACGATATCTCTTTTCCCACGGCATGAAATATGCCTCTCGCGACATATCGCGATACCAAAAGCTAATGCTCAACTTAGAAATTTTAGTGCAACTAGGCTAGGCTACTTCGAAGTATTTCGTACGTTACAATTCTAACGTTACGGTAATAAAATCTAGAAGTCAAATTTAGGCCATTAAAAACAGGCAGAAATACTGTGATAAAAAAAAAAAAAAACAATTAAAAATCGTGCTCCGTCATTTCACACTGCTGGCATGCTCTGATGTAAGAAGGCAAAAATAATGAAAAATTGGCCCAGAACATGCGTCTCAGGCTCTCACTTCATTCAGACCCCTAGCGTTGCCGTTTCACAGAGGCGGCCCGCCCTGCCCCTCCGTGGGCCTGCTCTGCCCCCTGGGGGTCTACCCTGCCTCTGTAATTTTTTTATATTTATTACCCTCATAAGTGAAATACCTTACATGGATACAGAACACAGAATGATAGCATTGTAAGCAATTGCCCTGTATGGCTAATGACTGGTCCTTATCAGTCAGAATAGCTTCATTCTGAGATGTACATTATGGTTATAGCTAAAATCCCAGAGCTTCTTCACCAGGGGAATGAGCCTTTAGAGGGGACTCCATGCCAAAAAAATGCAGTGCTTCGCGCATGCATTAATGTGCCCCTCAACAAGTCTAGCACCCTTCCCCTGTTTAAATCAAGCTAGGGGTCTGTCAATGATTCATGCATCAACATGATCATGCGATCATGTCGTCTACTAGATCTGCAAATCATTTTTTCTTGGGTTCATCATAAAAGAAGTAACGTTTAACAATTTGTGTCGTGAGTCAAGGTGTCTAGAAAAGTATCACGACATACTAATATATCGCGATGTTTTTCTCCACGATAATCGACATGTAATAGAGCCATGTCGTGACAGCACTAGATAACACAGGACAATTTTTGTTTAAACAAAGACTGAAAAGTAAAGCGTCCAAAGTGCAACTATCACATTATTATTTCAACAGGGCAAACAGCTAGATAACTAAAATGTCCTAATAAATCTGTTAATTGGGCTTAAACAAAATAATGTTTGTTTGTCCTTTCTTGTGGAAAATCTTTTTTCTATTGATTTATTTTTGAATTTTGACCTTTGTAAGGATAACATCTTCATCAACAGGCAAATGAAGAAGTTAATAGCAATTGCTTGACACAAGAACGCTGCTTTTTGTGATCTTTAAAGACTTATCACACTAATAACTGACATCTATTTTCTTCCATTGAAAGCCAATCAAATTAGCAATCACGTGATCGAACAAATTGTGGCACATGGCTCTTGTTTGGCAAAACAGTTTCCTACACGTAGGCTATTAATATGTAATATGGCAACGCAAAAGTGATTGCCACGCCATTTTGTAGGGATTTCTATGGAAAAGCATAGAGATTTTTAACAATTAAAAAAAAAAAAAGTTTTCTCTCCAAATTGTGAAGGTTCATGTGTTTCATACATGACTGCCTGTTGTCATATAGCATAGAATTCCCATCACTTTCAGTATTGAATCCCATGCTATTCAAACTCACAGCCGGCTCTTGTGATTGGTTCGTGCATATCAAATTACAAAAAGCACACGCATGGAATGGAATGAAGGCGGTTTTACTGACAACGGATGCTGGATCGGATCGCATTTCTGAATGCTGAATCTTTAAATGCTGCCGTCTGTCTGCATTAACCGACATTTGTATCATGGAGACCTTTTCATTACATGAAATATGATCTACTTGGAAATTCTCAAACTTGTTGCCCATGGGATTTGTGTCTGAATTCAAACCCAGTTTTTGTCAGATTCTATCATTCTTAGTAAGGTGAGACTTTTGCGATCTTTTTTGATATGTGCACATTTGTACGTTTATTGGGAAAATTGGTTTTGAGGCAAATAAATTACTACTGTGGTCTGGGCCGTCGAGTATGTTTTAACTTCTCAGCATTGCTTGTACTCAATTACAGCTGAGTACACTGGAATAAATCGAGTTTAGTGTCTTGCTCAAGGACAAAATTGCGTCACTTGTGAAAAGAGTGAAATTACCTATATCTTTCCCATTGTTACAAGAATGCTACTTAAGCACTGAGCCACTGTACATCAATTGAAGGATTAGTTCAGTGGTTACAGTCAGACCCCTAGCTTGATTAAGCAAGGGCAGGGTGCTAGACTTGTTTCAGGGGCACATTAATGCACGTGCGAAGCACTGCGTCTTTTTGGCGTGGAGTCCACTCAGCCTGAGGCCCCCTAAAGTAAGGCTCAAGCCCCTGGTGAAGAAGCTCTGGGATTTTAATTATAATAATACCTTAGAACAAACTATTCTGATTGATTAATAAGGACCATTCATTAACCAAATAGGAAACTTACCAATTTACTATGCTATAAATCTGTGTTCTCGACCATGTACATGTAAGGTATTTCATTGATGAAATTAATCAAGATTATTAAGTTAACTAGTCTGATTTCAGTCGTTTTTACATAAATGATACCAAGCTTTTAAACTTAGATATCTCTTGAACAGAACAAGACTTTTGAATGCTTTCTGCTCCATTTTGTTTCTTTTGAAGTCTTCTTTCATGTACGATGAACTTGCTTGACCCCTGAACTTATTCTCTACCATCACAAACAGAATGTTGCAATACTTTAATGTAGAGTAGTTTCTTCACAATTGGTTGTTTTTTCATTCTCTATCATACAACACACAACACATTATGTATACCTGACAGTGGAGTTAATCCTTTAATTAACCATCATGCTACAAATAATCCAGGTGGGGGAAGGAAGGGGGTGGGGGGGAGACTTCATACTAAAAGTGATAGGGGTGTGCAGCCCATCAACCAAAAACCATACCCACAGTATGACATATTTTTTGGTACCTGCAGTATGAAATTAAATCATTTTGATTCCATCAGCATGAAATAAATCAATTTTGATACCTGCAGTATTGAGTATTCAATAAAATATTGTTTAATTAAATGAACAGCTGTACAAAATTAACAGTCTAAAGCTGCAGTATTTTGTGTTCCTGCACCACGGAAATTGTGAAAAAAGACACCTGCACTACGAAAATGATGCAAAAAAGGCACCTGTTGAGAGTGCCCCCAAAGGCAACATCTTCTTTATTTGGATTCTTGGTCAGACATCGGTGTCCCATGTGTGTTTGAATATTTAAATATGAATTGAAAGTCAGACAAAGTCAAATTAATATTTAGTGTTTTTTTATTGTTGCAACTTTGCATCCAGTGTACCATACAGTTGTTTGTGTCTGGAACTGATTATTTGTTGCTAGAAATCAAATTCCCTACCTTTTTAGTAAATAAAAAAAGTGGGTAACAGAGATAGTTTATCAATCAGAATGTGCAGCATAGCAATTTTTACATTTAGGTACCAAAATTTATACCCATGATAAACAGTGGGATAATATACCATTAAGTTAATAGCTTAAAGTGAATAAATGACTTTATGATGAAGTTTATAAATATGAGCCTACTGAGAGAGGGGCAATGTAGGAATAAGGGGCTATTGGGGCTTAGTCCCAAATAAGTGCCTAAGTCCCCAATATTTTGTCAGAGCCTTAAATACAATTCTGATATACGAAATGAATCATGGACATTTTAAATTTGTATCAGACAGAATTTTAATTAATTTTGGGCCAAACCTTTCCAGTTTGGACCAAAAATCAGCATTTTTGAACAAAAATATACAAATATGATATAATTAAGACAAAATATCTTCAATTTGAGACCAAAACAAGTTTTAAAAGGTGTGTTTTAGAGGACTTAAGGGCCCCCTCCCTCTCCCACCAAAGCTAAATGCTACACATACATGTACCCCCTGCACTCTTCAATCCAGAGACACATTAAAGACGGAAAGTTTACCAGCATTTGTATTGGTTCCGATGCAATAGCATCTAAATGGCACTTCCCTGGCATCGGAACCTATGCAGTCATGATGGCGTGTGTGTGTATGTATGGTGTGTGTATGTGACGGCCAGCTCGTAAACAAGATATCTCATGAACCCTACAGTAGATTCATGTTAAATGTGGTATACATACAGCCCATGGTCCGTAAATGTGCCGTAGGTTTTTAAGTGGTGATGTCATGCCTATTAATAAGTAGGCGGGACTTAATGTAAAAATCTTAAATGCTCATATTTTAAAAACCACATATCTGTTTTGTTTCTTTTTTTGTATAGTTATAATGTTAGCTAGTGTGTTATGGTATGAGAATATTGAATTGCATTCACATGCAAAAACTGGATTCAAGTCATATGTGGTACACAGATACTGTAGCTCATGGTCTGTAGATGTGCCCTTCCCTATTGTTTTTGGTAGTGATGCCATGCATATTAATGAGTAGATAAGGCTTAATGTAAATTTTTGAAATGCTCATATTATAACAACCATATTTGTTACAGTTATGATGTTTGCTAATGTGGAGCATGCCTAGGTATAACAAGTTGAGTTTCATTAGTATACATAGTGGGCGGGGCTTAATATGATTTTGCTGAAAAATGCTTGTATTCACGGTATCTAAACAATGATACACTGGATTCAAGTCATATGTGATACACAGGTAGCCAGCCCATGGTCTGTGGATGTGCCTTATTGGTTTTGGTGGTGACCATGCATAAAAATGAGTATGCAGGGCTTATCCTAAAATTCTTAAAATATGATACATGAGCAAACTGTATGTCTGTTTTGCATCATACTTGCTATGAAAATGTTGTTGATTATTGTGCACATGTTAGCTAGCTAGTGTTGTGTATAGGTATGTCTATTTTATTGGTCTGCATCATGCATGGTGGTCGTGGCTTATGAATAAATATCCTGGAACAAATATTTCATGATATGACATGACAGTTTAATACGAAACTTGCAAATCAATCAGCATATGAAAAAAGCATCGGAACCACAAAACCTTTTGGTTCTGGTTTGATTCCAAACCCATGCGTGAAGCTACATTAATTCATTAGTAATACAACAATACTGTGGGTTCCATCTCAAAGCATAACAAAAAGTAAGCAAGAATTAGTGCATGCACTTTGAAATTAATTTTGACTACTTTTTTAATTCAATTTGAAACCCATATCTTAAACTGTTTTTCAAGTGAAAGGAAGTTGTAATTGTTGTAATTGAAGTTAGGTAACAAATGAGTTTGCAAATCTGTTAGTTGGCTACCAGCCAATGTGAATGATTTTGACTGCAAACAGCTACTATGTTTTAGTTGGACATTCAACTGGGAAGTGTTTATACCAGATGGGTGAAGGCACGTGACAAAGAAAGTTTGTTAACCCTGCATGAATGGAATTAAAACTTCGGTCTTGTTGGTGTTCATTGTACTGTGACACAATGGTTGTTGAAATTTTAATAACAATTTATACTGGTAGTGTGAGACATGGGGTTGTTGAGAGGGCGGGGTATAATTCATAGCCTGCTGGAGCTAAATCTATTTACCACAATAAGCCTGAATTAGGAACAAGAAAGTTTGTTAACCCTGCCTGGAATCAAAAATTATTATTTGTTGTTTATTAGTGTGTCAACTGGTTATACTGTGACATGGAGTACTGTTTGAAATCAAGAGTTGCGGTAATTCACTGAAAAATAAATACTGGTATTTTGACATAGATATTTGGTTTGTTGTTGACACCTGCTGGTTGAGAGGGTGGGATTGTAAGTCTTGGCCTGCTAGGCCTATTAAGAGCTTAAAGAAATGTAACAAGAATTTAGGCACATGATCAAAAAAGTTTGTTAACCCTGCTTTGACATCTAAAATTAGTTCTTGAATTTTTTAGTGTGTTTGTTGCACCTGATGTGTCTACCATTTGAATTATAAGGTTTGTAATTTTATTATTAAAAAATAAAAACTGGTTTGGTAAAAGAAATGTAACAAGAATTCAGGCAAATGTCCAAGAAAGTACGTTAACCCTGCTTTGAAATCAAAAGTAAGGTCCTGTTGTACAGTGACATTGAATTTGAAGCATGCAGGCTGTGGGATGTGGTTGAATCATTAGGTACAAATGAGATAAATTTGTATATCGCTAATTTTAAAATGTGTTTACATTTCTTGGACAAAACTTGTTAAAACACTGGTGAAAATATTCACCTTACCTCAAATTATTTCCTTTACAATCTTGATTTTTTTTCTGTTTCTTCTTCAATCTCTAAACACTTAATTGTAAAAATATTTTATAATTTTAAGTTTTTATCATCTTATGAAGCTACTTTTCACTATATTAAATTATTCCATTCAATTTAAAAACAGAAAGTGCTGGAGGGGGAGGGGGTGGGGAGGAGGTTACAATTCTTAGAAAAAATAAATAAAATAACACTATAACATAAGTAGTTCTCAAAAAGCTAAAGTGTTCCAACAGTTTTGTCCAAGATTGTAGTCTCTTCAGGCCTCCTGGCCCATGCTCCTGACTCTGTTATTTGCAACTTGTCGGACTTCTGTCCACGAGCTCCATCCCATCACATTTCTCTCATTCTCGACTGTCCTTCTCCAGGTCACTCTAGGACAACCAACTTTCCTTCTCCTCTCTGGTTTCCACATCATACTGTGCTTGATAGTGCTCATGTGCATCACATGACCAATCTACCTCCACCTTCTTTTTACTTCAGTGTTAATTTTGTCATGTTTAGTGATTCTCACTATTTCATCGTTAGATATTACATTTGAAGCATGCCTGCTGTGGGATGTGCTTGAATCATTATGTACAAATGAAATAAATTTGTATATTGCTAATGCAAACAACATTTTAAAATGGTATTCAACCCATTTCATTTTTATGGTTAATTAAAAAGCTAATAATAGTAACATTAACTGGTTTATATTTGCTCGCGGTAAAAGCATAATCATTGAGGTACAGTACCAAAATAACTGTATTTTGTTTGGCAAGCTCGCAAAGGTTTCAGTCATGAGCTTGTTTTGAAATTACAACTTTGAGCGTTGAATGGGTTGGAAAAATACAAAAATAGGTCACTTGCCATTCTTAGCAAGGCTTAGTTAAAGGAGCACTAGACCGAAAAGTGAGGGCGTATTTTAGGGGGTCCCCAAAAAATCAAATGCTTATGTAGCATGCAACGGAATAGCAAATTTTGGTTAATATGAATATTCAAGTAACCTTTGCCCTCACATCTTCTGTGGGCTATGGAGACATAAAGTTCATTGATTTTTGTGGATAATTAATATATCTGTGAAATTCACAAAAACAAGCCCCTCGGTCTTGTGCTCCTTTAAGTGTGGCGAGGTCCACAGTATATTATAATATTTCTACTCCCACTATTATTCTTTACTCACCTATGGCGTGGGATTTTCTAACCCTGCTTATGGTTAGCTATAAACAAGCTTTCTATATATCTTTTTTATGCATGTACACAGACACACCTTTCAACAATTGTTAACGATTAATGTATATTATTCCAATATTCCAGTTGTTATTTTCAGGGGTGGCAGAAGGAATTCAAGGCAAGGCAGAAAATCCCCCTTCCTTGTAAAGTAATTTTGAGCTGTCGCTGTGTTTGGCAGTTGACAGGATTCAGTGCTATATAAATTATCATTATTATTATAAGTAGTAAAAATTAACATAACAGTACTGTATTTAAAAAAAGGCCTATTCAATCTTTCAAAAGAAACATTCACAACCAGGATCAGACAATTTGGTAAAGTTCAGGATTTAACGCTTCCATTACTGATCATACAAGTACTGAATAAAAGGTTAATTGAATTTTAAAAATGATTAATTGCTATGACAACTGGAGCAGTACATATCTGTGCTTATTGATTTTTCACTTTTGTGTTAATGATTTAGAGTCTTATATGTTTTATGAATATTATAAGCGTTTGTATTCGTTAAGGAAGGCAAATCTTAAAATAATAGTATCATGAATGATCACCCACCGAATAAAAACATCCCCTGTGCAGTAAAAAAAATGCCCTTTTAGGACAGAAATTAGCCTTGTAGGGCAGAAATTTGAGTTCCCCCCCTCCCCCTTCATATAAAATTGCATAAATTAGTGTTGCATCATTTTACTAGATATTTATATGTCTTTCTCTTTTTGTCATCTTTGTTTCAGATGCAACTGATTCAGCCAATCACAAGAAAAGGAAATTCTATGTATGTATCAACCCCTTTAGTGGACCAGGTCATGCAAAAGAAGTATTCCAAAAGCAGGTGGTCCATTACCTGAAGCTTGCTGGTATAGACTATGATATTTTAGTCACAGGTAAAATAAGTTTTATTTTTCACATTTTATTTTATATTTGTACCATATATTCCTGTTTCAGGTATTACAATTAGGCCCTTTCCTCTATGAGTAACATAGGCCATCAACGAGCCTCTCCAGCAAACACAATTTTGGACCATCCTTTCCATTTCTTTCCAGCTAAAAGCCTAAGTATGTTCTGCCTCAGCGGCACGTCTCCAGCTATTTCTTGGCCTTCCTCTTGAGGGTTTTATGTTAAGGCTTGGCGGGTGATGTGATTTGTCTCAGGTGTACAGTGATCAATTGAAAACCCCATCAATTTCAACTTGGAATAGTTATAAAGATTAACTTACTGTAGTAGTCAACAATGTTTATCATATATATAAAACAAGATAATAAAAACAAGAAAGTATTCAAAACCCTATTCCATTCTCAAGGCCATAGCACATGTGTACCCACCAAAGCAGCAGGGCACTATTTCAATCAAAAATTATTTGTATTTTTTTGTAGGGCTTAATATGGTTTAGTTGAAAAGAGCTTGTAAACACGATATCTAAAGAACATTCATGTCATGTCAAATATTTCATGATATGCAATGACATTAACAGTTAATACAAAATCAATCAGCATGAAAAAAAGCATCAGAACTACAAAACCTTTTGGTTCTGGTTTGGGAGGAAGTCATGCGTTTCTAGTATTTTGATAACAGAAAATTGCTTAAACTCATGTCAAATCCAGCACTGCACTTTTGATGATTTTGGCAGCAAAAAAATTGCTTAATTTTGTGTCAAATTTAGGGGCGGAGCCGTGGTATAGGGCCCAAGGGCGAAACCCTCGGAAGCCCTACATTTCTCGTGATTGTGGTAGTAGAAAAGTGCATTAAAATGTGTCAAAAGTCCCCATGTGTCAAAGCCCCCTGCATTTTTGGTTTAGCAGAAGAGTGCTTAATATTCTGTCAAATCCAGGGTGGAAGTCTTAGTAGGCGCCCCCAACTGAATGGGTGTGAAGCCCCAGGAGCTTAGTGTTTTTTGGGAGTAAGTACTGCATTTCTCGTGTTTTAATAACAGAAAATTGCTGAAACTTGTGTCAAATCTACGGCGAAGCACAGCGATTTTAATGATTTTGGGAGCAAAAATATTGCTTAACTTTGTGTCAAATCTAGGGGTGAAGCACTGGTATAGGGCCCGGGGTGAAGCCCCTGAAAACCCTACGTTTCTCGTGATTGTGATAGTAGAAAATTGCATTAAAATGTGTCAAATGTAGGGACGAAGCCCCCTGCATTTCTTGTTTAGCAGAAGAGTGCTTAATATTGTGTCAAATCCTGGGTCTAAAGTCCTGGTAGGCGGGCCCAATTGCAGGGGGTGAAGCCCACGGAGGCTTAGCGTTTTATGGTGTGAATTTAGTATAACAAATTGCTTAAAATCATTTAATTTCCAATTTTTATAAGTAAGCTCAAAGGAATATACATTTTGATCCAAATAGTGTAGGAACCCATTGACTACAGTTTATATCTTAAATTGAGGTCCATGGGTGATTTCTATGTTATATAAGAATAAAGCTTTTAAAGAAAATTGCAGAAGAATTTTTTTTAATTGAGAATAAAATGTATTTAAATTAAGTTCTCGGGACAATACCAGGTTTGAACTCACTACCCATGCTGTTTGGTCAGGGATTAAAATTTGAATACTTTACAAAGGGTGAAAAGGGAATTAAAGCCAAACACAAATTATTATATAACTAAGCTTTGGTTTATTTCAAGCTATTTTTTCACGATGCTAGACGAAAGACAAACGAGTACAGTCTGGTAGCCCATACTGTAAATCAGACTTTAGCATCATTTCAAACGAATATTTAAGTCCAGTACATGTGCCAATTGGGCATTCAGGTTATTTTAGTATTAAAGCTATAGTTTTTAAATACAAGTTATAGCCCAAACGAGCTATCAACTACAAGTGCTATTCCCCAATTTGGCTATACTGTGTGATAAATCCTAAACAGGATATTATAGCCAAATTGGCACATAGAAGCAGTGTTCTTTATCGTTCGGAAATGTGCGATGGCCCTTCCGAGTCAAATGTTATTATATATGCTTTTACTTCATTCGGATCGCACCAAGCGAAAACTGATTTTTTGGAGTCATTTTTGGTGTGATTTGGAATGCAAAATTCATTAGTAATACAAAGTCTTGCATCCATGGATCAATCTATTTAAGGCAAACATGGCAACACAGCAAAATGTAGAATAAACGCTTAGGATTAGATAAATGCTGCAAAAATAACACTCGTGTCTGAACAAAAATCTGTATTTTGGGCTAGCCTTGCTTGCTCAAAATCCCGGGATGTTGAGTTAAAAACAAAAGACCCTTACAGAAAAGTCTTACAGCAGGCTTGCGACAAGCTAACATTTGAAACATAATACTTATTGCAAGTAAGCTGCAAGATAAAGGAATTCACTAGGAAGATTTTATTTGTTAATTGCTCTATGTGCATACAACTAGTCATTCTTTAGTAATGCCTGGCATCAGAAATGTAGTAATACTGGGTATAATACAACAAATATTACAGTAGCTTAAACATTTTAATTTTTCTAATAGTTTTCTTGAATTACTTCCATGTTTTTAGCCTTGAATTACTGAATGTGCATTTTGTTATATGCTTACTGTACATGGTTGAATGCTTCATTAATTGTTAATGGTTTCTTCCTATTACGAAGATGAAGAACTACTGTACCACTTTATGTACACTTGTTAATTATGATCATTAACAGCGGCGATATTGTCATTGACTCCATCTGCGATATCTTCTTATTACCCCGTGTTTACTGAGCAAATATACCATCACCAAAAATCAAGTTTTCCACAGCTTCGTATCAACTTTTGGAAGGCTGTGCTCTAAAAGAAAGTCATTATTCACACTTGAACCAGATAAAAGTTGAAACAGATCAAAGTCTTTAGCGATATCCAGATAATTTTAGCATCAGTAATTAATATTTAAAGAATTAAAGGTTTGCCGTGCAGTTATTAACTTATATTTGTCATATTAAAGCTCACCTCATATGGTATTAGCATGGAATAAAATGTGTGGTTTTGCTGAATGGCATCGGGTGGAAAGGGCAAGATGTATGACCATTATAAATTCAAGCATTTCAATATATTAATGGGAGTTCAGATTTAGCTTTATGCAGTTGACGTACTTGATTAATTAGGCCAGATGTCCATTTAACCTTTTGAAATGGCTTTTAACTTACAAGCATTGTTCTTCACTTCAAAGTTGTTTTTCTTGGGTGAAAACGTGCACAAAAATTGTTTAGAATTTGAATTTGCAGACAAATTCATGCCAACAACTTGCCAGGTCAACTTGTTGTGGGGTGATTACACTATTGGCGTGACGTACATCAGGGGAGTACTTCATTTTAACTTGCTAAAAATGCAAGAAAGTTGATACTTTGTAGGTTAGGTCAGAAATTATTTTACTCCGCCCCCTCTAATAAACGGTTGTAATAAACGCTGATTTTTCACTGGAGGATGTAAAATTATTTTGTTTGACAAAAAGGCTGTAAGAAAAGCGTAACAAATCAAAATATGGGGAGTATATTCATTTAACTAATGCTAAAAATGCAAGAAAATTGATATTAAGGCCTAAAAGTTTGTAAGTAATTTTTTCTTCATACTTTACCAACTGAAATTAGGGATAACATAGTTACTATATTAGCATAATATTAAATTTAAACATATTCATCTTTTTGGGTATGTACAGTGCTTTGCAGCTACTAAAAAATAACTTAATTAAATTTGAAAAGTTTCAAAATGTAGAATATCTAGAAAAGAATATAGCTGATCAAGATTTATTATTTGCTAATTATGATGTGTTTTCACACACCTCAAAATGTTCAGGTGTAATGTATGAATTTCTTCCCCAAATTACATTTAAGGAAAATATTCCAGCTAGTGTGTACTGTACATTTTGTTTGTGGGTACATGTATATGGTAAAAAAGAAAAAGGGTACATGTATATGATAAAAAAAAAATGTTTTGTGCTGTTTTCAAATACTGAAATGTATGGTAAATGATTACCATGCAAAGGATTTACAGAAGAAAATGGAGCATTGTCATTGGTTGTACTGTACATCACAAATATGCATGGGAGTAAATTTGCATATATTAACACCTTAGAATATTTCAAAAATACAGGTAAATGATCAACATCGTAGATTTTTGGGATTGTCCTCTTGCCATTTCAGGATTGTAATTGGATAGATTTTGTATGCAATTTAGATGATATCATTTTTAAAGTGATACTGTTTGATGATTTCCTGCAATAAACAATTGAAATGAAGAGAAATCTGTTCACCATGGAGCAATTACTATAATATACTGTAGCACTCTGCAGCGTGCATAGCTCCGCCCCCTGTTCATGCAGAGTGCATAGCTCCGCCCCTCTTTATTTCCCACCGGAATACAATCTAGAGAGACTTCCATGGAAGTGCGATAAAGCTTCAGCTTTCCAATCTAGCCAGTGGGTCTCCAACTAGTGCTCCACAACTGGTTTAATAAAATGGCCGTGGGCATCTTGGCATAAATACTCCAATGGAAATCTGTTGGGACGGTATAAACCTTGGTAAACCAACCAACCAACCAACCTCAGAAACTCTCGATCCACCAACTTATAACCAACAATCTCTTTCTTACTGTTGATCTGTATTGCCATTTACATTCTAAACACTTGAGGATCATCACTTGTGATCATTGTTTTCAGTTTAATTCAGGAGAGTGTCCATTGTTTGAGCTCTATACAGGGTAGATTTACATTCCATTATTGTCATTCATGGACAAAACCAATTGTTTTTATTTCTATGATACCAGAAGTCACTTCACTTGATTTTCAGATTTTTTAGAAAATTGATAGTATGGCTATTCTTTCATGGCATGATCATTCTGCAGCATACTCCAATGGGAAGTTTCAACTAAGTCTTAAAAAATCTTGCCCCAAAAATATCTTACCCCCTCCATTTCTACTCTCCGCTTGTTCCAAGAAGTCCCAAATTTCAATCACTTCTTCCTTAAGCAGTAACAAAACCACACAAATTTAAAAATCAAAATCCAAGGATCAGTTATTGAAATATCCCGACCCCTCCATTTGCACTCTTCCCCTGTTCCAATATGTCTCAAATTTTAATTACTTATTCCTAAAGCAGTAACAAAACCACACACTAAACTTGGGCGATATTATATTGCCAGAAAAATATCAATATTATTGAAACATCGATATGCAAATTATAGAACATCATACAAACTCGTATGTACTGTTCTGTGCAAGGTTTTCTCGTCTCGGGTCAAAAAAGTCAAATAAAACTTTTTGTACAAATTAACAGAAATCACTGCAAAATATATACATATCATCTTCAAATAAACACCCACTATGCTTACAAATGTTCTTTACATGGTTTCTATCTCAAAAAAGCAAGCACAGAAACATAGAAAAAGTTAAGGTCTCAGCATATTCAAAAAAAAAAATGCTGTTTGTTTGTTTGTTTGTTTGTTTGTACATGATCCTCCCTTCACGGAACTCGGCAAGACTTCTCCTATATGGAGCATAGACGGCAAGCTAAAGCCTGCATAGCAGATGTCAATCTCGTGCGACTGGGGTGGAAGTGAATAAACACCGGGTTTTCACCCTGCTCTTTTCGAGAATGTTCAGAGAACCAGGTAGGATGTAATTGTCCTACTGTGGAACTGGTACTAGGCCAACACTATGCCTTACAAAAATTGGCTCCAATTCTTCTTAAAATTCCATAACTCACTTACTTCTGATGAATGTTTTACTGAAAAGGCATTATTTAGTTAGCATTTTATGGACTTCTAGACATTCAAAAGTGCATTTATAACACATAAAATAGAAATTTTAGTGTTGTCACTCAGAAGAAACAGTGCAGTTCAGTAGTGATACTGTGTATAGTTACTGCACTGTACAGAATCTGATTGATCTGGCAAGACCAGTGTGTCACTTTTAGACTTTCTGAAAGGAACAAAATAATGAGAAAAACCTCATAGTTTTGTCAGTGATTTGTCAATTAATTACTGTTTGATAAAAATTCAAATTCAGTATTCCTTTTGAGGAAACTTAACACAATATTTGAGGATTCAATATCTTATGATTTTTGTTGTCTTAACATTGTAAGCCACCAAGTATTGAGGTGAAGTATTGCGCAATGCCTCTGTACTCTGTGAATCAAGTTGTTTTTTGTTCATGGAAGGATTTTTGGGTAATTATTATCTCAATATTAATGTTTTAATAAAGTGTTTTGATAATTGACTGCCTGAAACTTTGACATGAATGAAATTTATCATCTTTTTGTGGCTGTTTAATGAAAAATACTTGAGTTGTTTGCAAGTCATGTGTAGCTTTTCAACAGTTCATGTATTGTGTATTATCATTGAAAAACATAAAATCGATATATCGATATGACCCTTTAACTTAATATAGGCCATATCGATATAGGTCAAAATCGAAATATATCGAAATATTGATGTCGCCCAAGCTAACCACACACCAAATTGAATTCAAATCCAATCATCAGTTCTTGAGATATCTTGATGACAGACAAACAATCAGGGCAAAACATAACCCCACCCCCCCCATTTTCCCCCCCCCCATTTCACCTTTCCCCCTGTTCCAATATGTCTCAAATTGTCACCACTTCTTCCTTTAGTAAGCAGTAACAAAATGCCACATCAAATTTAATCCTAATCAATTATCAGATCTTGAGATATCTTGATGACTGAGAAAGACAAATTCACCCTAAAATGTCCCCACCCCTTCATTTTCATCCTTTCACTGTTTCATTACACTATGTCCCAAATTTTTCACACTTAGTCTGTCCATAGGCAGTAACAAAACCACCCACCAATTTTAATCAGAATTCAATCATCAGTCCTTGAGATACAGTATCTTGATGTGGAACAAACAAATTTACAGAGTGAAAGCATGACCTCCATCCAACCATGGAAGTCTTCTACTTCCATTATCCAACTTCAACTTTGTAGGCAGAGGTAATTACCCTATGATTTCACAATGTGTGTTCTATGAATAGGTCTGGTTGATTGATATTCTGCTGATGTACAGTAGTCTTCCAAACACCAAAGATGATCACATGATGTCATTGTGTCAGTGATTTTCAAAGGTGAAGATGATGACCTCCTGTGTTTGTTTTATTATTTTTTTTATCAGTGGTGGTTTTGGTTTTGAAGATAAATTCTTGCAATTGTTTATCAGTAAGAGTTGTCAACACTTTTCCATTGTTCTCCTAGAAGCACTGTTGGATCAGATGCAACCTGCACAAATAAAGATAACTTTTTAAGGTTTATTATGGCAACTTTATTCAAGGAATAATAATGATTTGGCAAAGTTACAAAACTTGATTTGTATGTTTACATAGTTGTTGGATTTGGCTTGAATGCATAGGAATTTATTTTTCATGAGAATAATTTTTCATGTGTGCATTTTTTTCCATACTTAAAATTTAGGGGAATGTTTTCAAGAGAAGGTTTTGTTAATTTACAGAGCTATATATGTCGTGTATCTTGCTGTAAATTGAAAATAAGATAAATAGAAGAAAAGTCCAGTAGGATGTCATATAATGTGGGAAAGGTTTCCTCAATTTTGGTTCCGATGCTAATAGCATGAGGAACCTATGCAGATATTCTGGTGTGTGTGTATGTATGTAAGGGTGTATGTATGTATGTGTGTATGTATGTGTGTATGTATGTATGTATGTATGTATGTGTGTGTGTATGTATGCCGTGTTTGTGACAGCAAGCTCGTAAGCACGATAGATAGCTCAAGAACAATACACCAGATTCATGTTATATTTGGTACACATAAAGCCTATGGTTCATAGATGTGCCCTATTGTTTTTGGTGGTGATGTCAGTAGGCGGGCTTAATATAAATATCTTCAAATGCTCATATTTTAATAATTGCATATCAGCTTTTCATATTTTGTGTAATTATGATGTTAGCTGGAGTGTACATGTTTATGATGTATAAACGTTGAATTTTATTAATAGGCATAGTGGGCAGGGCTTAATATGATTTTGTTGAAAAGAGCTTGTAAGCATGGTATTTGAAGAATGGTAAACTTGATTCATGTCATATTTGGTGCATAGCCCATGATCTGTAGATGTGCCCTATTGTTTTTGGTAGTGATGTCAGGCACAATGAGTGGAAAAATCTTGAAATGCTCATATTTTAACAATCACATGTCTGTTTTGCTTCATATTCAGTGTACTTAAGTTGTTAGCTCCTGTGTATGTGTTCATTGTATGAAAACATTGAATTTCATGCATGTGCATAGTGGGTGGGGCTTACAATGTGGTTTTGCTGAAAAGACCTTGTAAACACGGTACATGTATCTCAAGAAGGACATAATGGATTTACGTCATGTGCGGTACACAGCCCATGGTCTGTAGATTTTATGTAAAATTTGAAATGTTCATATTTAAACAATCACATGTCTGTTTTGTTTCATATTTATTAAAATTATGATGTTAGCTAGTTTGTATGTGTTCATTTTATATAAAAAACATTGATATCATTAATATGCATAGTTGGCAGGGCTTAATATGATCTTGTTTAAAATAGCTTGTGAACACGATATCTGAAGGACGATTCATGTCATGTCAAATATTTCATGATATGCAATGACATTAACAGTTAATACAAAATCAATCAGCATGAAGCATTGGAACCACAAAACATTTTGGTTTTAAAGGATTAGTTCAGTGGTCAAGCATGACTGAAATCAGACTAGTCGTGGTGTCATAGCCTCAGATTCCTCAAAGTGTTTATGTATTTTATCATATTTTGTACTGTGATTTTGTGGCATAAAAACAATGGGATATGCCAAAAAAGTAGTAAAACTGAATTTTAGGAAGGATATTTATAATATTCCACCTGAAGAAAGTCTGAGGGAAAATAATTTAAATAGTGAAAAAATTAAATAAACTTTTTTGAAAATACATAAAGACTTTGAGGAATCTGAGGCTGTGACATCACAACAAGTCTGATTTCATTCGTTTCTGCATAAATGATACCAACCTTAACACCTTAATATTTCCTTAACGGAATAAAAGTTTGCAATGCTTTCTTCACCGTTTTGTTTCTTTTGAATTCATCTTTCATATAAAATGGATATGCTTGACCACTGAAGTAATCCTTTAAAGATAAATTCTTGCAATTGTTTATTGTAAGTACAGTAGATTAAAACTTTTGCTTAAAAAGTAATAACTGATGCAGAGGTGGGATTTAGGGCGGACAAGGGGACACTTGCCTCCCAATTTGTCCTGAATGTTTATTTTTTGTATGGTGTTTGTTTGCATCTTAGCGCGATTTTGAGATTTTCTTTGGACTTTGCCTCACCCCCCCCCCTCCCCCACTGTCAGTAGGCAAATCCCACCTATGAGATGTTCAACATGGGTATAGTTTTTGATACTCGTATCATTGAAAATTTACTTAAGTAGGCCTATTTATCAGAAATAATTACAGTTGATTGAATATTCATATCAAAGTACCATCACACGTACACAAAGTGTCTTCAAATGTTGTAGAGGCTCCAGGATAATATGCCCCCACATTTCCACCTAGTGCTCCTTTAAGTACTCCAAAAGAATAACGTAAGGTAAACATGTGCATGGATCATCATGTTCTAAAACATTGAAATGCATTTTTGTGTAATGTGAGTCCCATATTAAAACACTAAGATAAGATTGCAGAAGAACTGCTCCATTTTTGTGAAAGCATTATGTGCGAGATGCGGATCCAAAATCTGTATATTCAGCAAAATCTAATGAGAAAGCGTAGCCGTATCTTAAGTGTCAGATTAATCCCCAGGTGATTTGATGGTTGAGAGCTCGGTCCTATATTTTTGAAGAGAATGATCATTTTTATGAAAGGTGTGAGGCCGGCAGCAGCTAGTTTTAACGAGTTCAACTTGTAATTGTTTTAGATGAAATGTTGTATGCATGTACTTAGTTCATATGTTACTGAAATTTGAACATGAGGTGACTCTAATAATGATAACAATAATTATGCATTTTTAAAGCGCCAATCAATCTATGCGAACATAATCCGAGGCGCTGAAAAGGAACAAAGCGAATAAATTGCATAGAAGATATGAATAAAATGTACATGTACATATGACAAACACCAGGAATGTATACAAAGTCAATCACAAGCAATGGTGAACAAGTATGTTTTGAGATTGTTCTTAAAGATGTTTAAGGAAGTACAACAACGAATGTTTAAAGGAATAGAGTTCCATAGCTTAGGTGCAGCTACGGAAAAGGCCTTGTCACCAGCAGCTGTGGAGGTTCTTGGAATAGCTTTGACGACTAGCTGTCTTGTCTGCAGTGTAAACCTATGTCATGATCTTGTTTTTGATGGGCTGGGTTGTTTGATTGAAGTATTTGATTTTTTCTTCTGAAGCAAGGTTCTAGCTACGGTGGTCGGCACCAGACAGGCCCGCCCAGGACCCGCAATTCCTGCCCAGCACTTGGCGCTAAGATTCACTCTTCCGCCTGGTACTTAAAAGTTCATTTCTGTTAATCAATTAAGTGTTTAAACAGATCTCCTTTTAATCTCGATCTATTTATGTCAACAGCTCGCTAATTTACACACATAACATAACATACATTTTGCACAAATAAATTCTGATCAAAACAATGTATATATAAAAATTTAACGCAATTGAACATACATATTATCATAAAATCACCCATACATGTCACCAACTGTACATAAACATACTCACATGCACACAGTTCAGGTTCACGTTTTAATCTTTGTGAATCACTGCTGGCAGCTTGCCAAGTCCGTCACTTACCATACAAACAAACTTTAACAAAGTAAATATTGCAACCCCAAGGGCCCAAGGCGTGCTTATAAACCGGTCCAAATGTAAATAACCAATCACATTTGTTATAAACCAAATGCACTTAACATTATAACAGACTGATCTATATTCTTGAGATTTGTGGAGAGGGAAGGGAGGGGGGGGGGGGGTTAATATTGACAAAAGTTGTTGTGTAGTTTATAGGAACATGTACCGCTAGTTAACTTGAAATAATTATAATAATTTATGGCTTTTGCCAAACGATACTGGAACGAAAATAAAAGTGGTACAAAGTTTAGGCAAGTTGAATAACAATGGGAATTGAGAGAATGAGTTTCGGATTTGTAGATAGAGTTGGACTACATTTGAAGAGTTCTTCATGGAAAGGAAAAGGGGGTCTAGAAGGTGACCCTGGGTATGCCACTGATTGTCACTGGAGCCTGGCACTCAAACTTGTCTAGCTAGAAGAACCCTGACCTGTTCTGAAGTTAATTTTATATTTATAAATCAAGAGGGGGAAGGGGGAAGTGATGTTTATACAGTATGGTAAAGGAAACTTCAATTTATGGGGGAGAGAGGAAGTAGGAATGTTGTACTGTAGTTGGCAAATTTCAGTGAAACGTTTGCCCAACTCTTTTATGGGAAAATGCCATTCATTTTGCTGCAATACTAAGTTTTAGACCATGTTCCCAAGCTTTCTGGAGCAGAACAATGAATTATGGTCAACTCTTAAAAGCAGATAAGAAAATGCCTTGATTTTCACAATTTGACTATTTTTTTTCTCAAAACTTTTTGAAAATGTTAGGGAATGTTCCCTCTGCACACACATGGATATTCCCTGAGAAGATTTTCCCCCTCACAGTATTTCAAACTCACCAATGATCTCAAAGAATGTTTGTCAAATTAATTTCAACCTGTGAGGTGAATGTCATTTACCACATACATCATATCACATTCATGTCTTATAGACTCCGGACGACACAAACACCTCATCTACTGTGGCGTTTATTGTAAATCAATACTTATACCATATAAGGACAGATGTCACATCTATGTTGTAGACAAGTCGGTCCTTCTTTGTCAATTACACCTGCATAAACCAGTGACCTTGTACCCCTACTTCTTTGTCAAGACATGTACAATGTTAAGAGTATGGGTTTTGAAGATATTTCATTGCTCAGGGTATTCTGTTATGTAGTGAAGTACTGTAGCTAGACCCTGTATTTCTGAATATTACTTGTGAAAGGTACGCAGTGGCGTCAGTAGACTCTTTTAATTGATAGGGGTGGAGGGGGAAGGGGGAAGGGGAATTTTAAATTTACTGATGAAAGAGTTTGGCGCTACTAACAAAAATATATTCCACATTCAGGTCCCCCATAACGTTGAAAATTATGAAAAGCTAAAACAAAAAAGGGTCATCGGTCCAAAATCGCACGAATACCATAATATTGATTTTTTTCCAAATTGTTTCAATCTGTTTGGTAAAGTTTTCATCGTCTTTGTTGGAAGTTTTACCGATACAAACCTTGATTTACCGACAGGTCTTTAATTTTACCGACAGCTTTACCAAAAGTAGGAGGGGGCCACACACACCCCAGTTTTTATGCCTTTGAGGGTACATATCTAAATTAGGCTTATTGCAAATTTCTAATATGGGGAGAGGTGGAAAGAGGTACATATGATTATTATTTTAGGAAGAATTTGTCATTTTGAGTGTACAAAATCTGTTTTGAACAGGACTCTAATTGATCCTCACAAAGGTGTTCCTTTGTCAAACTAATTCCCTTGTCCTCAGGAATTATGGCCCTGGTGTATAACATGTCTGAATAATTTTTGTACCCACTTTGTTTTTTATCAACAACATTTGCAGTAAGAGTTAAACCTATTTTTGTATTAAGGTTTAGAAATGAATTATAATTGTCAGCGTACAGGTAAGATAATTTCATCAACATAAATTTTTGTCCTAATTTGCAAAAGTTTGCTGTTTTTAAATCAGTTTTGGTCTGAAGCTTAGTGACCTATTATTAAACCATTATGATATGAGGATCAGCTGTGTTGCATATTGGACAGGGGGCAGGGGAAAAATCATTCATGAATAGTAAATACTCCTCTTTCTTCATCTCTAAGTAACCATGCAGGTTTTGTAGATATTACTCCATCCAATTTGTGTGTAGTATCCAAATTTATTGAAATAATCAAATAAAAATACTTTCTTAGAGATGGAAGAATTTTAAATGATTTAAATTATTTTTCTAATTTGCAGAACGACAGTATCATTGCCAAGAAGTGGCCAAAGCATTGGACACATCCAAATATGATGCTGTGGTCATCGTCTCAGGAGATGGGTTGGTCTTTGAGGTGAGTGAACTTGTTGTCAGAGTTTAAACTTAAAAGATGAGTTTAGCGGCCAAACATTTCCATCTTTGTATATGGTACAGTTAAAGAAACAACACTGAACAGTAATATACAGTAATTAACCCAGAGGTGCAGTGGTTAAGGCGTTATGCTCCTATGCAAACGGTACCAGTCGTTTGATTCACACTGCGAGGGCTGTATTGTGTCCTTGAGCAAGACACTTTACGCTGGCTGCTCCAGTCCACTCAGCTGTAAAATGTGTACCAGCACTACTGGGGAGTCGTGTCCTGTCTTGGGGGAGTATGTGCTCTTATCTGCTATAGTCAAATAGATTGGGGATAAACTCATTCATGGCTCCAGTATGGATTTAACTTCAGGAACCTATGCGGTCATGATGGTGTGTGTGTGTGTATGTGTGTATGTATGTATGTATGTATGTATGTATGTATGTATGTATGTATGTATGTATGTATGTATGTATGTATGTATGTATGTATGTATGTATGTATGTATGTATGTATGTATGTATGTATGTATGTATGTATGTATGTATGTATGTATGTATGTATGTATGTATGTATGTATGTTTGTGAAGGCCAGCTCATACACGCATTATCTCAAGAAAGATACACAGGATTCATGTCATATGTGGTACACAGGTAACCCATTGTCTGTAGATGTGTCCTATTCTTTTTGAAGATGATATCATTCATATTAATGAGTAGACAGAGCTTAATTTAAAAATCTTGAAATGTTCATATTTTAACAACCTTGTGTCTGTTTTGTTTCATATTTGTTGTAATTATGATGTTAGCTGGTGTGTACATGTTCAGACGTAAAATTGTTGAATTTAATATGTATAGTGGGCGGGGCTTAATATGATCATGCTGAAAATAGCTTGTAAACACAGTATCTCAAGAACGGCAAACTGGATTCATGTAATATTTGGTACACAGATAGCCCATTGTCTGTAGATGTCCCTATTCTTTTTGATGGTAATATCATGCATATTAATGAGTGGGTAGAGCTTAATGCAAAAATCGTGAAATGTTCATATTTTAACAACCGCATGTCGGCTTTGTTTCATATTTGGAGTATTTATGACGTTAGCTGGTGTGTACATGTTCATGATGTTAAAACGTTTATTATCATTAATATGCGTAGTGGGCAGGGCTTAATATGATTTTGCTGAAAAGAGCTTGTAAATACAGTATCACAAGAACGGTAATGGATTCATGTTATATTTGGTATACAGATAGTCCATGGTGTGTAGATGCGCTCTATTGTTTTTGGTGGTGATATTCACATCAATAAGTGGGCGGGGCTTAAAGTCAAAATAAAAAAAAGTGATAAATGAGCGACTATGTCAGTTTTGCGTCATATTGGGCATGATCATTTTGTTGGTTATTGTGTTCATGCTTATGTTATCAGCAGATGTCATTAATATGCATGGTGGGTGTGGCTTAATGTGAAAGTGCTAAATGATGTAAACATCATACTGTACCCCATAAATGATACATAAGATTTATGCTGTATCAGGTACACAGATTGGTCATAGTTTGTACATATGTTCTAATGTTGTGGTAGTGATATCATGAATATAAATGAGTAGGCGGGGCTAATGTTGTCAACATTTGTATTGATCTGCATGGTGGTTTATGAATAAATATCCTGGAACAAATATTTCATGATATGCAATGACACAAATTTGGCAAATCAATCAGCTTATGAAAAAAAAACACGAAACCACAAAAACTTATGGTTCTGGTTAATAAACCATGTAGAGCAATTAAAGTGGGTTTGTGATAGATTACTCTTGACTCAATTTTCCTAGGCTCATGAGGCAGGGTTTAGGGAGGATGCCTTGTCCATACCCCTCAGGCAATAAGTTTGGCAACAATCAGAGAGATTTTTATGCAAGTATTAAACTTCAGACAAATTAGTCCTCTTATCAATTCTTCATACAAAAGTGTTTTTCAAATCACAGTATAAAACTAATTGGTCTTCTTTTAGATTATGCAGCCTCCTCCTGATCATCTCTCTGAACTTTTCCCCCTTTGTCTTTGAGCCACATACTATCAACTCTTTTGTGTTTTAACCTTGTGTAACAACAGTTAAGTAACCAACCTTAGTCAAATTAGTATATACTGAAAATGAAACTGTGCAACTTGTGTCAAAATGATTTTTTGTTTGTTTTTAGATTGTGGTCAGCTCAATGAAATGAAAATGATAGAGTTTTACCCTTCCTGAATTTATTTATCTTTGATATTTTAAATCGTTGTTTATTATCTTTAGTGCCTCTACGAGTAATTGTCACTTCAATGCCTTGTATTAAAAGTGCACATGAACATTTCATATAATAAGAGCTAGGACAATTTACAGCAGACATCAAGTCTGGTTTTTGATTCCGATGCCCTATGCGGACATGGTAGCGTATGTATATATATGGGTGTATGTATGTGTGTGTGTGTTTGTGATGGCCAGCTCGTAAATGTGATATATTAAGAATGATACACTGGATTCATGTCATATGTGGTACACATATAGCCCATGGTCTGTAAATGTGCCCTATTGTTCTTGATAATGATGTCAAGCATATTAATGAGTAGGCAGGGCTTAATGTAAGAATTTGATCTAACTACGATATTAGCTGGTGTGTACATGTTCATGACAAAAACACATTTAAATTCATTAATATGCATATTGGACTGGGCTTAAAATGATTTTGCTGAAAAGAGCTTGTTAATACGGTATTTCAAAAACAGTAAACTGGATTCTAGTAATATTTGGTACACAGATAGCCATGGTTTGTAGATGTACTCTATTGTTTTTAATGGTGATGTCATGCATATTAATGAGTAGACGGGGCATGATGTAGCAATCTTGAAATGCTTATATTTTAACAACCTCATGTCTGTTTTGATTCATATTTGGTATATTTATGTTTTTAGCTGGTGTGTACATGTTCATGACGTGAAAACTATGAATTTCATTAATATGCATAGTGGGCGGGGCTTAATATGATTCTGCTGAAAAGAGCTTGTAAACACAGCATCTGAAGAACGGTAAACTGGATTCATGTCATATGTGGTACACAAGAAGCCCTTGGTCTTTAGATGTGCTCTATTGTTTTGGAACAGAAATGTTATGCATATTATTGAGTAGGCGGACTTAAAGTGAAAATCTTGAAATGTTAATTTTTAACAATCACATGTTTGTTTTGTTTCATGTTTAGTATAATATGATGTTAGCTGGTGTGTACATGTTTGTAATGTAAAATTGTTGAATTTCAGTAATATGCGTAGTGGGCGGGGCTTAAAATGATTTTGCTGAAAACAGCTTGTAAACACGATATTTCAAGAACAATAAAGTAGATTAATGTATTATGTAGTACACAGATAGTCCATGGTTTGTAGATGTGTCCTATGGTTTTTGGTGGTGATATCATGCATATTATTCAGTAGGCAGGGCTTAATAAAAAATCTTGAAATGCTCATATTTTGGCAATATCACATGTCTGTTTTGTTTAGTATTTGTTATAATAATGATGTTAGCTGGTGTGTATATTTTGATGGTATAAAAACGTTGACTTTCATTAATACATGTAGTGGGCGGGCTTAATATGATTTTGTAAACAAAAAGCACACGTAAACACGATATCTCAAGAACCATGAAGTGGATTTACATCATGTGTGGTACATAGATAGATCACGGTCTGCAGATGTTACCTAATGTTTGTAGTGGTGGTGGTTTCATGCATATTAATAAGTGGGCAGGGCTTTAAGTGAAACTTGAAAAAGTGAAACTTTTGAAAAAGTGATAAATGAGCAACTGTATGTCTGTTTTGCATCATATTGGGCATGGCAATTTTGTTGGTTAAACAAATATCATTAATATGCATGGTGGGCGTAGCTTAATGTAAAAGTGCTAAATGATGTAAACACCATAGAAATGATCAGATTTATGCTATAAGTGGTACGCAGATGGGTCATGGTCTGTATGTATGTTCTGATGTTGTGGTAGTGATGTCATGAATGCTAATGAGTTGGCATGGCTTACTGACAATTTTTGGAGTAGGATAAATGAGCAATCTTTTTTGCATCATACCTGCTTTGATGATGTTTTTAATTATTGTGCAAATGCTAATGTTAACATTTTTATTGATCTGCATGGTGGGTGTGGCTTATGAATAAATATGGAACAAATAATTCATGATATACAATGACATGACAATTAAATACCATTAGTTGTTCTGCTTCTTAAAGTTTCAAACAGTCAAACCCGACCTGATACATAACCAGGTCGGGTCAGATTTGTCCACTTTATTTTCTTTATTCTGAAAACCTTAGTTGTTGTGAAAGTTGGTGCTGAGTATCATATTAGCAATGGATGAAGTCCTTATTGTGTGGTTATTTTAATTAAGATAAAGTGGTCTCACTATTTGCTAAAGTAAGTTCATGGCTATGATTTGCTGGAACAAATTTTTAAGGAGAAGGACAAGTCATGAAATTTTGTAATCAATCTGCTTATGAAAAAGCATTGGAATCACAAAACCTCTTGGTTCTAGTTTCTCATTTGATATGATAGAAATAATTATAAGTCATTTAAAGAAGTTTCATATAGTACAAAACAACTATGCCTATATTTTCTGATTTATTAAAACACTAATTCTGTCAATATAAACTTACATGGGAGCAGCCATTTTGTTCATACATCCTCTAAAAAATGATGTCATTAACCTTGTACAGATTAAAATGTTAATGTATTTCTTATTTCAAAGTTATTAACTTCTAAGAAATAATATTTTCTTTGCATGGGTCTTTCTGTCATTCTTTAACAATAACAACTGCTTTTATTCTTACAAAACATGTAATTCTTATCACTTAATGCAATCCTTTGTTCCTACACATAAAGCCAAGTCTTAAGTACTTGTGCTGGAGTGACCCTCTGGAATTCCCTCAGTAAAGATTTAAGATCATTGAAATAAGTAAATAACTTTAAGTCTAAGCTCAAGAATTATCTATTGGCCCTGTATAACTAACCATCATTATTCCACCTTTTTTTCTCTCTCTGTCTTCTTTGTTTTCTGTGTATGTCGGTGAGAGGGGGTGGGTGTGAGGGGAGGGGATTGGAGGGACGGGGATAGGTGGGATGGGAGGAGAATGGGAGAGGGAGGGGCGGAGTGGGGTGGGTGTGTAGTTTGGGTAATTGTAGGCGACAGGGTCTCAGTGATAACAGGTCGCTGGTTGGGTAGGTGACTGGGTTAGGGGCAGGCCTATCTAATTTTTTTGGTTCGCATGCGAAGCATTTATGCGAACCTATGTAATGGCGATTACGTCCGTTCGGCCGTCCACAGATTTGTCCTGAGATTTCCTCAGAAATGTTAAAGTTTTTGAAGAATTCCTCAGAATTTCCTTATAAAATGTTAAAGCTTTTTCAGAGGTACTTAAGATTAAGATAGGATTAAAGACTAGTTCCTTAAAAAGTCTACAATACATTTGATATTTTCTTAGAAGATAACTGTAAAATAATATAATTTTTCAATATTTTTCAGAAATCCTCAAGTCTCTCTTGTAGCATTTGCGATAGGTCATATATTGTAGTAACTTTATGCAAATGAACACAATAATAAAGGTGGAGCTTTAAAAATCATGCCTGATATAACTGTTTGGTGCCCAAATATTTTGAAGAATTTTAAGGATTTCAAGACCAGACTTTTTTTATTAAGCATGCTTAGTCAGGGAGTGTTACAGGATGTGATTGCATTTAAACATATGGAGGGATGCCATGTGGGACATGGATGGGGGCCATGAGGGCCATATGATATGATATTTACCAGGTTGTATACACCAAGGGCTATATCAGGCATAATTATTTATTTGACTCCACCTTTTTTTCTTATTCAACAACTCATTTGCATATAAGTTATTATATGAACTGACACTTTGATACATAGTATGCTCAATCAGGGACTGTGATAGCTAGGATGAGACTTCTTATGGAGCTTATAGGATGTCATGTGAGACATAGGGTGGGATGACATGTGGGATGCCATGTGGGACATGGGTGGGATACCATGTGGGACATGGGGTGGGATGCCATGTGGAACAGGGTGGAATGCCTTGAGGATATGTGGTGGAATGCCATGCAGGACATAGGGTGGATTGCCATGGGATGGAATGCCATGTGGGACATGGCATGATATGGGATGTCATGTGGGACATGGCGTCCCACCCCATTTCAACAAGTCATTTGCATATAAGTTATTGTATGAACTGACACTTTCATACATAGTATGCTCAATCAGTGACTGTGATAGCTAAGATGAGACTTCTTATGGAGCCTATGGGATGTCATGTGGGACATGGGGTTGGATGCCATGTGGGACATGGGGTGGGATACCATGTGGGACATGGGGTGGGATGCCATGTGGAACAGGGTAGAATACCATGTGGGACATGGCGGGATGCCACAAGTAACACAGAGTGTGACATAGGTTGTGATGCCATGTGTGACATAAGGTAGGATGCCATGTGTGACATAAGGTAGGATGCCATGTGTGACACAGGGTAGGAGGCTATGTGGGACATAGGGTGGGAATCCATGGGAACATGGGATGTGATGCCATGTGGTACATGAAGTAGGATGTCATTGGGACATTGGGAGGGATACCATGTGGAACATATGGTGGGATGCGATGTGGGTCATCAGGTGGGAAGCCACTGATGCAGGACACAGGGAGGGATGCCATGTGGGACATAGGGAGGGATGTCATGTGGTACATATGGTTGGATTAATGTGGGACACACATGTAGGATGGGATCCATGTGGGTCATAACATGGGATGCCATGTGGGACATATGGTGGAATGCCATGTGGGACATATGTTGGAATATGCCATGTGAGACACTGTGTAGTGGAATGCCATGTGGGAGATATGGTGGAATGCCCTGTGGGACATGGGATGTCAAGTGGGACATGGGATGTCAAGTGGGACATGGGATGTCGTGTGGGACATGGGTAGGATGCCATGTGGGACATGGGATGGGATGCCATGTGGGACATGGGGTGGGATGCCATGTGGGATATGGAGTGGGATGCCATGTGGGACATGGGGTGGGATGTCGTGTGGGACATGGGGTAGGATGCCATGTTGGACATGGGGTGGGATGCCATGTGGGACATGGGGTGGGATGCTATGTGAGAGATATGGTGGAATGCCATGTGGGACATGGGATGGGATGTCGTGTGGAACATGGGGTAGGATGCCATGTGGGACATGGGGTGGGATGCCATGTGGGACATGGGGTGGGATTCCACTTGGGTCATAGGATGGGATGCCCTGCGGGACATATGATGGAATGCTATGTGGGACATGGGATGTCATGTGGGACATGGGGTGGGATGCCATGTGGGAGACATGGTGGAATGCCATGTGGGACATGGGATGGGATGTCGTGTGGGACATGGGGTAAGATGCCATGTGGGACATGGAGTGGGATGCCATGTGGGACATGGGGTGGGATGCCATGTGGGACTTGGAGTGGGATGCCATGTGGGACATGGGGTGGAATCCATGTGGGACATGGGGTAGGATGCCATGTGGGACATGGGGTGGGATGCCATGTGGGACATGAGATGGGATGCCATGTGGGACATAGGATGCCATGTGGGACTTAAGTGTGAGATGCCATTTTTATAATTGGCCGGATCATATGATATGGGTGTCAATTTGCATGGGCATGCGAACCATGACGGTATTTACCGTTCTAGTTTGTATTGTACTCTCCTTTGTTGATAGCAAGTTGGCTAGCAAAAGTTTTACACTTCCTCCAGTTCACCATTCACTCCATACTATTCTGTTTATTGCATTAAATATTTATTGTTTTTGTTTCTAATGTTATTTTGTAATTATTAACTTTCCTTTGTAAGTAACTCAAGGGAGTGATAGATAAATAAATAAATGTATTTGTATATGATATTAATTATTCAAGCCCTTAGCAATTTGGAAAGAAAATATCAAAGAGAATTCTAAAGAAGTACATTATGCGTGCTACTGTAGCACATAGGCCTACTACATACTGTACATAGAGCAAAATAACACAAAATAATACACAATGACAGCATCCATATGTTACATGCACATTTCCAAACTTGAATAACTTTGTAATGGGTTATTGGTAGTTATTTTATTTTTTTAATTTTCTGTCATATATCAATCTAGAATATTTGACTTTATGTCTCCTATAAGAAACAAACTGGTGGGAAGGCCATGTTGATAAATCATTTGCTCATTGTTTGATATCATATGCCAAGCTGAAAGGTCAATGGCCTGGTACAAAAGTTTTCTGTTCAACCACTGACAGAGAAAATCATTCTATTATGATTCTAAAAAATCTTTCAATTTTGTTATGAGTACTCAAAAAAATGTGGCTATAAACAGAAAAGAAGCACAAAATGTTTGTTTTTCTCAAGTTAATTTCAGACCTTGCAGATGTTCAAAATGCCTTCTTCAGCTTGTGGTTGGTTGGGGTATGGTAAAGATCAAATCCTCTTCATTAGAATTAGCTTCCCTTTTTTTCTAACAGAAATGGCAGAGGGTTAAAAAGCAATTGATTTACATAGAAAAAACAGCTAACCGATTTTGATAAAATTTATTGCAGCCTTCATGGTTTTTAATAGATTTCAAATCATATTAGCTCATTTTGCCTCTACCTGTCCATATATCTGTTAGAATCAAATTAGTGGAAGGAACCTGTCCATATACCTGTTAGAAATAAACTAGTGGAAGGAACCTGTCCATATACCTGTTAGAAATAAACTAGTAGAAGGAACCTGTCCATATACCTGTTAGAAATAAACTAGTGGAAGGAACCTGTCCATATACCTGTTAGAAATAAACTAGTGGAAGGAACCTGTCCATATACCTGTTAGAAATAAACTAGTGGAAGGAACCTGTCCATATACCTGTTAGAAATAAACTAGTGGAAGGAACCTGTCTATATACCTGTTAGAAATAAACTAGTGGAAGGAACCTGTCCATATACCTGTTAGAAATAAACTAGTGGAAGGAACCTGTCCATATACCTGTCAGAAATAAACTAGTGGAAGGAACCTGTCCATATACCTGTCAGAAATAAACTAGTGGAAGAACCATGATAGAAGATGACATGATGATAAAGTAGCTGAAGGAATTGAGATGAGGGTGGGACAAGGTGGAATTGTATATATAGGCAGGGTGGGGTGGGATTTTGGTCAGGATGGTTTGGCATGTTAGATAGGGTGGATTGGCATGTAGAAGAGGGTGGGTCGATATGTGGGACAGGGTGGAATGGCATGTGGTGGGGTGTCATCTGGATTTCAGTTGTGATGGCATGTGGGTCATGCAAGTTGTGGAATGACTTATAGTGTCTGGTTTCCAGGTGTGATTGCATGGGGTATAGGCATGGGAGGACATTTGGGACAGTTTGGGATGGAATGTAGGACAGTCTGGAATATGCATTATTAGCGGTGAGGGGATTTGTATCGTTTCCAATGTCTTGTTTGTCATACGTTAAGCAATATTGTTTCGCATAACTTTGCTTTAATGTTATTGTACATTTTTCATGCTGCTTTACTTTGCTTGACACACATATTTTCTTAAATTGGAAGTTGTATTACAATCCAAGATGTACTGTAGTTCCGGGAATGTGTAGGGGTTGGAAGGGTACATGATGGAAAGGGTGCTCAATGACATTCTGTCATTGACATTGGCAAGTCAGGGCCTCTCCTTTCTTTATCCTTCAATTTAAAGAACTAAAAGAGGTATTGTAGCTTTAAAGACTGCTAGCTTGTACTTGTTTTGTGAGCTACAAGGTGAGGTAACCTTGAACTTTTTTTTTTGTCTTAAAATATCTGCGGAAACTCAAAGATAATTTGAAGTTTCCAGTAAAATGTTGGGAAAATTAACAATGAAAATGTAAGTGCATCTTCCAAAGCTCAAGTAATTTGAAATCATCTGCCCCTGCTACCCTATTTCTGTATATACTTCCCTCTGTATCCATTCTCTATACTAGCTTTGAATAGTCCTTCCGACAGTTCTTGTTGATATTCGTGTCGTTGAAAAATTACTTATGTATTCTTAAGACATAATTATGATTAATTTGAGCATTTGTATCAAAGGTTTGCTGTACCATCAGGTGCACAAAAAGTGGGTTCAAATATTCTTGTCGCTGTGCCGTTAAACATCAACAAACCAAGCATCAAATATTCTTGTCGCTGTGCTGTTAAACATCAACAAACCAAACATCAAATATTCTTGTCGCTGTGCCATTAAACATCAGCAAACCAAGCATCAAATATTCTTGTCGTTGTGCGTTAAACATCAACAAACCAAACATCAAATATTCTTGTCGCTGTGTTAAACATCAACAAACCAAACATCAAATATTCTTGTCGCTGTGCCATTAAACATCAGCAAACCAAGCATCAAATATTCTTGTCGCTGTGCCATTAAACATCAACAAGCCAAACATCAAATATTCTTGTCGCTGTGCCGTTAAACATCAACAAACCAAACATCAAATATTCTTGTCGCTGTGCCGTTAAGCATCAACAAACCAAACATCAAATATTCTTGTCGCTGTGCCGTTAAACATTAACAAACCAAGCATCAAATATTCTTGTCGCTGTGCCGTTAAACATCAACAAACCAAGCATCAAATATTCTTGTCGCTGTGCCGTTAAACATCAACAAACCAAACATCAAATATTCTTGTCGCTGTGCCGGTAAACATCAACAAACCAAACATCAAATATTCTTGTCGCTGTGCCGTTAAACATCAACAAACCAAACATCAAATATTCTTGTTGCTGTGCCGTTAAACATCAACAAACCAAACATCAAAAATTCTTGAGACTCAAGGATTATACACTCACTGTTCGGCCACCAGCCGCTTTAAAAAAAGGGGGGAAAAAAGATGAATAATTGTAATTTCATTTGGAGTGGACTGCAAAAGATGAATAATTGTAATTTGACTTGGAGTGTGGACTGCATAACAGCATTTAGAGGTGCCTTCAAAAATTATTAGATGAAGAATTTTCTCGATTTTTCTTTTTTGGTTATAATTCTTTATTTGTCCTTTATAATCTTCAAAACGTACTTTGCGGGAAAATGCACTATCTTACTTTTCCCAGGTCTGCAACTGTTTAACAGTCATTCAGTTTAACAAGAGTATCACAATGGTTGCTATCGTATGGAAGAGCAGTTACCGGAAAATTCAAGAAACAATACACCGTTGATCACTCTCCCTCTGCCTATCCATTGTAAATGGTGACACTGATCATTTCCTGAAATACTTTATTTTGAATTGGGATATCAGTGGTTAAGCTTTCAAAATATTAGCGATGAATAAGGTCGTCCTTGAGATAACCTTGTTTTGCATGAGGTGATGGGCCGAATTTGTCAATTGCAACAAATATTAAACATTTTGAATTAGGATATCCCTGGTAAAAGCTTTCAAAATATTAGCACTGAATATGGTCGTCCTTGAGATAGCCTTGTTTCGCATGAGGTGATGGGCCGAATTTGTCAATTTGTCAATTGCAATAAATATTAAACCTAAGAATTTGCAAAGTTTGTTCTTATTTAGTTTTGGCTGTTTGTTGATGGAAGCCGTGAAGTACAGGAGGTAGAAAAGGCGACGTTCTTAGAACATGAAAAAATATCAATATAAAAGAATTAAAAAAAAAAAAAACTATTGTTTTGGTTATCTTGCTGGACTGGGCACTAAACACGACCATGTGACTTCTGCTACATTGTTGACTGTTAGTTTAAACTTGAAGGGTCTTCTATTTAAAACATTTTCTGTATGAGGAGTGTATTCATAGGGATTAATAGTCCCCTTCCCCTTCACGCCCTTTCCCACCACGCCCTTTCCCACCGCCCTTCCCACCACGCCCTTCCCACCGCGCCCTTCCCCACCGTGCCCTTCCTCACCGCGCCCTTCCCCACCGCGCCCTTCCCCACCGTGCCCTTCCCCACCGCGCCCTTCCCACCGCGCCTTTCCCACCGTGCCCTTCCCCACCGCGCTTTTCCCACCGCGCCTTTCCCACTGCACCCTTCCCCATGGCGCCTTTCCCCACCGCGCCCTTCCCCACCGCACCCTTCCCCACCGCGCCCTTCCCACCGCGCCCTTCCCCACTGCGCCCTTCCCCACCATGCCCTTCCCCACCCCTCCCTTCTCCACCGCCTCCCTCCTCCACCGCTCCCTTCCCCACCATGCCTTTTCCCACCATTCCCTTCCCCACCAAGCCCTTCCCCACCATTCCCTTCCCCACCAAGCCCTTCCCCACCAAGCCCTTCCCCACCAAGCCCTTCCCCCACCAATTTGAATCCAATAATACACCTTAAAACATAAACTACTTGCAGTTTACTTTGTTTCCACTTTCAGAATTGCTTTAATTATTTGTAAGATTTCAGCAGTATCCTTTGACACCCAAATTACACAAACTTACATTTAAGCCATTTCACCATAGTAGATGAACTTAGTCCATTGTTTTGATTTCCTGAATTGTTCTTGTGATGTAAATTTTACGGCCATGAAAGAGATTTTGTATGAGGTGTGTATTCATGTAAGGATTAATTCTCAGTCTCTCTTGGCTGCTGTACCCCTGCCAATTTCAATACAACAATTGGCCTTCAACCTAAACTATGTTGCAGTACAGTATACTTTGTTTCCACTTTCTGATAAAGCTCCTATTTATTTGTAAGAAGGTTCTTTGCAGCTAAAAATATCCTTTGACAAATTACTCACATTACACAAATTTACTTGATTATGCAGGGCAAAAGTTCAGGGCCATTTCACCATAGTATCTTCAATAGATGAACCTGCCATATATTCAGTGATATAGCTTAGTGCATTGTTTTGTTTTCCTGCATTGTTCTTCTGATGTAAATATCAAAGCCATGAAAGATATTTCATAAGAGGTGTGTATTCATGTAGGGATTAATTCTCAGTTCCCCTTCCCCTACCTCTGCCAATTTTAATACGATAATTGGCCTTTAAAAGGACTGGTGACATATAGCAATATTGGTATCGACTGATCAGGGTTCTAGCTAGAGAAGTTTGAGTGCCAGGCTCCAAAAACAATCAGTGGTGTGCCCAGGGTCACCTCGTAGACCCCCCGCCCCTGAAGAACTGTTCAAATTTAGGCGACTTCTATTGACAAATTGTCAATAAAAAAGAGTTTTATTTTTATTGGAATACTAGCAGGATTTATGAAATATTTTATGTACAAAGAGACTAGGAATTACAATCGATATTCAACTGCTCCCCCAAAAAAAAAGTACAAACATATGCCGGAAACGCTTCTTTCAATTTCTGCTGTTATTCATCTCGCCCAAACTTTTTACTGCTTTTATTTTCGTCCCAGTATCGTTCGATTAAAGCCATACATTATTAGTTCAAGTTAACTAGCGGCACATGTTCCTATGAACTACGCAACAACTTTTGTCAATATCAAATCCCCCCACAAATCCCAAGAATATAGATCGGTCCGTTATAATGTTAAGTGCATATGGGGTTTATAGCAAATGTGATTGGTTACGTACATTTGGACCAGTCTATAAGCATGTTTGGGGTGTAATATTTACTTTGTTAAAGTTTGTTTGTATGGTAGCCCACAGACTTGGCAAGCTGCCAGCAGTGATTCACAAGGATTAAAACCTGAACCTGAACTGTGTGCATGTGAGTATGTTCATGTAGGTGACATGTATGGGTGATTTTATGATAATACGTACGTTCAATTGCATTACATTCCTATATAGTTCAGTTGTTTTAATAGGAATTTATTGTGCGTAATGTATGTTATGTTTGTAAATCAGCGGATGACATAAATAGGGTGAGATTAAAAAGAGACCTGTGAAACATTTAATTAATTAACCGAATTGAACTTTCGAGTGCTGGGCAAAAATTGCAAGTCCTAGGCTGCCCAGCGGCAGCGCCCACCATAGCTAGAACCCTCCAACTGATGTATTTTTCAATTTGAAACAACGTTCTAATACATATATAATTCAAGAAATGTCTCAAGTCTTTTACAATCTTAGAAAAACCCTTTTTTGCTGCTCATATAAATGACTTAATTTCCTATTCTAATTTCTACTACTAAAATTTTGTGACGTGTCAAGTTGGACAGTGATATCACTGATCTCTGGCTGGCCGTACGTAGGCTTAGCCTATACACATGCAATGTGTATGTGTATTGTGTGTATTTATTGGCTACTACTAGCTTGAGTCCAGCTGGGCCTAAACTTTTAGCTTTCTTTTGGTGATTTCCAGGAAAAAATTGCATAATGGTGTAGCTTAGACGAAAAGGAGAGAATTGTATGAATATGTGCATATACCGGATGAGACTGAGAGGCACTTAATTATTTCCAAAATGTATTCGTATATTACCTTAAGTCTGTGGTGTTGTGAAGGCATTCGCAAAGGGTTTGTTGAGCTTCGCGTTCACCTGGCTCAGAGTGGCTAACTTTCTCCAGTAATATCTCAAACTGGTTGGATTGCATCTTCAGGTATACTATGAGGGTCTATAATGATTGCATCTTCAGGTATACTCTGGGGTCTATAATGATTGCATCTTCAGGTATACTATGGGGGTATATAATGATTGCATCTTCAGGTATACTATGGGGTCTATAATGATTGCATCTTCAGGTATACTATGAGGGTCTATAATGATTGCATCTCCAGGTATACTATGAGGGTCTATAATGATTGCATCTTCAGGTATACTATGAGGTCTGTAATGATTGCATCTTCAGGTATACTATGGGGTCTATAATGATTGCATCTTCAGGTATACTATGAGGGTCTATAATGATTGCATCTCCAGGTATACTATGAGGGTCTATAATGATTGCATCTTCAGGTATACTATGGGGTCTGTAATGATTGCATCTTCAGGTATACTATGGGGTCTATAATGATTGCATCTTCAGGTATACTATGGGGTCTATAATGATTGCATCTTCAGGTATACTATGGGGTCTATAATGATTGCATCTTCAGGTATACTATGAGGGTCTATAATGATTGCATCTTCAGGTATACTATGAGGGTCTATAATGATTGCATCTTCAGGTATACTATGGGGTCTGTAATGATTGCATCTTCAGGTATACTATGGGGTCTATAATGATTGCATCTTCAGGTATACTATGGGGTCTATAATGATTGCATCTTCAGGTATACTATGGGGTCTATAATGATTGCATCTTCAGGTATACTATGAGGGTCTATAATGATTGCATCTTCAGGTATACTATGAGGGTCTATAATGATTGCATCTTCAGGTATACTATGAGGGTCTATAATGATTGCATCTTCAGGTATACTATGGGATCTGGGGGTCTATAATGTCGTTGTCAAGTTCTCAAAAGGAATCTTCTGTATCTGAGGTAGCAGAGGATGAAATTTACGAACTTTTGCCGACGATAGTTTAGGTCTGTAATTACTTTGTATGCATTTATGCAGTTCTGCGGGGGGTCTACAACTAGCAACGTCACATATTTAAATAAATTTGCAGATGCCACAGAAAGTGGGTTATTCTGAACTTCAAAAAAATGCGATTTTCACACTTTTCTAATTATTATTTTGGAGAAGTAGGGGGTTACTAAAAAGTACTCAGTGAGTGTCAGACATCAGTTTAAAGCAAACTTGCTTCTACATGTCACCAGTCCTTTAAACATAAACTGTCTTTGCACCATACTTCCTTCACGGTTTTCTACTGTCTGATATTGCTCCAGTTTAAGATGTTTTTGCAACAGGAATTATCATCTGATACTCAAATTACTCGACACAAGCTTGATTACGCAGGGGCAAAAAGTTCAGGGCTATCTCACTATAATATCTTCAGTAGATAAACATGTGCCTCAGATATGCAGTGGTGATTTTGTGCATTTTGTTCTGCATCTGTAAAATATTCCAAGGACATTCTAATAGACAAGATTTCTGTCATAAGGTTAAGACATTATTTTCATAAGAAAAGATGAAACAGGTTAACAAAGATGGGAATAAATTTGTTGGAAGGTTTTTCCAAATGATAGCTAGGATTTATTGTTGGTAAATTGTATTTTTTTTTTTTTTTATGGCTGCTGAAGATTTTGATCTTTTTTAAAATATTTTATTTATATTTTTGTTCTCTCTTTCAATCAGTTACAAAAAGCATTCGTAAATGTAAAGAAAAACTAATGATAATCGTCATTTGTTGTGACCATTGCAAAAAATAATATAAAAGACAGATAATTGATATCAAATAAGGAAACATGTATGCACATTCTAAGAATTCTTACAGATCAAATCAAACCAAGGTACTTTTCCACTTGAAGAAAAACAAATAATAATCGTCTTTTTGTTGTGACCATTGCAAAGATAATATAAGAGACAGATAATTGATATCAAATAAGGAAACAAGTATGCACATTCTAAGAATTCTTACAGATCAAATCAAACCAAGGTGACCAGTACTTTTTCCACTTAAAGAAAAACAAATAATAATCGTCATATTGTTGTGACCATTGCAAAGATGATATAAGAGACAGATAATTGATATCAAATAAGGAAACATGTATGCACATTCTAAGAATTCTTACAGATCAAATCAAACCAAGGTGACCAGTACTTTTTCCACTTAAAGAAAAACAAATAATAATCGTCATATTGTTGTGACCATTGCAAAGATGATATAAGAGACAGATAATTGATATCAAATAAGGAAACATGTATGCACATTCTAAGAATTCTTACAGATCAAATCAAACCAAGGTGACCAGTACTTTTTCCACTTAAAGAAAAACAAGTAATGATCATCATATTGTTGTGACCATTGCAAAGATGATATAAGAGACAGATAATTGATATCAAATAAGGAAACAAGTATGCACATTCTAAGAATTCTTACAGATCAAATCAAACCAAGGTGACCAGTACTTTTTCCACTTAAAGAAAAACAAATAATAATCGTCATATTGTTGTGACCATTGCAAAGATGATATAAGAGACAGATAATTGATATCAAATAAGGAAACATGTATGCACATTCTAAGAATTCTTACAGATCAAATCAAACCAAGGTGACCAGTACTTTTTCCACTTAAAGAAAAACAAATAATAATCGCAATTGTTGTGACCATTGCAAAGATGATATAAGAGACAGATAATTGATATCAAATAAGGAAACATGTATGCACATTCTAAGAATTCTTACAGATCAAATCAAACCAAGGTGACCAGTACTTTTTCCACTTAAAGAAAAACAAATAATAATCGTCATATTGTTGTGACCATTGCAAAGATGATATAAGAGACAGATAATTGATATCAAATAAGGAAACATGTATGCACATTCTAAGAATTCTTACAGATCAAATCAAACCAAGGTGACCAGTACTTTTCCACTTAAAGAAAAACAAATAATAATCATCATATTGTTGTGACCATTGCAAAGATGATATAAGAGACAGATAATTGATATCAAATAAGGAAACAAGTATGCATATTCTAAGAATTCTTACAGATCAAATCAAACCAAGGTGACCAGTACTTTTTCCACTTAAAGAAAAACAAATAATAATCATCATTTTGTTGTGACCATTGCAAAGATGATATAAGAGACAGATAATTGATGTCAAATAAGGAAACATGTATGCACATTCTAAGAATTCTTACAGATCAAATCAAACCAAGGTGACCAGTACTTTTTCCACTTAAAGAAAAACAAATAATAATCGTCATATTGTTGTGACCATTGCAAAGATGATATAAGAGACAGATAATTGATATCAAATAAGGAAACATGTATGCACATTCTAAGAATTCTTACAGATCAAATCAAACCAAGGTGACCAGTACTTTTTCCACTTAAAGAAAAACAAGTAATGATCATCATATTGTTGTGACCATTGCAAAGATAATATAAGAGACAGATAATTGATATCAAATAAGGAAACACGTTTGCACATTCTAAGAATTTTTACAGATCAAATCAAACCAAGGTGACCAGTACTTTTTCCACTTAAAGAAAAACAAATAATAATCGTCATATTGTTGTGACCATTGCAAAGATGATATAAGAGACAGATAATTGATATCAAATAAGGAAACATGTATGCACATTCTAAGAATTCTTACAGATCAAATCAAACCAAGGTGACCAGTACTTTTTCCACTTAAAGAAAAACAAATAATAATCGTCATATTGTTGTGACCATTGCAAAGATGATATAAGAGACAGATAATTGATATCAAATAAGGAAACATGTATGCACATTCTAAGAATTTTTACAGATCAAATCAAACCAAGGTGACCAGTACTTTTTCCACTTAAAGAAAAACAAGTAATGATCATCATATTGTTGTGACCATTGCAAAGATAATATAAGAGACAGATAATTGATATCAAATAAGGAAACACGTTTGCACATTCTAAGAATTTTTACAGATCAAATCAAACCAAGGTGACCAGTACTTTTTCCACTTAAAGAAAAACAAGTAATGATCATCATATTGTTGTGACCATTGCAAAGATAATATAAGAGACAGATAATTGATATCAAATAAGGAAACACGTTTGCACATTCTAAGAATTCTTACAGATCAAATCAAACCAAGGTGACCAGTACTTTTTCCACTTAAAGAAAAACAAATAATAATCGTCATATTGTTGTGACCATTGCAAAGATGATATAAGAGACAGATAATTGATATCAAATAAGGAAACAAGTATGCACATTCTAAGAATTCTTACAGATCAAATCAAACCAAGGTGACCAGTACTTTTTCCACTTAAAGAAAAACAAGTAATGATCATCATATTGTTGTGACCATTGCAAAGATGATATAAGAGACAGATAATTGATATCAAATAAGGAAACACGTTTGCACATTCTAAGAATTCTTACAGATCAAATCAAACCAAGGTGACCAGTACTTTTTCCACTTAAAGAAAAACAAATAATAATCATCATATTGTTGTGACCATTGCAAAGATAATATAAGAGACAGATAATTGATATCAAATAAGGAAACAAGTATGCACATTCTAAGAATTCTTACAGATCAAATCAAACCAAGGTGACCAGTACTTTTTCCACTTAAAGAAAAACAAGTAATGATCATCATATTGTTGTGACCATTGCAAAGATGATATAAGAGACAGATAATTGATATCAAATAAGGAAACACGTTGCACATTCTAAGAATTTTTACAGATCAAATCAAACCAAGGTGACCAGTACTTTTTCCACTTAAAGAAAAACAAATAATAATCTTAAATTGAAAAATAAGATAATAATTGATATCAAATCATGTATGCACATTCTAAGAATTTTACAGATCAAATCAAACCAAGGTGACCATTGCAAAAGATGATATAATTGTTGTGACCATTGCAAAGATGATATAAGAGACAGATAATTGATATCAAATAAGGAAACATGTATGCACATTCTAAGAATTCTTACAGATCAAATCAAACCAAGGTGACCAGTACTTTTTCCACTTAAAGAAAAACAAATAATAATCGTCATATTGTTGTGACCATTGCAAAGATGATATAAGAGACAGATAATTGATATCAAATAAGAAACATGATACATTCTAAGAATATCAAATCAAACCAAGGTGACCAGTACTTTTTCCACTTAAAGAAAAACAAATAATGATCGTCATATTGTTGTGACCATTGCAAAGATAAATAAGAGACAGATAATTGATATCAAATAAGGAAACATGTATGCACATTCTAAGAATTTTACAGATCAAATCAAACCAAGGTGACCATACTTTTTCCAGGTGACCAGTACTTTTTCCACTTAAAGAAAAACAAATAATAATCGTCATATTGTTGTGACCATTGCAAAGATGATATAAGAGACAGATAATTGATATCAAATAAGGAAACATGTATGCACATTCTAAGAATTTTTACAGATCAAATCAAACCAAGGTGACCAGTACTTTTTCCACTTAAAGAAAAACAAATAATAATCTTTTTGTGACCATTGCAAAGATAATAAGAAAAAATTGATATCAAATAAGGAAACATGTAAATAATAATCAGATCAAATCAAACCAAGGTGACCAGTACTTTTTTCCACTTAAAGAAAAACAAATAATAATCGTCATATTGTTGTGACCATTGCAAAGATGATATAAGAGACAGATAATTGATATCAAATAAGGAAACATGTATGCACATTCTAAGAATTCTTACAGATCAAATCAAACCAAGGTGACCAGTACTTTTTCCACTTAAAGAAAAACAAATAATAATCGTCATATTGTTGTGACCATTGCAAAGATGATATAAGAGACAGATAATTGATATCAAATAAGGAAACATGTATGCACATTCTAAGAATTCTTACAGATCAAATCAAACCAAGGTGACCAGTACTTTTTCCACTTAAAGAAAAACAAATAATAATCGTCATATTGTTGTGACCATTGCAAAGATAATATAAGAGACAGATAATTGATATCAAATAAGGAAACATGTATGCACATTCTAAGAATTCTTACAGATCAAATCAAACCAAGGTGACCAGTACTTTTCCACTTAAAGAAAAACAAATAATAATCGTCATATTGTTGTGACCATTGCAAAGATGATATAAGAGACAGATAATTGATATCAAATAAGGAAACAAGTATGCACATTCTAAGAATTCTTACAGATCAAATCAAACCAAGGTGACCAGTACTTTTTCCACTTAAAGAAAAACAAATAATAATCGTCATATTGTTGTGACCATTGCAAAGATGATATAAGAGACAGATAATTGATATCAAATAAGGAAACATGTATGCACATTCTAAGAATTCTTACAGATCAAATCAAACCAAGGTGACCAGTACTTTTTCCACTTAAAGAAAAACAAATAATAATCGTCATATTGTTGTGACCATTGCAAAGATGATATAAGAGACAGATAATTGATATCAAATAAGGAAACAAGTATGCACATTCTAAGAATTTTTACAGATCAAATCAAACCAAGGTGACCAGTACTTTTTCCACTTAAAGAAAAACAAGTAATGATCATCATTTTGTTGTGACCATTGCAAAGATGATATAAGAGACAGATAATTGATATCAAATAAGGAAACATGTATGCACATTCTAAGAATTTTTACAGATCAAATCAAACCAAGGTGACCAGTACTTTTTCCACTTAAAGAAAAACAAGTAATGATCATCATTTTGTTGTGACCATTGCAAAGATGATATAAGAGACAGATAATTGATATCAAATAAGGAAACATGTATGCACATTCTAAGAATTCTTACAGATCAAATCAAACCAAGGTGACCAGTACTTTTCCACTTAAAGAAAAACAAATAATAATCGTCTTTTTGTTGTGATCATTGCAAAGATTATATAAGAGACAAGATAATTGATATCAAATAAGGAAACAAGTATGCATATTCTAAGAATTCTAAGAGATCAAATCAAACTAAGGTGACCAGTGCATTTCCCACTTGAAGAAAAACAAATAATAATCGTCATTTTGTTGTGACCATTGCAAAGATAATATAAGAGACAGATAATTGATATCAAATAAGGAAACAAGTATGCACATTCTAAGAATTCTTACAGATCAAATCAAACCAAGGGGACCAGTACTTTTTCCACTTAAAGAAAAACAAGTAATGATCATCATTTTGTTGTGATCATTGCAAAGATAATATAAGAGACAGATAATTGATATCAAATAAGGAAACAAGTACGCACATTCTAAGAATTCTTACAGATCAAATCAAACCAAGGGGACCAGTGCATTTCCCACTTATCAGACATATTTTCCTTTATGATAACCTTTTGCAATAAGAGATAATCCTTTAAATATTTGTACATTAAAAAAACTGAAGGTATTTTACCTTTTAATTTTGACTGGAATATGTAACACTTAATTAGAATTATAATCATATTGAGCAACTTATCTCCATCAATACCAAGTATAATTAACTCTGTAGACATTATTGTGGAACAAATGCTACCTTTCTTAAGAGTATTGTCAAAATGAATCCATAATGGACTTACCTGTGGACAATCAAAAAATAAATGTCGCAACGACTCAACATGAGACTTACAAAAGGAGCAAGAATTATTAGAGACAAACCTATCTTGTATACTAATACATTTGTTGGAAGAAAGCGGTGAAGTAACTTATATTGAAACCACCTCAGTTTAACTGTACATCATTTGTGCACTTGAAAGGTAAAGAACAATGAAAGCGCTACTTCTCAATAGGACAAGTAATTCTTAATATTGAGACCCATTTTTTATATGCTACGCTAATGCAAAAACTGGCTCTTATCAAACTGATTTGCAATTTAAATTCTCTCCCATTGTTATAGCAACATACAAATTATTAACAGGATTCTGAAGAGCTGTTTTCTAAGATATTTTCCCAGGCACATTTAATGGAATTTATGCTGTAATACTCCAAAAAGTTACTCTTTACCTTATAAGTATTACAAAAACCTTCATTTGTTAGAAACTTACCATTGACATCAAGTAAATCATTAATAACATGAACACAATTATAGAACCAGTGACGATAAAACACTGGTTTATTATCAATCTGTATCTTCAAATTATTCCAAAGGCTTTGCCTCAAAATCAAATCTGAACCGGATGGTAAATAATTGTACCCAGAAACATACTCATAAAAGCAATAGAATACATCTTTCCAAACCGATTACCAATAACAGAACTAAAAATCTCTCATGTAAGAATCTCCATTCCTGATCATATTACTAAAACTAAAACCACATTTCTCAATATACCCATATGTATCACAATTATTATAATGAAAACTTTTATCAGCCTTCTCATGCATATCACTATTAATGCTTTGGCATGACTGAAAATGTCTGTCATTTCAAGACCTCCCCCCTGCATAACTCTGAATAATCTGTTTTCTTTTAACACGGTCTGGTTTATCATTCCATAAGAACTTGTAAAACATGTGGTTTAATTCATTTTACATAGTGATGAGGAAGTTAACAACAATTATTCAAATGAGGAAGGATCAAGGATTTCAAAACTGTTACTCTGCCAATTTCAGTAATCCTACGCTTTGACCAAGAGTTAATCAAATTCTTAATCTTAAATAATAATAATAATAATAGCTGGTGCTTATAAAGCGCCTTTAACTCAGAAGAATCTCAAAGTGCTGTACAGTACAATAAAAATGGAAAAGAATAAACAAAAAACTTAAAATTCATAAGTTACAAAGTACCGAACATTAAAATTGAAATGCATATTTAAAATGGAATGCAAATTTAAAATGGAAATGCAGATTTAAAAAAATTTATGTAGAAATAGGTGTAAAAGAGTAAAAATGATTATGGTATATACAGATACTGCATGCCCGTAATTTAAAGGCTCCATTTTGCTCAAGTCTGTATCAAAAACAATTCCAAGTAATGTAAAATTCTCACCAGTATTCCAATGAACACCACAATCACATAAATACCTTTAAAACCACCAATAATGATAAAATGAGATTTTCCTAAATTAATTCTCAGGCCAGAAATTTTACTGTAATCAAACAAGGTGTCCATAATACCACGACAAAAGCCTCGGAGCCATCAAGTATAAAAGTGGTGTTGTCTGCATATTGTGTTATTTTCAATCCTGTATCTCGGACAACAACTCCCCCTAATCAGTCCGGAAGCATGCCCATTAATAGGAACATTTATAACACATGAGAATATTTAACTCATGCAGCCATATTATTCAGATGTTGCGATAAAATGTCATAGTTTCCCAATTTATGCACTTGAAGTAATACAAATCATTGTGTTGTAATACATTTGAATTTTCAAAATGGCTGTTTCGCGCCTAAAAGCCTAGCTCTATTGTCTATTTTATTTAAAATTTTGAAAACGGCGTGGTGAACATATCAAATGGGAGTGGAAAAGTTGTAGCCAGGACAGTAATAAAGGTATTTTCATAAGTTTTAAGTTTCCCCTAGCAAAGATATTTTTCCCAGAAGTATTTCAAATTTAAAAAATGTAACATTACATAAGGCTTTAATGTTAGGATAGCAAAGGATCATAGGAAATATCACAAAATGGCAGCTTCCATGTAGCAAAATGTTCCCAATAATAGGAACATTTAGATTCCCATTAATAGGAACTTTTAGGTTCCCATTAATAGGCATGCTATCGGACTGCTAATGGAAGTATTATTAGAAACCATTGTATTCAGAATTTGTGCACATAAAAGGAAAAAGATATGGGGACAACGTCACCTTGTCTACATCCTGTATGTAACTTAAAAGACTTGGTTATACAACCATTTACAATAACTGCAGAAACTGCTTCATTGTAAAAAGAATAAAAGCATTTGATGATGGCAAAATCAAAATTAAATAACTTCAAAACATTTACAAATAATTTAGAGAAAACACTATAGAAAGCTTTTTCAAAATCAATAGAGAAAAGTACACCAGGAAGTTCATCTTCATTGCTAGTAAATCATATATCCATGACAGAATTATGAAGGGAATAAACTGTTGACTGTTTTGTTCAACTTCATTTGTCTGTTGTGTGAATTTCATAGCCACAGTAAAAGGTTATGTAGGAGTCACTTTATGTGGGTTTCATGAAAAAAAAAGAGGAAAAAAAAACCCAGTTATTAGAGGAATAGGGAATTATTGTTATTCTTATATGCTACCGACCCATCGCCCTTACTTGCTGTCTCTGTAAAATTATGGAAAAGATCATTAATCAGAGACTAAACTGGTTCCTCGAGACCAACAGAATCCTCTCTCCTCACCAAAGCGGCTTCAAAAACGCCGCAATACCCTAGACCAGTTAATTACGCCGACACCGCTATCCGGGAATCCTTTGCAAAAAGGAACACCTCATTGCCATATTTTTGACCTCGAGAAAGCTTTCGATACTACTTGGAAATACGGCATTACCGGAAACTTCACACCATTGGCCTCAGAGGCCACCTCCCCATCTTTATTCAAAACTTCCTCTCACCCAGGCAGTTCCAAGTTCAGATTGGCCACACCCTCTCCAAGCCGTACCCCCAAGAAGAGGGCGTCCCCAAGGCAGCATCCTCTCCCCACTCTCTTTAACCTGAGCATTAATGACATCGGAATGACCTTGGCCCCAGCATCAAACGTACCCTCTCGTGGATGACTTCACCATCTTCTACTCCTCCCTAGCTTTCCTATTGTTGAAAATAGGCTTCAAACCAGCCTCAATCAGCTGCAAGTCTGGAGCAACAATAACGGTTTTAGATTCTCCAAAGACAAGACAGTCTGCATGCACTTTTGTCATTTCAACAACCTCCACCCCAACCCGAACTTTGTGCTCAATGGGAATCGCATCCCTAAAGTTGAAAACACAAAGTTCCTTGGTCTAACTCTAGACCCCAAGCTCACCTACAAGCCACACATCACCAACCTGAAACTAAAATGCAATAGCTCCCTCAACCTCCTCCGACTGCTCTCCAACACTACTTGGGGAGCGAACCGCATGTATGCTCTCCTCAAAATTTTCAGGCTCACCATTCGTGCCAAGCTTGACTATGGCAATATTGTTTACTGTGTCGCTCACAACTCATACCTCAACCACATTAACACCATCCAAAATGAAGCCCTCAGGCTTTGTCTAGGAGCCTACAGGACCTCCCCAATCACTAGCCTTCATGTTGAAGCCAACGAACCCCCTTTCTACTTAGATGTAAAAAGCTTAGCCTCTCCTATGCTTTTAGAGTCCTCACCAACACCCAGAACCCTGTTTACAACCTCATTAGGTACCCCAATTTCTCCTCCCTCTTTGATAGGACTAAAACCCTATCGCCCCCTTCAGCTTACGCATTAAATCAGACCTCTTTCAACTTGGCATCAACCCCGCCACTCTCGGCACCTATTCCTGGCCCACTTTTCCGCCTTTGGGCCACCCCCTTCCTTCTGTCCACCTAGACCTCTCCACTTATAACAAATCTCAAACTCACCTAATCTCTTCATCAATCTCCACAACCAAATCAAAGACCAACTCTCAAATTACACCTCCATCTATACTGATGGCTCCAAGGAAGGCAACAAGTCAGCTGCTGCTGCCATCATCCAAGACATCACCCTCAGTAGCAGACTTCCTGACCACTCATCCATCTTTTCAGCCGAGGCTAAGGCCAATCTCCTCGCCCTCAACTTTATTGAGTACTCTCCTCTTAGTCACTTTGCCATTTTCTCTGACTCAAAGGCTGTTCTTACTTCATTACTCAATCTTAAATGGGATAACCTCACCTGCCACCTCCTCCTCCGGAAACTCTTTTCTCCCACCCTCTGCAGGAAAAGTGTTCTTTTCTTCTGGATACCCAGCCATGTTGGCATCCCTGGCAATGACAGGGCTGATACAGCCGCTAAGCTTGCCCTTAACCTCCTCCCTTCCCCTTTTCCCAAAACCCTCTCTGACATCAAACCGCTTATCGCTTCTCTTGTTCGTGACCGCTGGCAATCCTTATGGAACTTCCAAATTGATAACAAACTCCATGTTATCCAGCCCACAATCGATCAATTCCACCATTAACAACCTTTCTCGTATCGACAACGTTCATATTACCCGTCTTAGAATTGGTCACACCCACCTCACTCACTCCCACCTCCTTATTGGTTCCCCCAACCCCTCTGTAACAATTGCCACTGCATCCTTACAATCCATCACGTTCTCCTTGCTTGCCCCCTGTACAACCTTCCCAGAGCTTCTCTCGCTCCCCACAACTCAATTGCTGAGTTCTTCCAAAAAAATCCTCCAGATAAAATAGTCTCCTTCCTCCAGCATGCATCCCTCTACAATCATATTTAATCCTCCTATTCCACCCCCTCTCTACTCTGTTTTTAGTTTTACCCATGCACCTCCTCTCTCGATCACAGCTTTCTGGCTTTTGTTCTTGAATTTCTCTCATTCTTACCCTGGTCTCTTTCCTTACTACCTCTAAAATGATCTGACCTCTCAGGCACAATTTGACCTTCGTTGTCGTGGTGCCGTTAAGACCTCATCAAACAAACAAACAAACAATATATATGTATGTGTTTGGCATTTTATAGTAACTGATGGCTGAAATGTGAGAGCGTATTTTACTTGAGTTTTTAGAATATTTGGATGCAATTTTCGTACAGGTGATTGTACTAATGATAGCTTTTATTTTCAAAATGGATTTCTATTTTCAAAATGGATTTCTACAGGCAACCCCGCATATGTCGGATGCGTCTAAGTCGGATTTTCGCGTAACTCGTACTGCACAAAAAGTCCTGATAAATCCCAATACATGTATGTGTCAATTACCTTCTCAAAGTCGGACATCTGCAAGTCGGATAAACTCCATGTCGGACCAATATCTACACCTTGACATACACAAATATGTGATAATTACAGCGTATAAGTCAGATGGAAGAAAAAATCAGTGCACGTAATTCACAATTACGTACTGTGAACTATCGAACGGCAGGTCTGATCACTCGCTATAAATAACACAGTGCACTTTCCCATAGCGCTGTCCGATGCAGTTCACGTAAAGTTCATGATACAGTATGAAGGTGTGCACTGTAAGATGTTTATGAGACTTTGAGCGGGCAGGGAGGGAGGTCACTGTATTTTTTATGAATGAAATGACATTTGAGTGAGTCATGTTATAGTATATTTTTAAGAATGTGATGTTTATACGGTCATAAGTATTTAAGAATAAAGCTACTTGCATATGTGTTTTGTTTTGTGCTGTGTTTTATACTGGGGTTGTGTTTCCACATTCAATTTACACCCAAACCGGCAAAGTTTTGATAAGTGTGTTGTGTTAGTCTAACGTTAGATAAAAGATTATGTTCGTGTTTGGAAAGTCTTGTTTGAGTTTTTCTTGCTTTTTTTTCCTGTAAGTACAATACAAGGTTTTTTTTTTTGTAAACTTTTATTCATTTGATACGAATGGATGCAACACCCGATGTCCTTCCCCATTAGGCAAAACGGGAGCATCCTAATTTCGGAAAATTACGAGATAGAAATTTTAGGAAACTAGTACTGTACAATACCAACGTACGATGCCTTCAAAATGTAACTCGGATATTTGTAAGTCGGATGTTAGTAAGCGGTCCGGATGGATCCGACTTATGCGGGGTTGCCTGTGTTTTTAAAATGTACTGAAATAAAGCCTTCACATTTACCATTATACTCTTTTTTGGTACTTAATAAACTTTGTACCAGAATAGCTAACAAAAAATTTGTTTGCTATTCTGGTACAGAGTTAAGCACCCAAAAAGAGTATAATGGTAAATGTGAAGGCTTTATTTCAGTCCATTTTGAAAATACAAATCCATTTTGAAAATAGAAGCTGTTTAATAACCTTTGATACAAATGTTCAAATTAATCATTATTATATTTAATACTTAAGTAATTTTTGTATGTTCAATTTAATCATAATTATTACTTAATACTTAAGTCATTGTTCAATGACAGAAGTACATCAAAAATTAGACCTGTGTTTTATTTAAATTTCTTTAAAAGATAGATACCATTACCATTAAAGAAGTGCTTTCAGGAGAGTTTTAGCGATTTGTACATGTCCAGAGTTGGAAATAATCATCAATTTCCCATGGTTCTGAATAAAGGTGTCGAAAATAAAATTCTTATGAAAAATCATGACAGATATAATATTAATGTAGTAAATGCATCTTTAAATGCTTTAAGGAGAGTTTTAGTGATTGTACATGTCCAGAGTTGAAAATAATCATCAATTTCCCATGGTTCTGAATAAAGGTGTCAAAAATAAAATTCCCATGAAACATTATGACAGATATGATATTAATGTAGTAAATGCATCTTTAAATGCTTCCCTCTTTCACAATTTAATATACCATTCATCACAGAATTACATGGGGACATTTTTAGAGCACATATTTACCACATATACACTCTTCTTTACTTAAGAACTCCATAAAAAAAATATATATATATATTTCTCTTTAAAGAAATAAATCCTGTAGATTCCCGTTTTTCCCACGGTTATTCCCGAAAGCACCGTATATTTTTTCCAGGTCTGTATGCGTCTATATTGCACGATAGGCAGCAAATGCAAACAGAACTGTAAAAACATGTCTGGTTTGAATTAGTATTCAGTAGATCCAATTTGAAAGATGTCGCTTGAAAACGTCTATTGTAGAAAGGCTGCTGTAAGAAGTGTGATCACACCTTCGTTGCAAGCGCAGTAAAAATGTCTAAAACATTAATATTAATATTCAACGTTGTCAATCATAAAATCTCATAAAATATTTCAATGAAAAACAACTTTTGAGGGATGTGAAGATGCGATGTCACAAGTAGTCTGGTTCAATCATTTCTACACATATTTGATAGTATTTTATGTTGAGTATTTTCTTTGTTAAATCAGATTTGTGATTTATTTTCTTACCATTTTGCTTCTTTTTTCCTCTTTTATATAAGACGGATTAGCATGACTTACTGAACCGCTAATCCCCTAAGATCATGATTTAACTGTAAATGCAAAAGATACCTTTTTTAAATCTTCTCGAGCTACACTGTAGGATAGTTTGACATTTCAGCTTGTTATTATGCATGTTCTACATCATTGAAGGCTTATATTTGTGCGTATTTTGTGCATTTCAGCACCGATAACAGATCTATATGAGCCAATTTTCAACCAATATTGTTGGGATCATGTGTCATAACTTTGCTTTTGTTATATTTTGTTACAAGTTTGATTTTTTATGAATGCTAAGATAAAACGTTTTAATAAAATTAGTCAAAATAAAGAAAATATCAACATTAATATCCAAATTTGCAAATTTTAGGCAAAATTAGGCCAATTTTTTTGAGCTTGTATTTTTTCTAGTGAATAATGAAAATGCAAGATTTGTTTACATATTTAGATTGTTTGTAAAATTTCCTTTCCAATAATATCAATCTTAAAAAAAAAAAAAAAAATAATTCTCAAAGCAAAACAATAAAAATAAACAATTATTAATTCCTGCTGTAATTGCTCACAAAAAACAAAGCCGCCCACATGGCAAGTAATTGAAGCCTGGACGTGTGCAGTGCCAGCTCGGTTACTATCCTCTACACCACAACATGTATGCTTCAATATATGGATTTGTTTTTATGCTTAAATAACGGCATGAGAGGGGTTGTTGCCCTTTTTGTTTTCAATTGAAAGCATGTGAATTGGCCTTTCTTACGGTATATTTCATGTAGGTGAGTTGTATCATGATCGAAGCTTCAATTTTTTCTCTGCAAATTTTGGTTGCCAAAAGACTAAAAATCATGACATTTTCCACAAAATTTAACCAGAATTGGATGCATTGATGTCTTTGTAAGTTCCTCACAAGTTTTCAAGCAAAAGCAAGGTCTGGAAGTATGTTAAGTAAGCTTTCGGAGAAAAAAAATAATGTTTTTTCATTTCATTTTGTGTATTTTTTTGATTTTCTCTATTTCAACCCATTTTTTTTTTTAAAGTTTTAACATAAATCACAACAAAAAGACTCATTTTCTGAAAGAACTATGGGAGCTCTGTTTAAATAATACCAGGATTATATTTATATCACGTTTTTTAAGCTACCTAAATATTTTTTTGAAAAGGAATGTCCAACCGGGCGTGCCACAACCTACCCACTCTGTCTTCATGCCGTTATTTAAGCATAAAAACAAATCCATATATTGAAGCATATGTGTTCTGCTGTAGAGAGTATTGGGTATTTAAGATGAACTTGTGTGAACACTAAGCTAATCCTTTCAGTTGCAGTTTGATAGTAACCTCATCCCATCTTTGAATCCATTCTTGGAAGGCTTAATTTGATGAAAGGCTTTCAATGATCAGCAGTAAAACCAAGCTACCACATAGATACAGACAGTATGACAAATAGGTGCATTGATATTTGAAGTATCATTTGCATGACTTCATCCATCAAGTATTTGTGGAATGAAAGCATGGTTTTTGGCCGCTGTTATCTTTCACCACAAACCCATCCTCTGATTATTTTCTGAATATTACTTTGATGATTTATTAGAGGTATGTATATGTTGTGGTAGAATATGAAGTATCATTGTCATAAAAGCATTATGAGCTAGAGTGGTGGCCAAAAGTAGTTGGGACAACTCCCCACTCTCCTTGATCAATGTTTTTTGCACAGCGCACAACAATAAAGGATGGGAGGGGGTGGCGGAAAATGTTGTTTAAAATTTTTGAGCGGTTTTGTCCCAACACTTTCGGCCACGATTGTAGCATGATGGTGTAAAATAAGCAAAAGCTTCTTCGAATTTTCAGGCCTTAAACTCTTATGCAAATATGTGATGTATGAACAGATAATTCCCAGATAATTTTTAGACATTTATGCAGATAAAAGATATATAAAGTTTACCTAACTTCACTGAATAACTAAGTGGTTTTTTTTTTACCCCTTCCCACCTACTACCACCATCGTGCAAAATACTTGTACTAACTTGCACACTGCCATTTTCTTAGCATATGGAGAGGTTATGGAGGGTAACCAGTGGCATGGTCAATGTAGAATAAGTGTGTGTGGGAGGGGGTATAAGAAAACGAAGGGAGTCTTTTAGTAGACAATCACGGCAGATGCATTTAAAGAGGAGGGTTAACATTACCATCTTTTAAAGTGGGGGTAAATACCCCCATACTTCCCTGGTAACGAGGCTACAAGAGGAGTAATTTTTCACTGTAGGGTGGGGAGTTTCTATTCAAAATAACAGCCACCTACCTACCCTGTTTTTATTCCAGATCCATAATTATTTATACAAGAACACACACTCGGCTTCCTTCACGATCACCTGAAATCTCTGAAGATCTCCTTTGTTACTTCCAGAGACCTTGTTGGACTGCTTCTTTGTTATTCATCTGTACACTTTTCCCACCCTTTGTTTGCCCATCCTTCTGGCTTTTTTCTTCAAGGCTTTCTTAAGCTGGCCATTTTGTTTGCATGATTATTTGTTTAATTTAGATTTCTTCTACAGTACAGTAGCTTCAGTTGTAAGTAAATATTGACATTTGAGTTTCTTTAAATATAAGTGGAAAACAACTTCTGAATCTTATTTCATTGGACATTATGTCCGTGACTTCAAACTGAAGTCAGACATCTTTTGTTTTGTTAAATCCTTTTCTTTAAACGTTTTAACAGTTCAAGAGCAACCTGAAAAACTGGGTACTTTTAAATACCCCAAAAATTGGGTACTTTTATGTATTACGTCATTGCATGAGCCTACACATTTGACTAGCCCACACTGAACATATAGGGTTTCTCATTTTCGCTCCTGATTGTCCAAAATTTCAGTGGATATCCTGAAATTTTGGAGACTGATAGTAAATAGATATTCAAAACTTTTTGCTGCTGCTTTTTAAAATTCACGGTTGCCGTTTTGAGAAAATCAATAAAACAGATTATGGGCAGTTTGTTTTGTTCATTTTCTCAAAAAGATGACTATGATTTCAAAAAGCAGCAGCAAAATGTTTTGATTATCTATTTACTATCAGTCTTTTAAATTCCAGGATATCCATTGAAATTTGGGCAATCCGGAGCAGAAAATGAGAAACCCCATATGTTTGGTGTGGGCTAGTCAAATGTGTAGGCTCATGCGATGACGTAATATATAAAAGTATCAATTTTTGGGTATTTCAAAGTACCCAGTTTTCAGGTTGCTCATGAACTGTTTAATAGATAAGTTTTTGAATTTTGAAAATAGCATATTTTGTGTTCAAGTATATGTTATAGTCGATCCAAAACTGGGTGTATTTCAAAATATGTGAAATTTATGAACTGGGAATATAGCTTCCCTTGATATAATTTTAAAATTTCATTCCTAAATTAAAACAATGAAAGTGATGTAATATTTTTCACTGGTAGATATTGATTGGGGTATCATTTAGTTGTTTTCTATTAAAGGAATTTTGCAGAGGATCAAAAAACAATGTGTCTAAGAAAACCTTAAAACCTAAGAATTGCATGATCACAAAAAATGAAAAAAATAAAGATAAACATGCTTATAATAACTTCAACATTTAAATACCTTAGAAATTATGAAATACCTTTAAATTGGAAGGGTAGGGGGAGGGGGCAATGATTTTAAAGCAAAGATATTAGAATAGGCAGATGTTAACATTAGCCCCCCTCCCCCCCCACACAATAATTTTAGGTGAACATATGTTAACACATTACCCGACCGAATTAGCCCCATCTATATTGTTATCACATGTCACCTGACCTCATTAGCCCCAATATTTTGAACAAGCCGCCACCCCACCTCAAGGGGGCTCAAGGCAGGTTGGCATGTACTTATGTTAGCCTATTCTTCCGCAAATGACAGCAAAGACATGCTTAGGAGATCTGCTATGAGGGAAATGAAAATGAACTCTTGGGTTATCTCGCAACCACATGAACAAAGAAATAAGATGCGTGTGAGACTGCTGTGGTAGTTTTACCCTGTATCAGTGTGACATTTGTAGCATTAGCACAGCATGAGAACTTGTTTCAATTTGACAGTGAATGCTTTAGGTATCTTGCTGTTGCATCTTTAAATGGGGCCTTGCTCCCTTAATATTTGAGAAAATATGTCATTTTCAAATAGAATGACGAAATGAATCTTGTCTATCTTTGCTTCGAATTTAGAATAAAAGCATCATTGGTTTCTGGTAAAGGAGAGATGTAGCAAGGTGTGGGGAGGGGGACCTTGTGAGCTGGAGCCCTACCTTGTGAGCTGAAGCCCTACTATAAGTCTTATAAGGCATGCCTCCCAGACTGGCATAAAATTCTGATCAAAATTGACAAAGAGTATAAAATAGCAAAAAAAGGAAACAAAATCATAAAAAAATAATACAATTTTGTGGAAAAATCAACTTTATGGATGCAGAGTAGTCAAAGCCCTGTTAAAATGTTGGTACATATGTATATTAATGTTGTTATTAACATGGTTCATGTTTGGGCTTCATTACCTTAAGGGTAGGTACTTGCTTTGCATATTCTTGACATTGTAGAACAGCTTGTTAATTGTGTATTTTCACATATGTATGCAGTCTGCATCATAAATACCTTGAAGTAGAGAAATAATGTCTACATTAGACTATAGACTAAGAAGGATTTTGCTGAAAAGAGCTTGTAAACACAGTATCTGAAAGATCGTAAACTGGATTTATGTTATATTGGGTACACAGATAGCCCATGGTTTGTAGAGGCACTCTGTTTGTTTTTTGATGGTGATATCCTGCATATAGAGATAAGTGGACGGGACTTAACAGTAAACATTTTGAAAAAGTGATAAGTTATTTTGCATATGGTTGTGTTATCAGCAGATGTCATTAGTATGCATCGTGGGCGTGGTTTAATGTGGATGTGCTAAATGATGTAAACACCATACTGTTTTCATGAACAATTATCAGATTTATGCTATATCAGGTACACAGATGGTTTGTACGTAGGCCTATGTTCTAATGTTGTGCATGATGTCATGAATGCTAATGAGTAGGCGGGGCTTACTCATAAAAACTAACAGACAAAATCTTTTCACAATCAAGAATGGTTTCAGATCAATAGAAGGTGCAGTAGTTTGGTAAGCAAATGAATAAAAAAATAATTGCATCATGCCAGAAGGATGCTTTGTAATATTTAATTTTTGTTGACAAGGAAAAGATGGGAAAATATCTTTGTGTAAAATAATATCTTTGTGTAAAATGAATATCTTTGTGTAAAATGAATATCTTTGTGTAAAATGTATATCTTTGTGTAAAATGTATATCTTTGTGTAAAATGTATATCTTTGTGTAAAATGTATATCTTTGTGTAAAATGTATATCTTTGTGTAAAATTTGAAAATATATCTTTGTGTAAAATGTATATCTTTGTGTAAAATGTATATCTTTGTGTAAAGTGTACATCATACCCAATCTCAATGATTTTGAAAAAATTGTTTCCAGTTATATACAAAGAAGTAATTTATTAAAAAAATACATGACATATTGTGATGGAAGTGCTTCTATGACACCCTTGAATAAGATTTACAGCACCAGTTACTTTGTGAATTGTGTAAATCATTAAACCTGAACAACCCTCTGCTGTAGAAATGCATGTAAGACATTAACATGGTTTCCTGGGTTTTATTGCTTTTATTGTCCGCTATTTTGTAACAGGGGTTGAGAAGCCATTGGGAATATTCCTAGTTGGTTAATTTTGGTAGAATGATTACAGGTCTTATATCATTTTCAGTTGGAATTAGAAGGTGAATAACTGTTCCTACCCAAGACCACTTAGGCCTACTGTGATGTGACTCTTGGGAGAAGGAATTCATGGTTCAAGCCTGTAAAGAAAGACCAATCAGGGCCATGTTTAGTTTGTGGGACTTGAGACCCTGAAAAAAAAAAACGTTTACCTCCCTATCGTGGTCCAGATTTGAAGGTTTGATTGTTGGGTTGAAAAATATTTTAGTGGATGTTTGAATATCGCTTTTTATATTCATCTATAGCTATAAAAAAAAATAAAAATCATATAAACAAACTGGTGCAGCATTAAAAAGCCTAATTTTGTCATAGCCTTCCCCCATATATTCAATTTGTGGTCCAGTATTGAAGGTTTGATTGTTGGGTTGAAAAATATATTAGTGGAAGTTCGAGTATCGCTTTCCATAATCGTCTATAAGTATAACAAAATCATAAACAAACTGATGCAGCATTAAAAAGCATAATTTTGTTATAGCCTACCCCCATATATTCAATTTTAAAAGAATGTTTGCTTCCTGAACATTTGATACAAATTATTGAAATTGGTCAAATTTTGCTCCCCCTATCTTGGTCCAGAATTGAAGGTTTGATTGTTGGGTTGAAAAATATATTAGTGGAAGTTCGAATATCGCTTTCCATATTCGTCTATAAATATAAAAAAATTATTAACAAACTGGTGCAGCATTAAAAAGCATAATTTTGTTATAGCCTACCCCCATATATTCAATTTTAAAAGAATGTTTGCTTCCTGAACATTTGATACAAATTATTGAAATTGGTCGAATTTTGCTACCCCTATCTTGGTCCAGAATTGAAGGTTTGAATGTTGGGTTGAAAAATATATTAGTGGAAGTTCGAGTATCGCTTTTCATATTCGTCTATAAGTTTAACAAAAATTATAAACAAACTGGTGCAGCATTAAAAAGCATAATTTTGTTATAGCCTACCCCCATATATTCAATTTTAAAAGAATGTTTGCTTCCTGAACATTTGATAAAAATTATTGAAATTGGTCAAATTTTGCTCCGGAGGTCATTAGATTGTTATAGGCTGAGGTGAACAACACCCATTTGTAATATTTTGTTGATAAAGTTGATTGAGGTAGAAGCCATATTGATTTTTATTTTGAAAATGCAACTATTTCGCAAAACCGGTGTTACACATACACCATGTACACAGAGGCAATGCTATTTTCATTGGGCGATCAACTTAAAGTTTCATAGTTGATGCGATACAAACAGTGCCGAAACAGATTTGTTGTTTTCAAAGACTTAATAATGTTTTTCCGCAGTATTATAGATAATTATATTGTTATAAACTCACCAGAAAAGAGTAAAAATCCACACTTTTTTCAGTCAAAACTCCACTACACACAATATTCTTTGTTTACGTTGCAGCCTACCTATGACCTGACCTGGAACTTGACTCGCACTTGCACAATTGCTATTGGAAATTTGCTAATTAAAAGCATACAATTTCACAATAAATGGCATAAAATCATTAAAAAAAAAAAAAAAATTGAAGTGGCTGGGAGCCTGTATAAGGACACCCTCAAAATGAATTTCTGGACCCTTTATTGATCATTAGTAAATTTAATAGAAAAATGTGGGCCTGTGTTTATGGCTATAAAGGTTCTGCTGCCTTTCAAATTGTGGCAGGAATGGTCACCCCCCTGACTGGGAATGGTCACCCCCCTGACAGGGAATGGTCACCCCCCAGATAGGGAATGGTCACCCCCTGACAGGTAATGGTCACCCACCTGACGGAATGGTCACCCCCTGACAGGTAATGTAAGATCCTCTTATGGGGCAGTGCTCCCCCCCCTTCTGTTACTGCTTTCTTTGTCTCTGGGCCTACTTAAAAGCTCTAGGTGGGATCCATATTGCCATGACTTATTTGAGGCATATTTCACAGCTCAGTGGAATCTAAATTAAGCATGGGTAAATGCTTGAATCTGAATATTTTACCTGTCCAACTGTTGCTTACTTTATTTTGCTTGCCCACAGAATTAAATTGTTAGTTGTCTCAGGCATCTTTGCAAGTTGAACTGTGTGTTTCCTCCACCTTTTGAAACACTTATAGCTGAAAAGTGTTTGCATTCAAAATGCAACCATACACTATTGTGTCTTCCCTTACACACAATGAAAAATATGCGGTCATTCTTGCAATGGTTAATCATGCCTTTTATTGTTATTTGAATATTAATATGTAGAAAAAGTTGATACATTTTTAATTGCTCTTTTTATTAATTGAATCAATATAATTTTGCTTTCAATAATTGCCTAATGACTGCTATTGAATACATGTATGTTCATAATTTCTTTTCATAGCTTTTATTTCCAATAATAAACCACTTAATAATATATCACAGGATATTAATCATAAATTTGTGACAATAGAATCTTTCCTTCATTTCCTTAATTGCTAGAATATAGTAGACACTGTATGAGGTAGTTAACTTGTGATTATTGAAACTCAAAGGTTAAAGGTCTTTTTTTAAAAGGTCAAGTAACTGATTATTAACACATTAAACAGTTAATTTGCATGAGAGTCACCATACTTGTGTATGAAAATTCAAGTTTGTTTGGTCTTAAACTTGACCGTTTCACTTTTGCTGCAAGCTTGCAGCATCTTTGCTGCAAGCTTGCAGCACACTTATGTAAGTTTTCAGCATGCTTGCACAAGCTAAAAATGTTTGCTAATTGTCGCAAGCATGTTGCAAGCTAAAATTTCTGTAAGAGCTACTGTATTTCCCCTGATTTTGTTCCTAAATATGTTATTCTTATATTTTGGTGGCTGCAAAAAAAAAAAAAATGAAGGAAAAGGGTCAATAATTTTTAAACCGATAAAAGCAGGATTTTTTTAGTGTGAGAAGGGGAAGGGGGGATTGTCCTTCAAGCTATTCTACTGTCATAAATGCTTTGAAAATACAGAAATATGTCAGTCCGAAAATGCCCCTTAAATTCTGATCCTACATATTTATGTTCTGTTTCCAACTGTATTTTTCTGCTTGCAAATTTACATGTGCTTTGCATTAGCAAAGCTTACTCTTTCTAGGCAGTATGCTTGAAGGGTTATATCCAAGACATATCTATTTTATCTCTTACGGCACAAATGTCTGCCACAGACGTTATGTCTGCTGTAATTTTGTATTTTGCCATTAATTGTCTTGCATTTCCTCGTTCTCAAAAGAACACCAGGTGAGCAGTTGTGCATGTTAATTATGCATTAGTTACAGCCTTGCGCATAAAATGCATCACATTATAGGTCTTTATATGTTCTTTCATATTTGAAAGAAGCAAAACGATCACGTTACTTAAGTATACTGTAGCTACTAACAAACAGTATTGCAACATTTTATCTCCATAGTATTTATGATACAATAATTTTTATAAAAAGTGGTAGCTGCAGTATAATAAAGATATGTGCTCCTGGACTGGGGATGCTTTGTTTTATCCAATGATGATATATCTTGCTTAATTTTATATTGTATGATTTTTATGTTTATTTAAACAGTAATACCTGGGATTAAAGGGCCAGCAGGGGCACAGATTTGTTAAGAATGATCTTTTAAATGATAACAAACAGTCTAATTTAGCTGGACCATTTATGGGTTGTTTAGTTTGGTTTTAAGTTGGATGAGGGGTAAATACAGATACAAGAGATGAAAAATGAAGCACCCCTCACCCAGCCTGAACTGCACCTGCCCTTCCCTAAATTTATGTCGTTTTATCAGCCTTTATAAGATTTAACCAGCTTGCATTCACATTGATCTTTGCATCAAATCCTGAGATGTGATTGATGAATGCAATCTATTAAAGGTCAATGCCTTATATAAAGCCCAAGTAACAACCGCATGCACTCAGTACCTGGGATAGGATATTCGATACGTTCATGTGAGAAAAAAATAGAAACATGCCGTGACACAATTTTTGTCATAGGAAGGGAAAACATTGATTAAGTAATTACTTTAGATTGTTTTTTTTGCTTTTAAGGAAGTAATTACGTTTAAATTCCTTCATTGAATTTACTTGGGATGTTGATCAGGGACATCTGAAAATCTTTGTCAGCTTTAACAACTGTCCTTCAAGGCAGTGGGTTAAAAAGCAATGGATTTTTATAATGAATAACTGTATTTAGCCTATGAAATTAGAAATTGGGTATTTTCTGGAAGTAGACATGGGAAATTTGGGGCAGAAAATGGTGGAATTTTTCAGCATTTCTGATGGGATTTTCTTGTACTATTGATTTTCAGTAGTGTATACTACTGTATATACTAGTGGTGGATCAAGGATTTTTTCATGGGGGGGCACCACTTGACCTCTTACATTTGTGGTGTATGTAATTTATACATAAAATTATCACTATGTGACACCAGATATACATGTAATTGCTAGGGTGGGGGTAATATGTACATGTATATCAGGCCTGTAGACATGACTTTTAAAGAAATATACAAAGTTTTGAGAATTATTGTCCCCTTCTACTTTGTGGAGGAAACGTATGACCCCATTCTTCCCTCCCCTCACTTTGTGAAGGAGATTTATGGCCCTGGTAATAATGCAGCCATTAGTTTATCCTTTTAATGCTCTTTGAATGTACCATTTGTTCTCGAGGTAGCTTAAAATAATCTAAGCTTCTTCCATCAGTCAGGAATATTCTTTTCTATTTTCTTTCACAGTGGATAAATGGAATCATGGAGAGAGAGGACCGTGAGCATGCACTCAGACTACCCATGGGGATCATTCCAGCGGGTTCAGGCAATGCCCTAGCGGCCGCCATGTTGTATTCAAAAGGGTAAGTCCCTGGTTTAGAAAACATTCAAATGAGTTGGTGGGGTTTAGGGACTTGGGGAATGGGGTCCCAAACTTCTTAGAGTCATGGGACTGGTGGGGACAGTGTTATCCCCTAATTAAAAGAAATGCATCAACTTTTTAGGGTCAACATTGCATGTTTTTTTATAAAGGCCATTATTGTGTTTACATGGGGATAAATTCCATGTTTCTGATTAGTCAAGATATTTACATATAAGCTTTGGCGGTATACCGGTATTTCGGTATTTTTCAGTACTTAGCTACACCGAAATGGTCAGTATTGAACATTTTAGTAATACCAAAATAGCTTTAATATATATAACACGGCCCAAAATTGAACGATTTTCTTAATTAATTTCTTGATTGCTCACGATAATCCACGGATTATTTCGAAAGCATGTCAAGTAAAAGGTTAGCAAAACTATTTTCCAACCTTCAAAGACCAAATTCCTTAAACGAGACAGGAAAAGCTGCGCAATGTTTATTGCAGCGATCAGCAACTTGTTAGGACTTTAAAGTTATGGGAAAATATGTCCAAACGCACATGAAAAAGTATGGGAGTATACACAATGAAATTAACAACATCAACTTACTCGGATCTCTGATATTATTCCGAATATTAGGTCCTGGTCCAAAAAAATTGTTTAAAACTTTATAATGTTTCCAAAGATAAGATAAATTTTTGTTCAGAACTTCTCCATCATAGAAAAGAAAAGAAAACAAAAAATATAAAAGCTGTAAAACTGCAAACAAATGCTATTTCCTTGTTTTATAAACGTATGTTCTACTTCCATCTTTGCAAATAACAAAGAATGAAAAAACTTCCTTAAACCAGTAGTACATTTCTTGAGAGCAGGGAGCTGTCACCCCAGTTTAATAATGGCCGCCAAACTAAAGTTAATAGCAAATTATTGCCACACATCGCACGAGACATCTCTTCCATCGTGTAAAATTCCTACTTTTTAACACAAAATCATTGAGAACTGTCAGAAAAAGAACAACGAAATATCTCCTTTCATGATATGCCTCCCACATCCACCTTCACATATTACTTCTGGGTGGTTTATAACCTGGTGCCAGGCTCCACGAAGTACTCAGCCATGCTGTTCTAAGTTGTTGAAAGACAACTGCATGACACTTTTATGTAAACATTAAAAATGGAGGAAAGCAATACAAAATATTTAAAAAATTATAAAAAACGTTAAACCGATATTAGTCCTCTCAAAAATGGTCGCCATCTTTGCGAAGTACCTAGAATTTCAGCTCTGTTAAAACCTTTGTACATTTGCTTATTTTGCAATATTTTTTCTTTCTTGCAAAATTTATTTCATCAGGTAATATTTACATGTAAATGTACTGATTTAAGTATTTTGACCGTGTGTTTGTTGGTTGTTTAACAGCTTGTAAAACGGGCCTTGATTGAGTGGGATTTAAAGCCTTATTATGGCCTATTGTTAGCTTCACTGTTTACTGTTGCACATTCACGGTGCATTTCACAAGTTAGCCTACTCAGATTTCGGCGAAATCAAAATGCAAAATATCCCCATTCATAGGTGGTTACTGCGCATTTGTGATTCTCACAGGTAAAAAGGATTATGTTAATAGGGTTTACAGTTTGTAAAAAGTCATTGACTGGAATTTTGTGAGCCGAATTTGTGTGTGATTTAAATTATGATTATCATATTGATTTTCAACGGCAAGACTGACTATGAAAAACGATAACTTGCAATTAAGTTTTTAGTAAACGTTTACAAAGATTTGCGTGTAGGTGTAGCAAGGCTACAGCTCTAAAACCTTCACGCTTTGCAATATATCTATCTCCCCTCAACGGTAACATTCAGCCAACCAGCTTTAACAACCTCATCTCTCAGCTCCCCTCCTCTTTCATCCTTTTTGGTGACTTCAATGCCCACAACCCCCTGTGGGGCTCCAATACCACCCCGAGGCAAGCTAGTTGAAAACACTTTTTGACAGCACAGCCTCTCCTTGCTCAACACTAACTCCCCAACCTACCTTCACCCTGCTACAGGCTCCAACACCTGTATTGACTGATCTATCTGTTTCCCCAACCTCCTTGATTTTAGTTGGAAGGTCATTGCTGACCTCTGTGGTAGTGACCATCTCCTGATTCACTCCAATCTCCAAACCCCCACTGACCACACCCCCAACTGGAACCTTAAGAATTCCAACTAGCCCCTTTTTGAAACCCTCTGCAACTCTCATCTCTCCCCTCATCCTCTGATAGTGAGAATCCCATGTCAAACTTCAGTAACATCTTTATCAACATCTCCACCTGCTCTATTCCCAAAACCCCCTAACTACCCCCAACCCCTGGTTTAACGATGATTGCAAAACCGCCATCAAGAACAGGAAAAAAGCCCTCAGAAACCTTTAAACAAACCCGACCACCCACAATCTCAACCTTTTTCGCATCAGCCATGCCAAGGCCAGGTGCACTATCAAGGACAGTAAAACCAAGACTTGGAACAACTTCATTGCTTCTCACACCCCCACTAAGAAAATTTGGAGTATGGTAAACAGCTTTCACGGCAGGATGGGCAAGTCTCCCATCTCTTCTGGAATGGTAATCTTCTCACCAGGAAAATGGATATCGCTAACCGCCTCGCCACCTCTTTCAGCAACATCTATCCTTGGCCAACTACTCCAATGCTTTCAAAGCCAAAAAAGCTCGCGGCGAAACCCGGAGTATTACCTCTCCCTCCGACAACACTGAGAGCTACAACACCCCTCTCACCCTATCTGAATTGAAACAAGCCATCCACGACGCTGGCTGCACCTCTAAATACCTAGATAACATCCCCTACCAGTTCCTGAAATACCTCTCCAATAAGGTCACCGCTACCCTTCTCACTATCCTCAACCACATTTGGTCCTCACACTCTCCTTTCCCCTTATCTGGAGGACAGCTATTATCACCCCCATCCCAAATCGGGGAAGAACAGCACCAACCCCTCCAACTACCGCCCCATCGCCCTCATCTGCTGTCTCTGTAAAATTATGGAAAGGATCATTAACCAGAGACTTAACTGATTCCTTGAGACCAACAGGATCTTCTCCCTCACCAAAGCGGCTTCCAGAAACGTCGCAATATCTTGGTCTAGTTAATCACGCTCAACACCGCTATCTGGGAATTTTTTGCAAAAAAGGAACACCTCATTTGCCATCTTTTTTGACCTCAAGAAAGCTTTTGACACTACTTGGAAATACGGCATTACCCACAAGCTTTACACCATTGGCCTCAAGAGGCCATATCCCCATCTTTATTCAAAACTTTCTCTCACCCAGGCAGTTCCAAGTTCATATTGGCCACACCCTCTCCAACCCCCAAGAAGAGGCATCCCCCAAGGCAGCATCCTCTCGCCTACTCTCTTTAAACTGAGCATTAACAACATTGCGGACAATTTTGGCCCCAACATCAAATGTGCCCTTTACGTGGATGACTTCATCATCTTCTTCTCCTCTCCTAGCTTTTATCTTGTCGAAAATAGGCTCCTTTTAGCCTCAACCGGCTGCAAGACTGGTACAACAATAACGGTATTAAATTCTCTAAAGACAACAGTCTGCATGTACTTTTGTCATTTCAACAACTTCCACCCCAACCCCAACCTCGTGCTCAACGGCAATCACATCCCTAAAGTTGACCACACTAAGTTCCTGGGTCTAACCTAGACCCAAAGCTCTGCTACAAGCAACACATCACCAACCTGAAACAGAAATACTACAGCTCTCTTATCTTTCTCCGCCTCCTATCCAACACCACTTGGGATGCGGACCCCCACGCTCTCCTCAAAATCTTTAAGCTCACCATTTGTGCCAAGCTCAACTACAGCAATATTGTCTACTGTGCCGCCCACAACTCTTACCTCAACCACATCGACATCATCCAAAATGAAGCCCTCAGGCTTTGCCCGGGTGCCTACAGGATCTTCCCCATCACCAGCCTTCATATTGAAGCCAACAAACCCCCTTCCTGCTAAGGTGTAGGAAGCTTAGCCTTTCCTACACTTTTAGAGCCCCTCACCAACACCCATAACCTCCACAACCAAATCAAAGTTCAACTCTCAAACTACACCTCCATCTATACTGATGGCTCCAAAGAATGCGACGAGACAGCTGTTGCTGCCATCATCGAAAACATCACCCTCAGTAGCAGGCTTCCCAACTACTCATCCATCTTCTCGGCCAAGGCCAAGGCCATTTTGCTTGCCCTTAACTATGCTGAGTATATTACTCCCCGCACAGCCACTTTGCCATCTTCTCAGACTCCAAGTCTATCCTTAATTCTTTACTCAACCCTAAATGGGATAAACCCACATCCCACCTCCTCCGTAAACTCCTTTCGCCCTGCTCCTCTGCAGGAAAAGTATTCTTTTCTTCTTGATATCAAGCTGTGTTGGCATCCTCACCAATGACAGAGCTGATTCAGCTGCTTACCTTGCCCTCAACTTCCTTTCCTAAAACCCTTTCTGACATCAAACCGCTTATCGCTTCCCTTCTTCTTGACAGCTAACAAACCTCTTGGGACTCCCAATTTGATAACAAACCCCATGACATCCAGTCCATCATTCTGACCAAACCCACCATCCACAATCTCTCTCATGTCGACAACGTTCACACTACCCGCTTTAAAATAGCTTACATCCACCTCACTCACTCCCACCTCCTTACTGGCCCCCACCCCTCTACATCAATTGCCATTGCCCCCTCACAGTCCACCACATCCTCCTTGCCTGCTCCCTGTACAAGCTCCCCAGAGCTTCCCTCATCTCTCACAACTCCACAGCCGAGCTCTTCCAGAAAACCCCCCTGTATAAAATCATCTCCTTCCTTCATCTTGCCTCCCTTTGCAACCATATTTAGTTCTCATCTTTCATTCCCCTCTACCTACTTTTACTCTCCTGCACTTCCTCTTTTGATCCCAGCTTCCTGGCTCTTAGCCCCCCATACTTTTTTCAGACTCCTATTTTCTTTTCTTCTTACCTCTGGAGTCTTCTAACCTCTCAGGCACAATTTGACCCTCGCTGTTGTGGTGCCGTTAAGCCCTCATTTAAAAAAGAGATTCATAGATTCCCACAGACACAGAAGGGTGTGGAGCAGCATATTAAAGGAGCTCTGTAAGTCAAAATATGAAGGCGTGTTTTTGCTGAATTGTGGGAATTTTAAAACAACAGTGGTTCTATTTTTGATACTTTCTGTTGTTGAATAATTATCAGTATTCATTAGAAATATTTATGGTTGAATATTCATATAAAAGATTATCAGTGCCATCACATATACAAAAAGTGTGTTTGAATATTCTTGAGACTTTGACCCTCACATTTTGGTCAAGTGCTGCTTTTAGTTTAAAAGAAAATGGCATTCTGTTTTTGAGTAAAACTGGAGTTGTAAGATTAGGGTATTATTGATTGAAATTGTGTGAAAGTGGTAAAATACATTTAAAACAATAAGTAAGTCTTTTTCGTTTCAAGAAACTTTTTCGATTCATGTTGCATTTCAAAAGACCCACAACAAAGAGTTTGAAATTCCTGGGGATTTATCTGGTGTATGGTTATACTTTGATAAGGTTTTGTATTGTTAGTTTATTTTTACTTAAATGTTTTTTCTTGACTTACTGTACCACTACATTTCATATCCATATGAGCTAGTAGACATTTTAACAGTTTACCAAATATCAAGTCACATGTCATTTACATCTGATTCTTTCAATTGTTGCATGAAATTGAGATCATTTCTGAACATATTTCATTTTTTTTTTTGATCAATTGTTTTCTCGATTTCTTTTTTTTCATTAGAGAGCAGTATTTAAAAGATTGCATTTTACACAGCAGTATCTTCATGGCTAAAGGCAAACCAGCAGAAATGGACATTGTTCAAATCCACTTTGGTCAAAAGAAGATCTATTCATTTCTTGCCGTAGTTTGGGGAATCATCGCAGATATTGATATTGAAAGCGAGTGGTTGCGATTCATGGGATCGCCACGTTTCACCATTCAAGCAATAATACGTATTCTTAACCCTAGAAGATATCGTGGAACGCTCTCCTTCTTGCCAATTGCAGATGCCTCAAAGTATGAGAAACTATTTGAAGGAAGAAAGATCAGTACTAATGGAGCAGTCCACAATACACCCTCAGTGGTTTACGCCGAGGCTGCGGTCCAAGCAGGAGCTGGTATCCTCGGTAACGGGAGAAGTGACCTCGGTCAAGGGGATGATGGTATTCTCAATCCTGGATTTGATTCAAACGAATCTTCGGAAACAGGTAGACAAAGCTCTTCATCACTAGAAACAACATCATATTTACCTGCTCTCAATGAACCAGTTCCTTCTGATTGGGTCAGCATAAAGGGTGACTTTGTTTGTATGTCTGCAGTGAGTGTATCACATCTTGCAGCTAATGTTATCGCATGGCCACACCGTGACTTCAGTGAGGGCGCCATTTGCATTCAGTACACCAAATACCCGACCGCAAGAAAAAGTCTTCTGGGGATGATAGAAGCGTTCAAAGATGGCAGTCACATGAAGTTTGATTTTGTTGAGTCAGCATTTGTGAAAGCATTCCGGTTCGAACCATCAGAAGACAAGGGGGTAATAACGGTTGACGGGGAGAAGATTGATTTTGGGCCAATTCAAGGGGAAATGTTGCCCTGGAAGGCAAACGTACTAATACCTGATGATGCTATAGGGTCTTGATGCCAATGCATCTCTAATTAAAATTGAAATATCGGTTACATTTCACAGCTGCAATATGAATTAATATGTATAGCTAAAAATTTGTAATTGTCACCAAAAAATTGCTTTAAGATATATTTTTTCATCAGAAGTGTTTTTACAAATCCCTTCTTTTGAAGATGCAAATCTGTTTAGATTTTTACAAATCTTTACCATAATATTATAAGTAAGAAATATTAGATGTATGATACAATTTGACTCTTCTCTTAATTGACAAGCTGGCTTGATTATCCCTGAGGGTTGGTGATTTATCTGAGATTTAGATCTGACTTTGTGGGGAGAGAAGGGAGGGGGCGCGGCAGTGTGGTGTTAAAATATTAATTAATAGGCGCAAACACTTAACATTGTGGGAGAATGCTGTTTATTTCTGTGGAGTTGTTATTTGGATGCATCCTTTACGGGTTTCTTTCTTTCTTTCTAAAACACAGAGAGTCACTGGGTACTCCCAGCTGGTTGCTGTGAGAGCTTTAGATCCATTTTCCTTCAATTTCCTATTAATTGAGAATTTTATTGGAAATTGCTGGGAAACATGTTGAAATTGTTTCAGCAATATTCATGTAACCAAAAAGATAATGGTCCTATGACACTTGTCTTGCCATCCTACAAAATATATAAAAATTGTATGCCTAAATTTTGTTAAAACAATTTCAAACAAATGCAGCCTATGGTGGCATCAAAGAGTGTCCCTATACCTACTGTATAATGTGATATTAAGCAGTTGAGCCCTAACCTTGAATCTTGGGTGATTGATCTATTTAATTATTGATCTTACTCCATGAAATTATGTGAAGGATTCCTTTATATCTTCACCACATTTGTTGTAGAAAATCATATCTTTTTTTTTTTCAGGTCTTTACTTACTTTTTTTGAATTTATTCATTTAAAAAATGTTTATATCATATTGTAGTTTTAAGGAAGAATCGTGGAAATTTCAAAATATACTCAAAGATAGAAAAGACAGAAAAAAACAAATGTTAAAGGTAAAAACTACTTTGATATGCCTTGAATAGATTGTGTATTTGGAACAATTGCTAAAAGTGTAAAATGTTATGTTGGAGTTGGTTGTAGCTAATTTTTGACTTTCTTAGCTGTCCTTGGAAAGCAGCAAAAGGTTGGAAACAAAGCAAATTTACAGGTATAATTTTTTTCTTAGCAAGCCCCCCAAAAATTAGTGTGCAATAGAAGATTTGAATTGTAGAAAAGTCAAGCCTATATGATATCTATTAAATTACTGTATAATCTCTTGGTAAAGCCTGATTTTAATTATTAACATTCCAATAGCTGTCCTTTTTGGATGCTTGCAATAAAGATCTTTAATATACATATATATATACATATATATATATATATATATATATATATATATATATATATATATATATATATATATATATATATATATATATATATATATATATATATATATATATATATATATAATATATATATATATATATATATATATATATATATATATATATATATATATATATATATATATATATATACATATATATATATATATATATATATATATATATATATATATATATATATACACACACAAATATATATATATTTATATGTGTATATATATATATATATATTTTTTAATTTTTATTTTTACCTTTCTTGTTGTACTAAAATAAAATTGAAACAAATGTGTTTAAATTGCAGCTTTTTCAGGAAATTTCCCCAAAATTTAAGGAATTTCCTGATGAGCAACAAGTATGGTGGAAACGTAATATACCTGCGCAAATCCCTTTTGTATTAAAAAAACCTTGTTTATGGAAATCATAAACAAGGTACCAGTCAGTTCTAAGCCTCGCGAAGAGTCACTTATTCTCTTCCGTATTCCGCCCACTCGGATTTATGAATATATAATGAGCTAAAACATGCTGCTTTTCAAAGGTGATTACAGCTTCGGTACGGCAAAAAACATTATCAATACGTGGAATTTAGGCAGATAAATGGTTGAAAATACAATCCATTAGCACTTTAAGAAATACTTAAAGCATAAAATAATGAAAATCGGAGATATTTCTAACGATTACAAATGACAAAAAAGCTGGTGTTGGTAAAGGTGGTCAAAAACCACTTTTTTGGTTTTGGTTGGGCCCACACGATCGTTACATATGTGATAGAAAAATTTCCTTTTCTATCAAAATGTATGAAAATTAGTATAAAAATCAGAGGAAGCCAGTCAGGGGTTCACAAGTTTTGCACCTATTTCCAGAGGAACCATCTTGATTTCGCTAATATTGTAAGATCCATATCATGATTGGACAATGTGCAGTCATGTGGTGTTGTTTACATCTGTATCGTAATCTCGTTCGCATGTTTCCACAAACCCTTCATAAAGTTTGTTTAAAATAACAAACAGTATATACTTCAGATTACATGGGAATCTTAATTGTATTTCAAATTCAGAATAAAAGGAATGATATTTAGTGGCAACAGCTTCTTGAGGCAACTGAATACACTCAGTGTGTGCAGGGTTTTGACAACCTTGGTGTATGTAATGTGGTGTCAATACTGATTTTCTATAATTAAGCCTGTGCAGTAGTATTTTCACTATTCTTTTGCTATAATTCATAGGGTTAAATACATTTATATCTGCTTATACTGCAAAAATACCATTTTACCAGGGATTTATTATAACAAATCCCTGGTTTCATGTACTTTCTTCCAACTTCTTGTAAACACATTGTTACTTTATGGTCTATTGGGGTGAATTTTCATCAGCATGAACTATGGATTGGACTCTGCTCTGACAAAATTTTAAGTTGAGATTATTTTGGTAATTTTACTATGATAGCAATTTAATAAATTATGCCAATTAAAATTACATGGATTGAAACATAATGAAAACTATTCAATTATTTTTCAACGGGCGTGGGGATGAATCTGTCAGGAAATCTTATTCAGATGGTCAGAAAAACACTGACTCGTAGTGTGAGAATGACCTCCAAACCCAAATACTAAAAGAAAAAAAATGCCTTAGAAAATCACGTAACTCACAAAATAGTCAAAAAGTTTACATAACAGCAGTTAATAATCATGTACCCGTTGAAGGAATATGTTGAATAAATACTTTAGTTATATGGCACTAAATGGTATTCTATAAAAGGACCACACGTACACTTTTTTGTTCTGCACAATGCCATTAACTTGCAACAAATTGATGCTATTCCTGAAGATGAGGAAGACACTTTTTCTTTAACATTTGATTTACAATTTCTGATACTAACAATTCATATACCCGTGAAATATAAACAGAATATACAGAACTGTGCCAGACAATAATACAAAATTGATTTTTATTAGAAACATTTCTCAAGCAGGATACATATAAATATATGTAGTGCCACTTGGATTTTGTAAAAAAAATCATCAATGAACGACACGATTGGAAAAGTGAAAACACATATAAACAGGAAACATTGATTGTTTATTTAAGTGCTCTAGCTAAGGCCTAAACTAGCAGATAACCTGCAGTCTTGATATCTTGGTCTTGGGGTGTTTCCTCATTGTCTAATGCAGTATTTCAAGGCGATTATAAAAAGATGGCATGCCAACACGAGCCAGGCAATACACTACGTTGACATTGAAAATAACCTGATTCTTAATTTTATCTTGTAAATATAGAACCTAGATCTATGGTTGATTTGTAACTATGGACACACTATTCTCATTTTCACAACAGACCTTGCTCACACTTCAACCTAAAAAATGATATAAAAAAAAGTAACTGGTCTATAACAATTGCAACACATGCTTATGATGAACAATCATTTTAATTCAATGCTGCACAGATTAAAACAAATCAATTGACACTAGACCATAGGCTAAGTCAGAGTAATAAATGAGATGGATGTAAAATAAATCTTATCCTAGCTGCCACACTAACTTACTTTTGATCGCGATAGAAATCCATATGAATTTAATGCGAATCTCTGTAATGGTGGCCATTTTCAACCTCAAGAAACTGTCGCTAATCGCCATCAGACCAATACAAATTTGGTACTGGCAGAAAGCTAATTGCGTCATTTAATGAATTATCAATAAATTTTGCCTTAATCTGATTGAAGCAGGTCAGGGGTTTGGCATGAATTTGGTCCAAAAATTGGGCCAATATTTGATTACACAAATACAAACGACAATTACGCAAATTTAGAAATCTGAAAATATGAAAAATTTGGTATCTGAAAGAGAAATCAATGAACTTCCACCTAGCTTATTTTTTTTGCTACAATATTGCCAGGTGACACCTCACGTGATAGAAAAATGTGTCATTCAGTGATCGGTTTCGCAAAAACTGCAGAATTCTGAAAGTAGGCGGAGTTCTGACCGATGAGAATGACATCACACCACCTCGTTAACATGAGGCTGGGAACTAACTGGTACACTTTCTTTCATACCTTGCTTCCTCCAAATAATAAATGATACTGGCAGAGTGCGATGAAGGGAAAAAAAGAAATTAAACATTGTGAAATGCAGCAGGCTCTTGTAAGGTTAGATGATTTGTGATTAAATGTAAGATATAGAAAGTTTAATTGTAGGGAAACGTCCTAACACTCTTCTTGTTTAGTTGAATAGTTTATGAAGAGCGGTACTTTCGTAAGGCAATGCGCTTGTAGTTTACATAAACTTGAAAACCCTAAGTTTTGCTTTTGTTTAATTGATCTCTCTGAGTAAAGAAATAGGCCACGCCCACCATAGCAATGCAGTAACTAGGTGGTGCAAACACACCTCAAATCCACAATCATGCATGACCAATGCATTGACATTTAGATGTTCATGTGGCCTGCTGCAAGCTTTGATCCATCTATGGCACTTCTCCAGATCTTAAGAGTTTTTAGCAAAAGGAATACAACAATTATGTATGTTAACCGTTCTGGGTAACAGGAATTAGAGTTACAAAGCCTGTAGGTGCAAGCTCTGTTTACCATCGTCTGTCACGCAGTCTGTGTGTGCAGAAATCTGTTTTTTGTAGTGTATTGCATTGACCACATGAGTTAATACGCCACTAGCTAGCTGCACTGTGGTACTGGGTAGGATTTTTGCCCATCTTAGTTCTACAGATTTTGTTGCGAGGCAAATTCGTGCAGTGATTGGTTGAAAAAGCTGTCAATCAACTAACTCAGAGAGGCCATGTGTCATAATTCATCTTCTCTCAAGGATTCAAGGGGAGGGTTTGGTCTGTTTTGGGCAAACATTCGCCCCATCATTTCAATTGTTCATGTTGAACCAAACCTAATCCAATAAATGGATACCATAGACAGTGGCAGTGCCAGAATTTGGATGCCGTGGGTGACGGGGGAAAGAGAAACTTTGTGTCATGAGGAAAAAGGCCTATAAATCGGACAAATTATGTCGCCTGTATTTAATATCTGGGGAAAGGAGAAGAAGGGGGCGTAAAGCGATTTCATTCGTGGTGGCGGGATTAATATTCCCCGTAGTGCTGTCACTGATCATACATAATTGGGAAGAAGCATGGTTGATAAAGGCATGCCAGGGTATATTCTACATTGAAAATATTTTATTGTCCCATTCAACTTGTCACTGAGTGTGCAGGACTAAAACAGTGATCAAATAATTTTATTCTGTCAACTGAGTGTGCAGGACTGGAATGGGGATCAATTAATAATGAGTGCAGGATTGGAACGGGGATCAATTAATTTCAATCTGTCAACTGAGTGTGCAGGACTGGAACAGGGATCAATTAATAAGGAGTGTGCAGGACTGGAATGGGGATCAATTAATTTCATTCTGTCAGAATGTTTAAAGAAGGACTCCAGTAGCACAAAATGACTAAAATGTGTAATTAAAAATAATTGCAATTTTATCAATTTTATGTATGTGAATAATTACATGTAGCATTTGTACATATTTTCAGGGCTAAAATGGGAACAGGGTTTAAGCAAAGTAAAGTTATGCACAAGAGATGATTATTTGAAAATTAAATGTCTTTATATCTTATTACTCGCAATGCATTTGTAAGAGTTGAATGCACCCTTCATGTTGTTCTTCTCATATGTTGAAGGATATGATATATAATGGTATATTAAAACGATTCATTGAAATTTATTTGATAAGAGTTTAACACGTTATCACTGATTATGTGGGTTCCATAAGTGTAACATTACTGGATACAGATTTTCAGACTTTTCGTTAGGGTAGGGGGAGAGGGAGATTTATATTTTCGAGATTAGAGAGCAATTTCAAAGCAGTCTGTTATATTCGATTAGGTTTTTCATTTTTCTAAGCCAAACTAAGTATTGTTTTCTTTTGTTTTAAGGTTCATTTTGTATTGTTTCCCATTCATCATGTAATACAACTCATGTTGTGAACTTTGATTCAATTGTATTAGTTCAGATGAGCAGTATTAGTTACCATGACAAGCATCAACAGGATTAAGGTTTACTTTTGACATTTAGTGTAAGATTTTGTAACAAATTCAGAATTGGTGCAAAGTGAGTATATCTTTTTTACTTTACAGTTTATGAAATTAAAGTGTAGGATCTGAAATTGCCCTCGAATTAAGAGAGAAAAAAAACTATTTTTAACCATTTAAAACTGAAATAAGGTAAGGTAAGGTAAGATAGGATAAGATTATTGCTAATGTAATTAAGGCACTGATGATTTATAACATCAAACTTTGAAAAATAGGTTTGTTTGAAATCCATGAGCAAAGGAAATTTTGTGTAATATTGTGTCATTAAACTAGTTTTAGAAGTGTAAAACTAGTTTTAGAAGTGTAAATCTAATAGGTTGAGTCAGATATCTCAGTGATGTATTCTTACTGTTGGTGGTAGAATAATTGTTGGACGGGGACTGCTGGAGGTTTCAGCTGGACAAAGGTTGAAAAGAGTGCTTCCATTAGCTAGTACAAACTTGCTGTAAGCTAATACAAGCTTAACTAGTACAAGTTTGCTGTAACCTATTACAAGCTTGCTGTAAGCTACAACATTCTTGCTGTAAGCTAGTACAAGCTTGCTGTAAGCTAGTACTAGCTTGCTGTAAGCTAATACAAGCTTAGCTAGTATAAAGCTTGCTGTAAGCTAGTAAAAGCTTGATGTAAGCTAGTAAAAGCTTGCTGTTAGCTACTGTAGTACAAGCTTGCTGTTAGTTAGTACAAGCTTGTCTTTAGTTATGAGCTCGTCATTAGTCTATTATCTGCATTCGTGAGCTCGTTATAGCTTTAATTGAGCCCATTTTTGTTCTTCAAGCTCACAAATGATAACTTTATAAAGGTTCCAATTGCAAGCTCAGGGCAAGCTTGTGAAAAGCTAATCATGCAAAAGCTATGTCTGGAAGTATGGCAAGAAAGCTTTTAAAAAGAAAAAAAAAGTTTTTTCGTTAAATTTTGTGCACTTTCTTATTTCTCTCTTTTTCGATCCATTTCTTTTGCAACATTCTTCAACATAACCCCCATCAAAAAGCTATATTCTCTGAAAGAACTATTCAAGCTCTTTCTAATGATACCAAGATCACTGCTGTAGGCCTTATTTGACAAAGAAAATATTTTTTGAAAAAGTATGTCCCCGATTGAGCGTGACACGCTTGGTCCGAGTATTTAAGGGTTAAGTCATCTTTGCCTTTTGAAAAATGGCATCTTTGGAAACAATTGAAGCAGTATTTTCTTATTGTATAAAGATATCATAGCATGCCACTATATATGTTAGTGACAACTTACAAATCTAAAATTTAAGATCTACCAAAGTTAAGTTGATCAGCCATGTAAGTAAGCATCTACCATTGCATCTTTCAAGGTTGGTTGTTTGGATAATAGCAGCACCTTAACTGGAATAGTCATATGTGACAATTTGTCTTGATGATTCATGGAGCTATTAACTCACTTAATAGCTATAAACTCAGTTAATAGCTATTAACTGAGTTAATAGCTATTAACTGAGTTAATAGCTATTAACTCAGTTAATAGCTCCATGAATGAAGTAACAGTCAAGTTGTTGCAAAAATATAATCTGATGATGATGTTTATACAAGTGTTCTAATAAGTTTAATCAGTGAGGCAGCTATAGTCCTGGGGGTCGATGAGGAATTTGGAGCTCTGGGCCTCATCACAAACTTCAGTGTCATTGCTCAGGACCCCCTAAATCTGATACTTGATCAATGCTCGTGGGAAACACACCTAATTCCCACTCCACTGATTCTAATGTACATATCTACATACTCATATATGCACATTTATAGGTTTATATTGTCTTCTAGACTAAATATTTCCAAAATAAACCTTAAATCATGAATTAAGATTGAAGTTAAGTAAGATTATTTCACCAAGCATAATTCACAAGTTTATGTGGTTAACAACATCTTATATATCTTTCTGAACCTTAGCATTTTCATCCTCAGTGAAAAAACACTAGCATTGTGACATGAAGGCAGTTTGGGTGTGTTCAAGATATTACTGCGGACTTAACTGCTTCTCAGAGTTTGAAATGCTTCGGGTGTGAAAGTCTTGTATATATAAATCATGAACCAAGTGCTTATCAATGCAAGCAAGTGATATTTATTAACTTTAGTGCCTTGATCAATCAAATGTTATACACAACCTCAAGTAAGCAAGCTACTGTACTTAAATGAAGTTCATATCCTGCCATTTATTCAAAATATGGAGTTGAAAAATCTTATCTACATCATTTGTTGAATGTGTTTTCGACAATGATTGGTACATTTTGTACCAAAGACTGAATGGGCCAATTTCTGGTATCATGATTCATTTTTGTACTGATTATTTTTACTGACATTTGAATGGTGATAGGTTGATCTAGTCCTTATTGATTTGTGTTATTGTTGATTGGTCTGGTGAATGTTGATTGGTCATTGTATTGTTGATTGGTCTGGTGAATGTTGATTGATCCATTAAATATTGATTGGTCCATTAAATATTGATTGGTCCATTAAATGTTGATTGGTCCATTAAATGTTGATTGGTCCATTGGATGTAGATTGGTCTATTGAATGTTGATTGGTCCATTGAATGTTGATTGGTCCATTGGATGTTGATTGTTCCATTGGATGTTGATTGGTCCATTGGATGTAGATTGGTCTATTGAATGTTGATTGGTCCATTGAATATTGATTGGTTCATTGAATGTTAATTGGTCCATTGCATGTTGATTGGTCTATTGAATGTTGATTGGTCCATTGAATGTTGATTGGTCCATTGAATGTTGATTGCTCCATTGAATGTTGATTGGTCCATTGAATGTTGATTGGTCCATTGAATGTTGATTGGTCCATTGAATGTTGATTGGTCCATTGAATGTTGATTGGTCCATTGAATGTTGATTGGTCCATTGAATGTTGATTGGTAAATATTGGTTGGTATGTGTTGTGATTGGTCCATTTTCACACATCACTTCAAAAACGTGTTTCCCCACCTTTCTAGGAAAGGCAATTGTTCAGGTAGATTTGACGAATAGCAGCTTTGTATCAGTAGAGCAAAAAGGATCAAAGACTGTCTGGATTGTCATAATAACAAATAAGTGTTCATATGGTACATGGAACGACTGTAGATAAATTGTTGAATATCGTGTAGAAAAGTGACAAGTAAGCTGTTGTTTATAGGCTTACATCTTAAGATGTTTGATGTCGTTACTAAGTAACCATTTTGTGATTCACCTGAAGTGCATTCCTGTTTATATACAATGTATTAATCGTAAGTTATTTTTTAAACCGCCATTTTATGCATTTCGTAAGATATACGTCAGCACAAATAGCAATAAATGTTTAAGTCAATCAAGTGTGTGATAGTGAGTTGCATGGTCAGAATTAAAGCAATTGCACTTTTAATGTTGTTTGTGAAGGAAGTAGTTGTGAGGTCAAACATACCCATCCAGCTTATATGGTAGAGGGCAGTGGTAATGTATTTAGACAAATCTTATTCCCAAAGAAGATACTTCAACTTAATTCTCGAACAAATTTGACATTAGTGACATCATAGCTGTACAATTGTCAAATTCCTTTTGAATTTGATCAATTAGTTCCCAACATTTTGCTTGCAGGCTGGTGGAAACAAGAATTAATTGTGATTTGGTATCTGGACAGATAGATAAACAGGTCAAGGGAAGTGAATGTGAGATCAATCTTGTGCAGTAGACTTTCCACCACTCTCATTTTCAAACAAAGTTAGAAGTAGCCTTATAGTTTCCATAGCAACCTCATTTTGATCGTCTGCTTCTCATACCATCCTCTTTCATACAAACTGGACTTGTCTAACAACTGAACTTATCCTGGTATCATTTTTGTGCACAAAGAAAATGTTTTTTTTGAGTTCAATTCACAATTATTATTTGAAAATTATTGTAGAAAACTGTAAATTCATTATAATAAACACAATTAACTAGTTGTAGTCTTTTACACTGCTTTTCAATGCAACCATACACAGTAGTTAATACGCATTCCAATAGTGTTCATGGCAATTTCATGTTTAGGAAAAGAAACAAATGTTGAGTCCCACCTAACTCCTTTGTAGGCAGAGACTGTCTGGAATTCATCTGTAATTGTTTGATCAATATGTAATATTATTTTGAAAAAAAATTTTATTCCGAAAATCACTAGTTCTCTTTGGACCAAAATCAATATATATATATATATCAGAGGTTTGTTCCATAAAAATCATATTTTTTTACAATTTTTAGGTTAACTTGTAGGAAACTAATCAACAGTAAGATTTTAGACAAGAAAGATAATTCAATTTTCTTGCATTGTGTGTACTATAGAGCTTAGTAACTGAAATTTAGTGGATTGCCTTGCAGTATAACTTCTTATTAAATGTTACAAGTTGCTTATAAAAACAAAAGCAATTTCTATGTTGTGTTGATTATTCAGGCAAACCAGTGCGCTGAATCAATATGAAGTTACACCTCAAAATTAAGGGCAAATCTTTAACGATGTAATTAACTCTCATGTACAGTATTTCTTAATGACACAAGGTAAAAAAACCGGTTGTAATTAAATTTTTAGTTAGAAAGACAATAGTAGCACCTTAGCTTTTTAACATTAGCATTGTGTCGAAATCCTTCATTAAAGTTTTTTTCTGTTGTAAATAACAATTGTTTCCCTAAAAATATGTTTCCCCCCAGGGCCCCCCAATTGTTCCTAAATCTAATTTTTCTTTCACAAATTATGCAATAACGCACAGCATATCATTTGAAAAGTGTGATTTAAAAATGTTTTTTTTTTTAATTTTCTGTGTTTGACTGAAATAAGTTTCCCCGATGTCTTTCCGTGATTTTCATGGACAAATGGAATTGTGTTTGATCGTTCTGTGACGTAATTTTTCCCCTTTGTTCAACTGCTGGTCTTGTAATGTCAATGTAATTACATTCAAACATCACTTGTTGCGATTTAAGGTAAATTGTTGTTGTACCTGTGTTCATGTCTTTGTATTGTTGTACAAAAATTTGAAGAAATAATGTACAAGTTTTGTCAATTTGGGATCATAGAAATAAGATTCTTTCTCTTGGGAGGTCACTTATGTGCTGAAAATAGGTCTTGTGTAGTTCATCTACTTTTATTTCTGCATTTGCTCTTCAAAACAGAAGAACATAATTTTGATTTCTGAGAGAGAAGCTTTTTGGAACAATTGAAGAAAACTAGCATGCATGATTCAATTCTGTTATAAAAAAGACCAAAAACTTGCACATGGTCGCTGCTTTTTAATGAATGACTTTGTAAGCATTTTGGACTGTCTTGTGGACAAATGAGCAGGATATCAACTCAAATATAGGTGTTTTAATTTAGGGTGTTTGAAAAACTTCCTTTCCAAGCATATAGAATTCAACTTATTGTTCATAGGTCATCACTTAAAACCCAATTAACCTCTCTGATTTTGGTGATTGACAGCTTGTTTTAACCAATCACCACACGAATTTGCCTAGCAACAAAATCTGCGTGACTAAGTGAGGGCAAACATTCCATGCGGTACTGGTACAGTACAGCTAGCTATCGGCGCGCGCTCTTGCTGCCAATGCATATATTGTACAAAACAAATGTCTGCACACACAGGCTGATTGACGACAAAATGGAGAACAAAAATTGCGCTTATCAAAGGAACTTTGTTAATCCGATTTCCGTTAAGCAGAACGGTTAGCAAACGGAATTTTGTTTATTCTTTTTGCTGAAAACTCGATCTGGAGAAGTGCCATAAATGGATCAAAACTTTCGGCAGGACCCATGAACATCTAAATGTCAATGCATGATTGCGGATTTGAGGTTTGTTTTCCCCACCTAGTTACCGCGTTGCTATGGTGGTTGTGTCCCGTTTCATAACCTGGAATGGTAAATTGTTTTATTTTATGAAGAAAACAAAAACATGCAAAGATAAAGTATCGCAGTTATATTTCTTCAGCTTCAGCAGAAATTCCTAACAGTATTTTGCTAGATCGTTTGTATCTTTTGTCGCTCACAAAATAGGAACAGGTGAAAAAGGTGATGCATGTAACTGGAAATATATCTTGGGTTAGAATCTATCACGTTTGTATCCAATTGTATATTTGCACATAGTTTAAGATAGCTGTACACCATTGAGTTCCTCATGTAAAATTGTTTTCTGGTATTTAATATTCTTGTTCTTCAGGTATTAAGTTGTGGATTATTAATAATCGTGTGTGCATTTTTATATTTATTTTTGATTAATATTATTGTAAAGACAGCAAAGTATTTCACTAATAGTTGTGTTCTTGTTTCTACCATTAAATGTTTAAGTCTTTCAGTTCAAATTGTGTGTAGAAAGCATATGATGATGTATGTGGGGTCTTACCACATTATTTCCCTTCATATAGTTCAGAGAATGTGACACAATGATTAAAGAGGGAGTCCTGTCATAAGAAAATTGTGTGACACATGCCGGTAATCCTGATATATACTAGTGACATCACTTTCATGGCAGTCATTGATTGGCTGGTCAGTATATATGCAAATATTTAGACCGGATCAAAAATGTTCAATTATACATTTCTGTCCACGTTAACTGGACTTACAGCGAGTCTCAGTGAAGTGCTAAGATCCGAGCCATTAGCTAAGTGTAATGGAGGCAATATAATACTAGTAAACATAAAGAGAATGAAATCATGACAAGAAAAGTTGGTGAATTTTGTTCAGACATAAAAAAAAAAAAAAAGTATATAAATGCAAAAGGAGAGCCATTGTTTGTAACTCGTTTAAATTTTGTTCTTCAAAATCAGCGTTAGATGAACAACACAATGAATGAAGTTTTCTTTTCATTTTGACAATACCTTGAGCTAATAAACAGCTCACTGGAAAAGACGTTTGAAGCATTGTTTAAATGAAAAATTATTGTCAAGACAGCTGCATTTCTTCAGATTTCTATAAAGGAAGATTAAGATTTGGATCATAAGAAGTATGGAATGTAAAAGGGTCCTGGAGAACCTGTGTTAAAGCTTTGTCTTTATTCTTTCTTATATCACAGAGATTTTATCTGTATTTTTACCTACTCTTTTCTTTATCTCAAAAAAAACACCAAATTTTGTGACCAAACATGTATTAATATTCAAAGAAAGATGATTTTGAGTAACTTGTTATAGGAAGTGGTGTCAAAAGTTGAGGGTGTAACACCCCACCCCTGGTATTTACGCCCACCCCACCCCCGGTATTTATGCCCCTTGTTATTGGTATACATATTGTATGTTGCATTGAAAATATAAAAAGTGTGATTTGTAGAATTCTGAATTAATTGCCTGCTGGCCATGAATATTATTGCAAAAAATTTGTTATTAAAATGCCATCAAAATGGTAATTGTTTTTCCTAATGTACTGTACATGTTTTAGTCAGAGAATCAAGAAAAGAAAATAATTTGTATATTGTTGTTAATTGTATATAATTTGAAAAACATTATTATGATTTGATTGTATATAATGTGAAAAAAATTATTATAATTTGAACAAGAATAATCAACTTGATAATGTGTGATGGAATGATAGTTGAATGAAAGCATTGTATGTTTATTAAAAATAAACTGCGAAATTACATCATTTATGCTTGTTCTTACTCATTTAACTAAGTGGGAGAAGAAAGGAAGGAGGGGGTGGGCAGACTGCCCTCTGAGAGGGTTTCACCTTCCCAGTTGCATGCTTTTTTTCTCCATTGGGAGGTAAACTTGAAATTATTAACAATTAATTGGTCAAATTGAAGGAAAAATTGGTAAAATTGAAGGGAAAAAATAATCAAATTTAAGGAAAAAATTGGCCAAGTTTTGGCAAAATTTTCTGAGAATTAATAAAGCAGTCCTAAAAATTTCTCTCAAATTAACAAACATTTACCCAAAATGAAGGGAATTTCCCGAAAATTGAAGAACATTCCCCATGTGAAGGAAATTTCCCACATATTGAAGTAGGAATTCATAAAGACATTAGTAAACATGGTGAGAAACAATTATAAATAGCATCTTTTAGAAGAAAACTTTCCACAAAGGGCAAATCTTTCCCCCTTTCCCAAGTGCGACGGAGGGCACTTTTTGCCACAGTGAAGTGTAGGGGGCAGTGGCGTAGCCAGCATTAAAAAAGTGAGGGGTCCACAAAGGGCAAATCTTTCCCCCTTTCCCGAGTGCAATGGAGGGCACTTTTTGCCACAGTGAAGTGTAGGGGGCAGTGGCGTAGCCAGCATTAAAAAAGTGAGGGGTCCAAGAATGCCCTAGACCCATCTCCCAATACGAAGTATTGAAATATAGATTACTTCTGAAAGCAATTTTGTTCTTCTGAAGTAAAAAAGCTATAAAAAAACAAAGATTATCCAAATTTTGTTCCCTCAAAAAAAGTGGGGGGAGGGGGTCTGTACCCCTCATTCTCCCCATGAGGGAGGCCACTGGTGGGGAGAGCCATTTTCCCAGTTTCTCCATGGTGCGGGCATCCTTGGACATGATGATTTTGATTCCTCAGTAAATAACTCCACACTCTCACATTAAGTCTCTCATCCTCAAACTCATCATACTTTCCAAAATCAGAGCTGGTAAAGATTGCAATAAAAGACTAACACCAATTATCTTTTTCTTGCAACTGTATTTCTGAAGTATCAAAATAAAAAATATATACTCTCTGTACATATTCAAGGTATAACACAGCAGCTATCAAGGTATCGTTAAGATATTGAATATAAAAGGGTACTCGGTGCTAATTTATGCAAATTTTGAAATTGCAGTTCTCTTTGTCTGCCTATGGTAAGTACTTGCATCATTCAAACATGAGTTCTGATTTCGTGATAAAAGACCGTTTCATTTAAAATTTCATATAGACGATTGTCAGCAGAGGCACCTGTGACAGAAATGAATTCAAACTTTCATGGGGACTCCAGAAAAATAAGTTTGTCTTTCTGGCTGAGTTTCCCTTTAAGTAACCCGCCAACATGCTAGCTTCGTATACCTAGCTGTAAATCATAACAGATGATTTATCTTGGTAGAGAACAGCCATATAAAGAATTCACACACTTTCAATAATTTAAAGGTCTGTGGGGAAACCAACAAGGTGGGAGTGAGTGAGGCGAGTGTGACCTATTCTAAGACTGGTAATATGAACATTGTCGACACGAGAGGTTGATTGGATGACGTGGAGTTTGTTATGAATTTGGAAGTCCCGTGAGGTCTTTGATTGAGACATTCTATGAATCTCACAGGTCCAGAAAATTAGCATCAGACGAGCGAGAACTGGAAAGAATGTCATTTTTCAAAATATCAGTAAAGCTGTGATTTGATCATGGAATGTGAAGAACACCGTATATGCAGAGAAAATATCCACAATTTAAAGTATGCGCAACAGCTGAAATGCTTTAGTTTAAATAGTCCAATGTATCTAGGTAAAGTGGCTTAAGGCTTTGTGACGAGTACAAAAAATAGGAGCAAATTCCTTGTCTATTTGGTCCAAACTAAAGTTTTTAACATAATTCAAAATGCCACATTTTTTAAGCTCAAACAATTTTCATATTTAATTGACAAACATGGAGATTTGTCATGTCCAGAATAAAAAGTTCTATTCTGATAAAAAGGTTTGATTACTTGTGATCTACACACTGTTACTAATTCTAATTAGATTTGTCTGAAGCTCCTTACATTAATCACAAAAAAGCAGTGCTGTCTGCTTTTAACAGAACCAAGATTTCACAGGCAAATACAAGCATATTTGACCAACAGCTTCTATATTCAAAATGGATTTCTATTGTCAAAATGAACTGGAATAAAGCCGTCACATTACCATTATACTCCTCTTTTAGTACTTAATACACTGTGTACCAGAATAGCTAACAAATAGTTTGTTTGCTATTGTGGCACAAAGTGTATTAAGTACCAAAAAAGGAGTATAATGGTAAATGTGAAGGCTTTATTCCAGTTCATTTTGACAATAGAAATCCATTTTGAAAATAGAAGCTGTTTGACCACCCGTATTTGCAATTTTGAATCTATCCATTCTTGATCCTCTCAACTTTATTTGAAAGGTGGTAGCATCAGGTTTCACCTAATAGGAGAATAGCTTCCAGACCAGAATGGTAGCTTCCAGAACAGTGGGCTAGCTTCCCAACCAGAGGGTTAGCTACCCCAATGAAGTGGTTCAAATCCGGCTTATGATTTCATTCAATATGGATCTTGTTCTTCCACGACAGATTAAAAAATTTCTCCAACCCAAGGGCTAGATAGGAATCTTGCTTCTTGCACCCTGTTTTGACCCATTTATAGCCAATTAAACAACGACTCTTAAGCAAAGGAACCAATCCAAATTATGTTTCTTAGGTTGCAATTAAAAACATCTAACAACCACACTTAAGTTGCATCGTAAAACCGTACCCATCTGCACTTGAATGTGTGATTCAAATAAGATTTCAAAAATAATTCCAAGCCCTGTCTAATATTCATACTCGATATGAACTGGAAAAGCCACTACCTCATGTTCAATTTATCGCTGCGAAGAACTGGATTGTCTGAGGCTGTTTAGAAATGAGCTTTCTTCTTCCAAGAAATCCTTGTCCTTTTTAGAAAAAAGAAAATGAAAGATGAAATAGAAACCGATAAAAAGTCATGCCTGCAGGGATCTTGAGAAGCACTTCATAAATTGCTTCAAACATAGAACAAGATGTATTAAAACAGACAAATCTGATTCTCAGTAGCTATTAGGCCAGAGGGAAGATAGTGGATCTCTGCTTGGGGAGGGAGAAGATAATAGATCTCTGGTTAGGGAGGAGGAAGATAATGGATCTCTGGTTAGGGAGGGGGAAGATAATGGATCTCTGGTTGGGGAGGGGGAAATATATTGGGTCTCTGGTTGGGAAGGGGAAGATAATGGATCTCTGGTTGGGGAGGGGGAAGATAATGGATCTCTGGTTGGGGAGGGGGAAATATATTGGGTCTCTGGTTGGGGAGGGGAAGATAATGGATCTCTGGTTGGGGAGGGGGAATATAATGGGTCTCTGGTTGGGGAGGTGGAAGATAATGGATCTCTGGTTGGGGAGGGGGAAGATAATGGATCTCTGGTTGGGGAGGGGAATATAATGGGCTTCTGGTTGGGGAAGGAGAAGATAATGGGTCTCTGGCTGGGGAGGGGGGAAGATAATGGGTCTCTGGCTGGGAAGGGGAAAGATAATGGGTCTCTGGTTGGCGAAGGGCAAGATAATGGATTTCTGGTTGGGGAGGGGGAAGATAATGGGTCTCTGGTTGGGGAGGGGGAATATATTGGGTCTCTGGTTGGGGAGGGAGAAGATAATGGATCTTTGGTTGGGGAGGGGAAGATAATGGATCTCTGGTTGGGGAGGGGAAGATAATGGGTCTCTGGTTGGGGAGGGGGAAGATAATGGATCTCTGGTTGGGGAGGGGGAAGATAATGGATCTCTGGTTGGGGAGGGGGAAGATAATGGGTCTCTGGTTGGGGAGGGGGAAGATAATGGGTCTCTGGTTGGGGAGGGGGAAGATAATGGGTCTCTGGTTGGGGAGGTGTGTGATTTAATACTGATTTCTGACAGGAGTGCAATCGTACTCAACCAGAATATCAGGAAAAGTAAACATAAAAGTACAACTGGATAGAAGAAGGGGTAGTAGTAGAATGGAGAAAATAGACATTTATTTAATTTCACCTTTGTAATAGAGAAATATAAAAATAAGTTTAAAGATATGAGCATATTTTTGAGCATGATAAGAGAGAAAAACTTGTCTCATGAAGGGGGAGAGCCTATAAATGGGACAAATATGTCACTTTACAAATGTCTCCTGTAGCGCCGTCACAGAGTAAGTTTGTATGCTATAAACACCAAAATTGTGAGTGTCAAATTGATGAATTTATGACATTTACTCTTTGACCTCTCAGTCTGTACATATATGTACTAATTGTGCTGCTTTTGCTTCATGTCTGTTTAATCTTTATTCTTGAAGGTGACATCATAATTCAGAATATAATTTTTTGACAATTTGTTTTCTTAAGATTTGTAACAACTGTGAAGTCTTTTGCTATTTACAGAGCTGGTGACTCCAAGTTGCAGCATTAATTATATTTTTGAGAGCAATGAAATTGGCAGAAATTCTCAAATAAATAGTTTAATAGATCATCAGTTTACAGCTTTTGAATTTTGAGACCTCAATAGACCACAGAATTTTGTTGAACATATGTCAACTAAGTAGTTGCATTAGCTGGAGAAAGGTTTGCACAAAAAAAAGGTTTAATATTTACATCCTCCCGAGCCAATGAAAGCTCATATATAGACAAGTGCTTATCCCTCCTGCATCCTTGGTACAAGCCGATAATAGTACTCTACTTCCCCTGGATGCTCCCCTAGCAACCTTGTACTCATTTCACAGCTAACTGACTGGAGCAATCACAACTGAAATGTCTTGCTCAAAATATAAACCAGAGTCTTATTCAAATCCAGTCCTGGTCAGAAAATCTACCATGCTTCCAAAAGCATTTGTGCATGTACATAATTTAAAAAAATAAAATTAAATGACAAAAACAGCCTAATTAAAAGGCCAATTTCTTTTTAACGAGTCAATTTTTTCAAAGATTACTACTTTTTCAAAAAGTGAGACAATTTCTTCGAAAGGTAGGAAATTTTTGTTTTTCTTTAAATGGTAGGACAATTATTTCAAAAGTCAATATTTTCCAAACCTGTGGGACAATTTGTTCTTCTTCTTTAAAAAGGCAACTTTTGTTTCTTTATGTTTTCAAAGAAGGACAAAAACTGTGTTACACAGAATCAAATACTTTTTCAAGAAACCATCTAATAACAATAAACATTTCTTGGAGTCACTAGCACTTTGAAGTTGAAGAACCTTGCGCTAATTTCTTACGAGGAAGTAATTTGTGGACCATAATCAATCAACATGTTAACTGCACTTTCTATTTCTAAACCTTAACTTCCTGGGTTTATTTTTAATCAACAGTCAAAGCAAAGCTTGTCATATCCTTATGAAAAATAAGTCACCACAGAGCTGATATTCACCTAGCATAAAATGGCGGTAAATATGAGGGATATCATATCAGCAACCAACACCAAATTGATTATTGGATAAAAGATGAGCAAAGATAAAACACTTTGAAAATGATTGGTAGAAAGTTAAAAAACAACAAATCATCTGAAGAAGATATAATATGAGCTACTGTGCGTACATTGACACCATGCAATAACTACCAAACCACTATAATGATTCGGTTTAATCATCTTGGCAAATGATACAACTGCTGAAAACACTTTGCAAACAGTTGTACCCACAATTCCTCATGTTTTTTCCCCCAAAGCTATATCACCATTACGCACAGATATAAGCAACATTTCCTGTATTGCTCAACATTCAAGTACAAAGCAAGAAAAGTGCAAAAAAGCCAGTAAATGTCACAGATCTAAATTTCAGGGTTATGAACTAGAGGGCGAAGATCAATTCAAAGAGGTTGACAACTCTTTAGACTCCTAGCTCATTATGTAACTTTAAGACTATAAGAGAAAGGATTATAGCACAAGGAATTCCTTGACACTATTAAAGAAAGTGTTTTTTTATGTTAATTTATTCATCTAACCGGTTTTTGTGTAATTTATGAAAATTAAGTCAAACTTAACGAGTATTTGGGAGGGCAGAACCTGTAAAGAATAGCCCAAGTAAGAAGGGTCTCCAGGGCCAAAACGGTCGTTTCACAGGAAATCCATTAAACCTGTAATAATAGGCCGTTGGAGTTGGAAACTCGAGGGACCAGAGTTGGATCACAGACTGGAGGATTTACATTACTTGGAGAGGCATACCAGGGGAGACAAGAACGACTAGCATCATGTATAGGTCTGTAAGTTAATATAAACTGTTTGTAATAACTTTGTTAGCACTAGGGCATGGAATAATATCACATATGCCTTACTATATGATTTTATTTATTGTAAAAAGTGTACAGGGGGGAATTTAGGTATTGTGTTATATACCAAAGTAACGGGCAAAAATCCCAATACGTATTGTTTTATACGTTTGAATTAGGCGTAATAAGTTATGGATGGAATAAATAGTTGTAACAGTCGTCGTAATTAAGAAGAAGTTATTAGTAAGAGTTATTATTGAAAATTCTATTATTAAAAATCAAAGCAAGTGAGAATGATTTTAAGGGGTGGAAACAATGATAGTTTGGGAGGAAGCGGGGAAAGTAAGTCTTGTTAACAGTGAAGTATTTTACAGTTTTTTATTTTTAAATAGAATTATAAATGCATAACATGCTAAGCTGAATTTTTATGCAAACTTCTGGTGTATAAACAGGCACACCTGTCAATTTCCTTATTAAAGTAAACACTTTGTTTTTTAATCATAACTGCTTTAAAGAATAGGTGAATCACTACCAGCGAGTGACGATACAAAATCGGATTGATTGGTGAAAAAAGTTATGACGTTTTAGTGAATTTTATGTTTAGAATTAACATTGTTAGTTGTTTGTTTGGAAGTATTTCTATTCAAACAAACATAGACTTTTTCTCCGTGATCTGAAAATTGTTTCCCTTCATAGTAACCAGTGTAGTGTAGATATCTTATATACCAGTTTTGCGAAAAAACGATAATAACACATGCACTTAGTTACGTCTTATATAGCTTAACAGTGAAAGGGTTAAGGAAACTCTTCCCAGTCATAAGTGACAAATTTTGCAAATGTTTAAATATCCTTAAACTTTGATCAGTCATTACTATAGAATTAGAATAACGTAGAATGCTGAGCTTGATCAGTGAGTGAAGCCAACATAATAATGAAAGTCACCTAAATCACGATGTTCCCAATTGACTGTAACGATAACGAATAATGAAAGTCACTTTATTTAAAAAATTGTTGCTTCAATTTCTTTTTTTTTTAAATTGCCTATGTTATGTAACTTTCGGGATTCTAGGAAATATTAAGACATCAGGTAAAGCCTATGTCGTCCTAACATAAAAAGTGGAATTTTTGGCGATTTGGGTGACTTTTGTGAATACATTTCTCTTTCATTTGCTAATACGGCAGTCATTGGGAGCTCTTCGTTAATTTAATTATATGGTCATTACTCAAAAAACTAACTATGCTATTTTGAAACTTTTTTAGACTTCAATATTTTATGCTGTCCATACACCTTTAAAGGATTAGTTCAGCGGTCAAGACAGAGGACTTTAAAAGAAACAAAATGGTGAAAAAGCATTAAAAAATCTTATTCTGTTAAAGAGATATTTCATAGAATAAAGTTTGGTATTATTTGTGTAGAAACAACTGAAATCAGACTAGTTGTGACTTCACAACCTTAGATTCCTCAAAGTCTTAACGTATTCTATCATATTTTTCCTGCAATTTTGTGGTTTGAATACCATTGCATATGTCAGTAAAGTATTAGAACAGAATCTGGTTGGTTAATTATAATTCACCCCCTGAAAAACGTATAAGGGAAAGTAATTTATGTAGCAAAACAGTTCAATTAATTTCCTTTAAAATGCATTCACAATTCTTAAGGAAGTGAGGATGAGGATTGTGCCTGAGAGGTTAGATCATTCTAGAGGTAGGAAGGAAAGAAAACGGGGAGAATGAGAGAAATACAAGAAGTAAAAGTCAGAAAGCTGCAATCGAGAGAAGAGGTGCGGATGAAGAAAACAAAAAGTAGAGAGGGAGGAGGGGGTGGGAGAGGAGGACAAAATATGGTTGTAGAGGGAAGCATGGTGAAGGAAGGAGGTAACTTTATTTTAAGGGTTTATTCTGGAAGAATTGGCAATTGACTTGTGGGGAGCGAGGGAAGCTCTGGGAAGGTTGTACAGGGGGCAAGTAAGAAGAACATGATGGACTGTGAGGGTGCAATGGCAGTTGTTGCAGAGGGGTTGGGGGAGCCAATAAGGTGGGAGTGAGTGAGGTGGGTGTGACCTATTCTAAGATGGGTAATATGAACATTGTCGACATGAGAGAGGTTGTTGATGGTAGGTTTGATCGCAATGGTGGGCTGGATGACGTGGAGTTTGTTATCAATTTGGGAGTCCCATGAGGTTTGCCAGCGGTCACAAACAAGGGAAGCGATGAGCAGTTTGATCTTAGAAACGGTTTTGGAAAATGGAGTGGGGGGAGGTTGATGACAAGCTTAGCGGCTGCATCAGCCCTGTCATTGCCAGAGATGCCAACATGGCTAGGTATCCAGAAGAAAAGAATACTTTTCCTGCAGAGGGTGGGCAAAAAGATTTTCCTCCGGAGGAGGTGGGATGTGGAGTTATCCCATTTAAGATTGAGTAAATCAGGACAGCCTTGGAGTCGGAGAAGATTGCAAAGTGGCTGAGCAGAGAGTACTCAATAAAGTTGAAGGCAAGGAGAATGGCCTTTGCCTCGGCTGAAAAGATGGATGAGTAGTCGGGAAGCCTGCTACTAAGGGTGATGTCTTGGATGACGGCAGCAGCAGCTGTCTTGTCGCCTTCCTTGGAGCCATCAATATAGATAAAGGTGTAGTTTGAGAGTTGGTCTTTGATTTGGTGGTGGAAGTTGATGAAGAGGTTAGGGTGGCTTTGGGTTTTGTGATGAGTGGAGAGGCCTAGGTGGATAGAAGGGAAGGGGGTGATTCAAGGAGAAAAAGTGGGCCAGGAGAAGGTGCCAAGAATGGCAAGGTTGATACCGAGATGGAGGAGGTCTGATTTAATGCGTAAGCTAAAGGGAGTGGATAGGGTTTCAGTCCTATCAAAGAGGGTGGAGAAATTGGGGTACCTAATGAGGTTGTAAACAAGGTTCTGGGTGTTGATGAGGACTCTAAAAGCATAGGAGAGGCTAAGCTTTCTACACCTTAGCAGAAAGGGGGGTTTGTTGGCTTTAACATGAAGGCTCTTGATTGGGGAGGTCCTGTAGGTCCTCAAAAAGTGGTTGAGGATGGTGAGTGGAGTAGTGGTGGCCTTGTTGGGGAGGTGTTTTAGGAACTGGTAGGGAATGTTATCTGGGCCCTTGGAGGTGCAGCCAGCATCATGGATAAATTGGTTTAATTCAGAAAGGGTGAGAGGGGTGTTGTAGCTCTCGGAGGGAAAGATGATACTCCGGGCTTCATCGCAAGCTTTTTTGGTTTTGAAAGCATTGGGGTAGTTGGCCGAGGACGAGATGTTGCTAAAAGAGGCGGCGAAGTGGTTAACGATGTCTATTTTCACAGTGAGAAGGTTACAATTCCAGGAGAGATGGGGGACTTGCCCACCCTGCCGTGGAAGCTGTTAACCATTCTCCAAATCTTCTTAGTAGGGGCGTTGGTGTAGTAAGACAAGAGATGAAGTTGTTCCAAGTATTGGTTTTACTGTCCTTGATAGTGCGCCTGGCTTTGCCTTTTGAAAACAGCACTTTCAGTTTTTAAGTTATAGCTGATCAAGTTTGATCAGTTTTTATGAGAAGAGATGGAGCTATAGCTGATCAGTTTGATCAAAACTTTTAGTTTTTGTTCATAGCTGAACTTTTTATTCATGTGAACTTTGTGACGTATCACTTGTCAGACAGCTCAAAATAATTGTGTAATTTGTAAATTCTTTTCTAAATCTTAGAGACTGAAAAGAATGGAAAGTCTAATCTTTTTGAATTGCAATAAAGGCTTGGCAAAAACTAAAACACTGTTGGTAAGTATTTGCTGCATCACTTACAGAATTATGACTGACATTTAAAAAACAAAGAATTTACACAAGAAAATACCAAGGTTGCCCTGTAATACACCGCAAAAAATTTCATAAAATATGCAAATTGATACCTGAGATTGAAAAATGGTCAATGTTTATCTGATTTTGTTGAAAGTTTTTACTATGTTTTTTTTTTTTTTTTTAATAGATTTTACAGCAAATTAGCTCTACACGTCCATATACCTTCTAACTTGAATCAATTGAAAAAAATGATATGGAACAGAAAACTACTTGGTGCTTTTATTAAACTCAAATGACTCCATGATTTTCACCTGGGTTAAAATTACTTCATGATTTTGACATTGATGTGTGATTTCCTTCAATTTTCAACAGATCTTAACACCCACCAACCTAATGTCTAGTCTTGAGTGGTAAACCATCAACGAAATACCTGTTTATACTTTAAAAATGATACACATGGACATGGCTCAGAATAAGCAGGTAGGCAAAACATGTACTGTATGTACATCATGCATGTGTATTGGGAGTCCAAATTTCCTCATTCTGGGATGTGCTTGTGAGGAAATTTTCATGCCAAAAATCTCCCCACCACCTATGCAGAAAATTTTCATGCCAAATATCTCCCCACCACCTGTGCAGAAAATTTTCATGCCAAAAATCTCACCACCCCTCCACTTAAACCATCATTACACTCCAAAACATACCTTCTCAGCTGCTAGCCTCCACACACTCACTGTGTGGTCTAATTCCGCTTTGTGTAGCAATTTATCTACCATCTGTTCTTTATCCCCTTCTCTCCTTGGAATAAGGTCAAAGGTCGTGAGGGGCGCTGATGAATTGATTGGTTGATATCTACTTGTTGATGAGTAAGGTTGGATAGGTATTCCTGAAGGAAGAATTAATCCTGAAGAAAAAGTGAAATGAATCAAAATTGATTTGTTATTTCAGAACACAGATAAAGCTACCTATTATAGGAATATTCCCGTGAAGTTCATATGTATGATAGAGAACTAACAGGCCAGATATCCATGACTTGTCCTTCTCCTTGAAAATTTGTTCCAGCAAATCATAACCACAAACTCAACTAGACCACTTTATCTTGATTGGAATAACAAAATATTCATCCATTGCTAATATACCAACAAGCCAAACAACTAAGGTTTTCAGAATAAAGAAAATAAAGAGACAAATCTGATCTGACCCGTGGTTATTTATCATGGGGTCTGAATTTAAAACTTTAAGGAGCAGAACAACTTGAATGACAAAATCAACCATTTTCTTGAGACTATTTCCAATTCACTCAATTACCGAACTGCACTACTAGTATGTATCATAATTATTGAAACTTGTCCCCCTTTTGTCATTCAAACATTTGATACCATTTATAAGAGTGTCCTTTTGTCATTGAGGAGAAACAGATAATATTATCTTTAACAAAGACTGATATATACCTTCACCAGTATCCCCCACTCTCAAGACTGATCGTTGGCAACTGACACAAAGTCCGTTAGTAGACAATTGTTGAGTGACCCGCTGCTCCTCGGCCAATTGCAACCTCTCCTAAAGAATCAAAATACAAATACAGATACAGGCATATTTCTATCAATTGGCTGATTGCATGTCAACAATGAAGGTCATATAGTGCCAAAGAGGTTAACTTTAATAAAAATAATTCAAACGAAGAATTGGTTCAATTAATGCATAGAGTGAGATGATACTACTAAACACAAGGGCATAAGAAGGATCACCAACTCAAAGGAAAAACCAAACAAATTCCTGTTACAGTCATGTCGGAACATATAGCCCATACCCGTCTGGAAAACTTTTGTGTGTGTAAATAACATTCTTTTCCAATTTTAGCATCCTTGTCAGGGAGGCTTACCCCCCCTCCCCCTGTAGGGAAAATCCTTGTGTCACCCCTATGAAAACCTGGAAAATGCTTGAAAAAATAACAAAATATTTTTAGGCAACATGCTCACCCCTCTGTTCCTTCCTCTTCTCTAAAAAGTGTTGGGTGTGTAACTATGCCAATGGTGACTGATTCAAACAACAATTTGAATAATGAATATTCATTAGATTACCTGAGTAAGATCCTTTTGAGTTTCTTTCAGTGTTCTCAGCTGTTCCTGAATTTCAAACTCTCGATTGTGATGCTCGGATGCGATCATTTCAGCCTCAGTGAGGGCAGCATCTCCTTCCTCCTTCACTTTCACAGCATCCTATCAAGAGCAGAAACAGGTATCAGTAACAGTATTCAAAAACGAATTCTCATAAGATTTGGTTGCACCTTCAATCTTTGAAACCAGTTTAATGCCTTTACTTAAATGTGTATGGGCGTGTAGAAGCAACACCACTTAAATTGATTTAAAATCTACCAACAAGCATAAAAGTAACAAGTAACTGATATTAAATTAAACATTTTACAGCATTTGAAATCTTAGGCATCAATATACACATTTTTATGCAAATGTGTGATTTATTGCAAGGCGACCTTGGAATTTTCATTTGCAAATACTTTTTAAATATTTTAAAACTTGTATCATAATTCTTTAAAGTGGTGCAACAAATTCTGAAGAAAGACCAAGTCTTTGCTTTACCCCTTATCAATTTTCCATCATTTTCATATACTGAGGGAGGATAAATAAAGAGTTGCATACAACTTTAAGCTTCCACCCAGTCATACACCTCAAATTTAGCATAAATTAAAATTGATCAAAATTTAATTGGTGAAACACTAAAAGTGCTATTTTCAAAATTAGGAAATTGATCTGCTGAAATTTTAATACATTTTTACCAACATAGAAATTGTTGACTGTTCAAAGACTTTTAATATGTTAATGATTTTATCTAAACCCTTAAAGTTCTAATGACACAACAAATTTGTGCAATGAAAGTATTCTGAATAAATTGTAAAAAGTTGGCATGGTATCTTAGTTTTGCATATCAAAATTTCAATAATTTTCAATGTATGTGAAATTTTTGACATAGAAAGTTGAAGAAATGTCAAAGTTGTCTATGTAAGTTTCTTAACATTGTTGTACAAAAACATCCAGCTGTTGATAACTTCTAAAACTTCAAACCGTTACAGAGGATAATACTTTAAGTTACAAACACTCAAATTCAGCTGTTCTCCTTTAATCAATTGACCTGTCTGAGTTAGTTGATGGACAGCTTTTTCAACCAATCACTGCACAAATTTGCCCAGCAACAAAATCTGCATAGGTAAGTGAGGCAAAAAACCTACATGGTACTGGTACAGTACAGCTAGCTAGTGGTGCACGCTCATGCAGTCAATACATGTATACTGCACAAAACAAATTTATGCACACACAGACTTGAGTGACGACAAAATGGTGAACATAAATTGCACCTACAGGCCCACTATGAGCTTTGTTAAACCTGACTTCTTGTTACCCAGAACGATTTGTAAACAAAACTTTTGTTTATTCCTTTTGCTAAAATCTCTGAAGATCTGAAGAAGTGCCATAAATTGGCTCAAAGCTTGAGGCAGGCTACATGAGGTTTGTTTGCCCCACCTAGTTAATATGTTGCTATGGTGGGTGTGGCCTATTTCTGTACTCGTAGAGCTTAATTGTAGTGAAGTATGTAAACAAAATTTAAAACAAATAATAAAAGGAATTTAATTGATGAAATCATAAAATATTCTTTAATAATAACGCCTGTGAAAAGTGATCAAGTTGATGTGATTTCTGCCCTTTTCATGATTTCCAAAACAATTTTATTACCATTCTTACTAACATAACCTCTAAGCATTACTAACACTCAAAATATAGGCAATTTTTTGTTTTCAATGTGTAAAACACATTTTGCTGCAAACAAAATCTCCTTAAAAGGCAATCCATTTCAACATAATAAATGTTAAAAAAAAAAAAAAAATCCACTCACATTTTTCCTTCCTAATCTGTGCTTGTCATTTACTTACTAATATTCAAAGCACTTCTCTGTAAAAGGTAATAAATTTATACCCCCTTTTAACACCTTTTAGCTACCTATCAATACATAAAAAAATAATTCTTAAAAAAAAAACTACTACAAAATGACTAACTTGGACAGCTTCTTCAATCTGCTGCGCTCTAAGTCTTAACCTCTCTGCCATGCCTTGCAGCTTCTCCTGCTCTCTCTCGACATCTGCTTGCTGCTTGTCAAGACGTCTCGTCTCTTGCTGCAGTTCTTCTCGCTGTTTCTTGAGACCCTCCATCTGCAGCGAGATCTCATGTTTATCTTCAAAGAGGTGTTGCTTGATGCCATCTCTCTCAGCTTGTTCCTTTTGTGATACGATATGTTATAAGATATGTAATATATTATAGATAAATATTGACACTTACAAAAGGAAAATAATTTTTCATAAGCTAGAAAACTTGAGATGGATTAAGAAAAAAATACAAGGCATTACAACATCCTGTCGGGTGATGACATCATTTTCTTGCATGTTTTAGAATCAAACTGGCGGCTTCCATAATAGTAGCATTATTAATAATTACAAACAATGTGTTAGATTTCTTCGAAAGGTATGAAACTTGGTCAGAGATTATTACTTTCAATTCTATCAAATGAAAGAAGGATTATGTCAGAATTTTAAGTCTCCAATATATAATTCAAAGTGATGTGATACAAGCATTTCTTATATTCCTCCAAGAAGACAAAGGTGGTTGGCATTATTCATAATGTTTACACAAATCATAAGTCTGTAAACTCTGTTCATGCACATCTTTCATACTTGAAATAAGAAGAAATTTTAACCCTTACTCTACCACGCGGCAATTTTATCGCCGTTTAGGGTGCCCCGTCTTGGCCCCGCCTCCCGAGCGCATTTTCAAAAAAGTGCTGGTAGAGTAAGGGTTAATCAACCCGCGACATATGCGCCAACCCGAAAATATAGGCAGCATGATCCCGGTGGGCGGCCCAGCGGGTCACGAAAGCGGAGGGGGCCCGACTCTTTGGCCTGGAAGACAGAGGACCCTTCAATAATCACGCCTTGATTAACCCTTACTCTACCACGCGGCGATATTATCGCCGTTTTGGGTGCCCCGTCTTTGGCCCCGCCTCCTGAGCGCATTTTCAAAAAAGTGCTGGTAGAGTAAGGGTTAAGAGATCAAACAAATAAAGTTTTAAAATTAATCGAGAAAAGTAACTTCCCTAGAAAATGTTAGAATCATTTATGATGGATTCATATCAACAACATTTGTTCATCATGAGGTAATGTACAACACAACTTAGGGGTGTGTCCCCTCTTTTCCAATCACATTGCAGAAAACTATCTTAGATGTGCATGAAAAATTGATAATGAGATGCTTTCTTGAAGGGGGAATAGTATTCCAGCAAAATGCCATTTATATATCAAAACGATGATTAATAACAAACGTTTAATACAATTTCTGGTTTAATTCTGAAGCATGAAAAATTAAATAAGTTAACTCTTGAAAAGGATCTAATCCTAAAAATTATGATTACACTTATTTGAAATATTCCATGAACCATGCAACAAACAACAAATGTCATCATCATCATCATCACCATACAATGACAGCGGTCGAGATCAAAGACACTCTGATATGCCACCCTGGTTTATCAGCCACCGCTCCAGTCAGTTCTTCAAATCCCAGTCCTCTAGTTGTCTGGATACTGAGTGGTCGGCTTGAATATGTCAGATGTTAACTGGTTCTGGATACGTGAGTGGTCAGTTCCCTCTTGCTGGGCATGGTATCCTCCAGAATAGGATGTCAGATGTTAACTGGTTCTGGATACGTGAGTGGTCAGTTCCTTTGCTGGGCATGGTAGCCTCCAGAATAGGGGCGTCAGATGTTAACTGGTTCTGGATACATGAGTGGTCAGTTCCCTCTTGCTGGGCATGGTATCCTCCAGAAGAGGATGTCAGATGTTAACTGGTTCTGGATACGTGAGTGGTCAGTTCCCTCTTGCTGGGCATGGTAGCCTCCAGAATAGGACGTCAGATGTTAACTGGTTCTGTATACATGAGTGGTCAGTTCCCTCTTGCTGGGCATGGTATCCTCCAGAATAGGATGTCAGATGTTAACTGGTTCTGGATACGTGAGTGGTCAGTTCCCTCTTGCTGGGCATGGTAGCCTCCAGAATAGGACGTCAGATGTTAACTGGTTCTGGATACATGAGTGGTGGCCTCCCTCTTGCTGGGCATGGTAGCCTCCAGAAAAGGACGCCAGATGTTAAGTGGTTCTTATCCCTGCAGCAGTGTCCAGCAAAGCTTCCACATCTCAGAGCAACAATTGTCGAGATCAGTGAGATATTTCCATAGATTATAGCTTTCAATAAGTGGTTTCTCCTGGAAAGATTTTGACCCCGCATAAGTAGTCTGGTGTATGTGTCCATCAAGGCGTCGCTCAAGCTCCTTTATCATGGTCTATGTTTCAGCACTGTTTAAAAGAATGCTTTCTACACAGGCCCTGAAGAAGTTGATCTTGATTGCTCTGGAGATGTTTGATTGACATATCAGATGTAATTTGTTGCATGCGGTTTTAGCTTGTCCCTTTCTCATAAGAAAATCTTTCCTGCAAACAAATGTAACTTTTCTTTACCTTTGCAGATTTCTCAGTATTTGATTTGATGGATGCTTCTAGTTCCTTCCGCATCATGATGAGCTGAGCACGCTCTTCAGCCAAAGTCTTGCGTTCATCCATGATCTGGGCTATGTTGGCTTGTTGGTCCGTCAAGAGAGAATCCTAAAAAAATTACAAATGTCAAGATAGAAGTAAAGAGTCAAGAAAGAAACTTATTTTTTCAACTTTTCTTTTTCTTTTCTTTTCCCTGCAAGAGGAAAGACCAGTTTTATTTAGAATTGAGTAAAGTCAGCTGCCCTCCTATTTTTTTTTTTTCTTAAAGGATCAATCAATCACCTTACTTGTAAGTGAGGGTATTTATGACAGCCACACCATCTATGCTGTAAAAATGCAATCTGGTCTCATAAACCTGATTAAGACAACCAAATCAGAACATCAATGATGTTGAAGCTCAACGATATTTTGATTTGTGTATGTCAGGGGTGGGTGGCGGTTGTTTTAGTCATTGAAACAGGTTTTCTTATGTTATTCCTCTTCAGCAGGTTTACCTGCATGTTGTGAGTGTTGATTCTCTGGGGGTGCTGCCAGGCATGAATTCAGGGGTGGGTGGGACAAAGGCAGCAGTCTAACAGTGAAGCATTATTTCACATCACAATGTTAAATTTTTGCAATTTTCTGCAGGCAAATAATTTTTTTAAATCAATACACATAGATAACATTAATAAGTTTCTTGATTTTCACTACATAGCGATGTCTATTTCCCACACCGTGCATAGATGACATTGGGGCACACACTCTATACAGTTTGCCTACAATCCTGGAGAAATGTATTTGGCCCTTTGTTTTCACCCCTTGAAATGGCAAAAAATAGCCAAGACTTTTGTTTTGTCCAGGATTGCATGTGAAGTTGTGAATTGTTGAGCTTACTTTTGCCTGCTGTAATGACACCTGCTGATTGGCCAGTTGCTCAGCTGATATATGCCTATCCTCCTCAGTAGCTTTTGGAGGCTGTTCAACTTGGTTTGTTCTTGACGCAGTCGCCACCTCTCCTGTAATATAATATAGTATGTTAGAAACATTACACAATAATATGCAAATTACACAATAATATACCAATTACACAATAATATGCAAATTACACACCGATATGCAAATTACAAACCGATATGCAAATTACACATCGATAGGTAAATTACTCAACGATATGCAAATTACACACCGATATGCAAATTACACAATGATATGCAAATTACACAATGATATGCAAATTACACAATGATATGCAAATTACACAACGATATGCAAATTACACATAATATGCAAATAACACAATAATAGCAAATTACACAATGATATGCAAATTACACAATCATATGCAAATTACACAATTATATGCAAATTACACAATCATATGCAAATTACGCAATAATATGCAAATTACACAATAATAAGCAAATATTACTAAGCATAGTATGCTATTATTCCATAGGCTGGTCTATTGATTGATGTCTGAGTTTAACTATCCTAAACTGAACTTCATGAACTTCAGTTTCATTTATTGTTAAAGTCATTTTTATTTAAGTTATTTCTGAGATATGATTACAAATTGAATATGAATATCAGACTAAATGTAGTCAAATAGCTTTTAAATAAAATAATGTAAATCAGTTTTCATTATAAAATATCAACATTTGTCACAAAAATAAGGGTATGAGGTCATTTTGGAGCATAGACTTTATACTAGTCATTTTGAACAAACTTGTGACATCTTTAAAGATAAGCTCAGTGGTCAAGCAAGTTCATCTTATATGAAAGGACAATAAAACAAAGTGGTGAAAATATCAATCAGATTTTTATTCTGTAAAGGAAATATTCAAGTTTTAAGTTGTTTCATTTGTCTAGCTGAGAAAGTACTGAAATCAGACCAGTTGTGATGTCACATTTACACATTTTTTTAAGTCTTTATGCATTCTATTCTTGTCTTCAAAAATGCAGTAGCAATTGTTTAAATAGTGAGGATGCTAACACTAACCTTTGCATATACCTGTCATTTCTACCCAAATAAGACTTTACACTTGAATATCAATAAGACTTAACACCTAAATATCAAAAAAAATTACACTTAAATATCAATAAGACTTTACACTTGAATATCAATAAGACTTTACACTCGAATATCAATAAGACTTTACACTTGAATATCAATAAGACTTTACACTTGAATATCAATAAGACTTTACACTTGACTATCAATAAGACTTTACACTTGAATATCAATGAGACTTTACACTTGAATATCAATAAGACTTTACACTTGAATATCAATAAGACTTTACACTTGAATATCAATAAGACTTTACACTTAAAGATCAATAAGACTTTACACTTGAATATCAATAAGACTTTACACTTGAATATCAATAAGACTTTACACTTGAATATCAATAAGACTTTACACTTGAATATCAATAAGACTTTACACTTAAAGATCAATAAGACTTTACACTTGAATATCAATAAGACTTTACACTTGAATATCAATAAGACTTTAATAAAGATCAATAAGACTTTACACTTGAATATCAATAAGACTTTACACTTGAATATCAATACACTACACTTGACTATCAATAAGACTTTACACTTGAATATCAATAAGACTTTACACTTGAATATCAATAAGACTACACTTGAATATCAATAAGACTTTACACTTGAATATCAATAAGACTACACTTGAATATCAATAAGACTTTACACTTGAATATCAATAAGACTTTACACTTGAATATCAATAAGACTACATTTCAATAAGACTTTTTGAATATCAATAAGACTACATTTGAATATTAATAAGGCTTTACACTTGAATATTAATAAGACTTTACACTTGAATATCAATAAGACTTTACACTTGAATATCAATAAGACTTTACACTTGAATATCAATACGACTACACTTGACTATCAATAAGACTTTACACTTGAATATCAATAAGACTACAAAATAGACAAATCTAACCCATAAACTAAGATATACAGAGGAGTGAATGTCTATACGCCGCACCTGATCCAGTTGGGTGTTCTGGTGTCTGATGTGTGCCTCCAGCCTGTTAACCACTGCCTCTAGCCTCGCCCTCTCCTCCGACATGCTTTCTTGCTGGCTCTCCAAATGTTTCTGCAACTCTAAACCAACAAGAAACATAAAACATTTACTTCCGTGGAATGATACAAGCAAATATTCTTTGAAGGCATATGGACAGGTAGAGATTTTATATTTAACAGAAAGATTGAAATTATGAATTATAATTATAAGCATAATTTGAATTTGAATAATAAAAGGAATAGATTTAAACTATGTCAATAGCACCTGCAGACTCAGAGTTTGACTAATCAAAGTTTAAAGAATTTTAATGCATGCAAAAGTTGTGGTGTATGAAAGAGCAAACAACTAAAATCTTTAACATAAAATATTTTAATTTCAAACACTGTCCTAAATTTAGAAACACTGAAAATTGAGAATCCTTGCTAAGCTTAGATTGAGAATCCAAATCTCCTGCTAAATTTAGATTGAAAATCCAAATCTCCTGCTAAGCTTAGTTGAGAATCCAAATCTCCTGCTAAATTTAGATTGAGAATCCATATCTCCTGCTAAGCTTAGTTGAGAATCCAAATCTCCTGTTCATACTCAACTGCTACCATTCAAAGAACTTTGATAAAAGATTACAAAATAGTATGTTATTTTTAAAGAAATTCAAAGGTTTTCTTAAATTAATTGAAAATTAGTGCATCATATCAGGGTTTTAATTAAAACTGCCATAAAATGGTCAATGCTTTACCAATTTAAATAAAACTCTGCACTATTTTCATAGCTTACAAGCAAATTTTCTTCCAGTTAAGAATAAGCTGTTTCCTATCCTTAGACCTTTAGTGATTTACAGAAAGTGACAAAACAAAAAAATTTTTAATTACATGTTAAAATATTAATTATATTTTGAATAATGTGGTCTTCACATGTTTTGAATCTTATCTAGTGTATTTCTTCATTCAGTCAAGTTTTCAAGTCCACTGATCTACCAAAAATTGAGGGTTGTAACATTGCAAAATTTGTAATCTGCGAAAGAACAGACAGGTCATAAGCGGTGTGTAATTCTTTAAATGCCTTACAAATTGATGTAATTGAAACTGATAAGAATATGCACCCAGTTGGCTGCTGATTGAGTATGATACAAACCACAAGCTCTTTGTCAGTTGATTGTTTACAGAATTGTGACATAGGGTTACACTAAGCATCACAAGAGCCAAAATCTGAGGCATATGGTTGATCAATGACCTGAAATTGATTGATTAATTGATTGATTAATTGATGACACTTGTCAGAACATCCACTGCAAGATAGTTGAAATACATCAAACTAACTCTAAACAACAGGATATTGCTGCTAAATTCATGGATCCTACATTTTATAGAATGTTATGTAAAGTACATTCTTACGTTATATTTAATGTCTGTATTGAGCTATAAAATTGATAGTAATAATAATAATGATAATGATAATAATAATAATAATAATGGTGAGTAATAATAATAATAACAATAATAATAATAATATATAATAATAATTATAATAATATAATGATAATAATAATAATAATAATAATAATAATAATAATAATAACAATAATTATAAGAACAATAATAATAAGATAATAATACAACAATAACAATAACAATAATAATTATAATAATAATAATAATAATAATAATAATAATAATAATAATAATAATAATGATATTAATAATACAATAACAATAACAATAATAATAATAATAAATAATAATAATAACAATAATAATATTAATAATACAATGATAATAATACTAATAACAATAACATTATTAATAATAATAATAATAATAATAATAATAATAATAATAATAATAATAATAATAATAATAATAATAATAATAATAATAATAATAATAATAATAATAATTATATAATAATAATAATAATAATAATAATAATAATAATAATAATAATGATGATGATGATGATGATGATGATGATAATAATAATAATATAATAATAATAATAATAATAACAATAATAATGATGATAATAATAACAATATTAATAATAATAATAATAATAATAATATTATTAATACAATAACAATGATAATAATAATAATATTAATAACACAAGAATAATACAAATAATAATAATAATAATAATAATTATAATCATAATAATAATAATAATAATAAGAATAAGAATAAGAATAATAATAATAATAATAATAATAATGACAACAATAATAATAATAATTGTGTTACCATTAAGTTGCTTTGTCTTGTGTTCCAGTTCCGTTCTTTGTCGATCGAGCTGCACTTGATGTTGTCCAGAGAGTTTATTCTGTAACGATCCAAGTTCCTGACCGACACTCCCTACCTGATCAACAACTGCCTGCAGGGATCTTTCAATAAAAATAATTCCGAAAAATTTAAAGTAAATTCCAATCCCCTTGGTTGAATAATCATTATTGCACAAGTAAACCCACAAATAACTTGTAACAATGATCTACTTTTCAACTCAAGACAGAAAAAACATGCCATTCATTACAAGTGCTGTCACGACACGTCAATCATCGCCATAACTTGATACTTCTTTCTCCATAATATCAAAAATACTGAACACCATATCGTGATATTTTCACATAAAAACTGTAAATAATAACAAAATTTGTATAACAGAATTTTACAAAAATTTCAAATAAAGGAGATTTTATCAGAATATTTGCAGTAAATCTGATTCTCTTATGCTTCTGTTCCTTAGATCTTAAATTTCATGGAAAAATTTAGACCTGCATGGTCATCACATATACATCACATATGCATTATAGTGACAATAATCGATATCTGATTTACCCATATAGCCACAGCCTTACTAATAAATACTGGTAGATAAAAGTATGTTTGACAGATTATGTTAAACAGTGAGAGAGAAGCATCAATACAGATCAGAAAACACTTAACAATCTTTCACTACTTCAGGTTTTGAAAGCAGTCTGTGACATTCAGAAAATATACAGGCTTATGATGAATAACTGGAGCTATAACTTTTAAGTGCACTCCTTCAAGCATTAAATGTGTCCTGCAATTTCACACATGATCTGGCAGTGGAGTAACTCTACATGTACCTAAATAACCTGGGCATTCACAATAAGCTCCATTGCTTGTTTACAGATTAAACGTTGTCTGATTACCTCACTTTACCGCTCTCTTCTCCTGACTCTGGAGATTGAGGCTTCGTTAAATAGTATCTTTCATTTCTTTTTGTCTCTTGCACATACTGTTGCTTTCCTCCAACTATTCCATCCAAGCTCTTTTCTTTCCGTCTCTCTCCACTTGTCCTTCTCCAGGTTACTTTGGGTCGCCCTCTTTTCCTACTTACCCCGGGTGCCCATGACAGTGCGATCTTAGCATGATTATTATCTTCTCTTCTTAGCACATGCCTGATCCATCTCCACCTCCTTGTATAAATAATCTTACTTATTGGTATGGTGTGTGCTCTTTTGTATAATTCATCATTACTTAATTTCATAGGTCATCTTATTTTCAATATCTTCCTGAGGCAGTTCGTTTTGGAATACGTCCAATTTGTTTTCATCTGATTTGGTACTGGTATTCCGAAGACAGACCAGAGTTTCTGACATGCTGACCAATCGAGAGTCCACTCCATGGGGCCGTCTCGCAGTCGTGATAACATGTCCGCTTTGGTGTTCAGTTTGCCCAAAAGATGCACCGCCACCAGTATGATCTGGTGTTTTTCACACCATAGGAGTGACTTGGTTAACATCCAAAGTTTGTGGGTTCTTGTCCCACCTTGTTTTTTTCACATACACCACTACTGTGATATTGTCTGTTCGAATGAGGACTGTGTGTCCCTGAAGTAGAAGTTTGAAGCGGAGGAGTGCCCTGCAAACTGCTTGCAGTTTCAACATGTTGATGGTGCCACTCTCCTGTCCAAAGGCCTGCTACTTGTGCATCTCCTAAATGTGCTCCCCATCCCTCCAAAGAGGCATCTGTGACCACTGTCACTCACTGATGAAGATGACAGAAAAAAAAAACACCCTTTGAGAAAGGTGGTCTTGCCACCATAGAAGGTGGGGCCGCACTGAAGGTGGGCTTGGATTCTCTTTTGAGATGGTTGAATGTGACCTGTCGTGAAATCCAAGACCGCCCCCAAAAAGGTCAGGGTCTGAGAGGGAACTAGATCTGACCTGGCTGGATTGACAATCCATCCTAGCTCTTGGGCTGCTTCTATCACCTGGGAAGTATGGGCCAAGGCCGTCTCCGGGTCGTCAGCTACAATAAGCCAATCGACCAGGTACATGACGATCTGAATGCTTTGCTTGCGCAAAAACGCTGCTACTACGCGTGTTATTCAAATGAATACTCAGAGGGCAGTGGATAGATCAAATGGCAATGCCTTGAAGACCAAAGGTCTGGCCTTTGTATTTGTAGGTTAAAAACCCTCTGTGATCTGGATGACATGACCAGCTTTCCTGTCGTCTCGCCCTAGAGACTTACAGCCTATTTATCAAGGAGTGCTTGAATTTCCCCTTCCGACAGAGCTTGGTGTTCCAGATCCAGAGGGATGGAGGTGGGCCTGGGTGTGCGGGGAGGTAAACTCGAGGTTGTATCCCTCTTGAATTGTTTTCAAAACCCAATTTTCCTGTGTCACTCCCAGCCATTTTTAGGTGTAAGTCCCCAGGCGCTCCCCTACAGGCCCTCCCACTAAAGGGGGTGCTGGGGGGTGTCAAAAGTGTTTTCCCCACCCTCGTCTCGACCCTTGGAAGGCGCTGCGCCAGGCAGCGGGAAAAGAGCGTTGGCCCTAGTTCACCGTGACCTGACCTGACCATTGGGGACGTGTGCCCGCTGAGGTTTGTGGCGACTGGCGGCGTGGAACAGAGGCTTTCCATTACATCTTCCAGAGAGTTTATGTGCTCTGGGAGTGCCCAGGCGTCGTGCCGTGGCTGAAGGCTTGGTACCCTTGGCCTTCGCCGCCAACTTCATGTTGCGGCGAAGTACATCCTGTCTGTCCACCTGGTGAAACAAGATGTGTTGGAAATGGCCAGCGAATATATCTGAATCCTCCCTGGGCAGACGTCGCAAACTCAAACAGGGGGAAGAGATTCTCCCTTCATTAACCTGCCACACGGTGGATAAGGCGTGCCAGCTGATCTACTGTGGTTTCTAGCAGGCCTGCTAGACCCTCCAACATCAGTTGGGTCCTGGTTCGTAGCTCCTCTGGAGCATCATGCAGAGCCTCGGCTATACCTTCTGTGGCCTAGACCCCCAGGGCCTGGTACTTGACTGCCACTCTGTGGAGGTATTCCTCTCACTTGTGAGCGACCGGCTTTTTGAGAAAATTGCACACCTGCATTATCGATGCTAGGGAAGCCCCTTTCTGGGGGTGTTTCAGCATGGACCATACCTCATCCGGAATGGGAGGTGTCTTTATCAGGGAGATAAAATCCCTTTCCCTGACCCTTATTGCTTGGTTCAGGTTCCGGTCTAGGCAGTCAGGTCTTTGCACACCTTCCTGGCCCAGCCTTGGACCCTCCGGTGGATGGAGAGATCCTTGGCAAACTTCCTAGCTGGGATTGCTGCCTCCCCTGCTAAGTTTGAGAGAAGAGTTTGCTGAGACCAGTTAATGTCCTTCTCTACCATGGGTGGGTTCACCACTGGAAGCCTGCACTCATGCTGTAAAGCGTCCAGTAGGAGAGGAATCATGTCCCCCTGCAGGGGTGTCTCAGCTAGCTGAGCTAGTGAAAATAGAACCTTGTCTGAAACCATCGTTCGTTCGCTGGTAATGAGGCTATTTCTGCCACTGATGCCAGAACAATAAAAAGGGCCAGTGGCTTAGGAAGGAATGTCTATGGGCAGGATAAGTGGCTCCTCCTCCCTGTCGGCAACCAGGGGGTCTCCTTCCCCAAACTCCATGCCTGAAGCGTATAGCTCTAAAGGGTCCTCCTGCAAAGCCAATCGCAGGGGGAAAGAGACTCTACTGGGGCCCTTGAAACTGTCAAGGTGGGAGGCTGTGGTGGGAGCCGAGTGTCCAATGCCTTAGACAGCCAGGTCTAAAGCCTGGTTTCTAGGCGTCCTCATCCGGGGCTGTCTGACGAGTCCGTTTAAAATGGAAACCGCGTCTTTGTCCAAACCTGCTGGAGCTGGAAGAAGGGAAGAACCACAGTGTTTCCTTTTGTGCCTTGTCGGGGGCGGCCCCTGTCTGCAAGGGGGAAGGGAGGAAGGTGGAGGCACTGAGGTCTTGGAAAGGTCAACCATCTCTCCTTCCAGAAGAGCATCTGGGAATGGCATCTGTCTTAGTGAGGCCACTGTGAAAGTGGTGGCAGGGGGTGGTGGTGGAAGAGAAGGTCGGGGAGGAGGAGGTGGTGAGACCTGTCTAACACCGAGGAGCCCTGAGTGGGAGACACCGGCTTTCGTCTCAACTCCTTGCGTGCAGATGCTATGCGTGCAGTCCCCTTCCTCCAACATTGGTCTTCTGCCCATGCAGAATCCCAGTCTTAAGCAATATAAGCAAGAGACCTTCCTTGAACATATCCTGCATGATGCACACTCAAGATGTACATCCCCAGACCGCAGGCTTACAAACTTTTTTGCACTTCTGGCATCTAGGCCCACTCATTGGAAACTGGTTCATTGTGTCTTAATGTAGAATGTTATGAAGTGCTAGAAAAACGAATACCGAATTCTAGTTCGAGTCGGTTTCTAAAAAAACTGTTATTTCTAAAGTTCAACGAGAATAAAAAATCCAGCCTAGCTTTATCTTAAAAACTGGATTTAACTATAATAAGCTTAGTAAAGAATTTAGAGACTGCTTACTGGTCCGGGTTTACTTTAAGCCAATACGGGTTTAACTTTGGTTACTATTATGATTATCAACCTTTACAAGCTGATTTATAAAAATGGCTTCCTTTTGAAACCAGCACTAATATTAACTCTAACCAGCACGGGTTCTTGTGAACCGGCATGGCTTAAAAATCTTTTTAAAACTCACTTATTTCTCCCAACCAAAATCTTTGCTTCCAGTTGGGAGTAGTGAGAAGCCTCTGAAATTGTGGCACTTTGTTAGATCACCTTTCTTGGGCACTTATGCTTTTCTTCCATGTTTCAGGAACCTTTTCTTCCTCCATTATCTTATTATAACCCCATTAATTCATCTAAAACCTCTCTGTGACCTCTCCACATTTCAGTTGTTATGTTATCTATTCCTGCTGCTTTCCCATTTTTCATTTTTGTTAACTTTTCTCACTTCTTGGGCTGTGATTTCACTTTCTTCTATCAGTAATTCCTCTTCACATAGTTCCAATAACTCATACAGCTCTTCATTATTGCCTCTATCACTGATTGATTTAACGTGGATTTAAAATGATCCTTTCATCTATCTCTTATCTCATCCTCTCCCGTCATTAAATTCCCCTCTTTACTTCTTATACCAGCACTTTTCTTTCTTCCTTTATAGCACAACTTCTTTGTAATCTTGTACAAGCTGCCCATATCATCTCTGGCTGCAGCTTCCTCTGCATCGTTTGCTGCATTGTCTACCATTTTTCTTTTGTCTGCACGTATTCTCTTTTTCACTTCTTTATCCTTTTTCTCATACTCCTCTTGTTTGATTTTCCTTATACGTATCGACTTTGCATCATCCATTTGACTTAATAAAATCTTTCTCTCTTCAATAGCACGCCATGACTCTGCGGATACCCAGGGTTTGTTTGAGACTTTTCTCTTCCCGAGAACTTTCATGTCCTTCTTACTGTACGCGGTTTCTATCTGATTTAATTCTCCATTTCTATTTCCATTTCTCCTGCTTGAGATCCTTTTCTTTAACTCTCTCTCATACTCCTGTCTTACCTCGTTGCATTTCAGTTTGTTGGATTTATAAACAGTTCTAGTTTGTCCAGTTATCTTCTGGGCCCTCAATTAATTTCAAAACTGCTAATAAAATGTTGTCTGATTAGTGATGTTTAATCACTGCTCTATGGTAGGTTTCCTTATTGCTTCTAGCAAAGTCCACAAGTTAAACTCGCCGAAATGGAGGTTCTTCCCCCGGGGCAGGGGGGGGGGGGGACTGAAAATTTGTAGTAAGCTTTAGACAAATGTAGCACATACCTTGTGTGTCCCTGAGCCTGACTGACTGCCTGTAGCTCCTGCTGCATGGATGCACGCACTTGCTCAAGCTCAGACTGATGCAGCTGACGTAATGAATCCAACTCAGTCCTTAGAAGACCAAAATGAAAGGAGAATCAATTAAGGCAAGGGTTGGCATCTCACATGACAGGAAGAGCTTTTTTCTTCAAATTTTCACAAAAACTAATAATTGAGACTAAATAGTTGGGAAGCTTCCCTAATTTTCCTCTGTACTATTTTGGCTGCTTAGCCCCTCTTCCAACTCCCCCTCAACTTTTTTGATAGTATCCAATGACTTTGTAGAAGGAAAGGTGTCACAACAGATTTTGTCCAAAATTGTACGATTATATTATTTTATAGAGGCTAACCTAATATAGCCTGAATGATAGGAAGATTTATTTTCAATTTTTCTCAAACATTTTATTGTGGAATTACAAATTATAGATTACTATGGCAGCACAACAAGGCACCATATATTATTATAACCTGTACCATAATCTTGAGTTAAATGACTGGCCAAAATATTCTTTAGCAAGGTATTGCAGTTCCCTAAGTGTTAGAGTTGTGAATATTTTTTGCGATAATATAATCACCAAATAAATGATTGTGTAGCCATTGATTATGATTTATCAATGAAAATTAAATTTTCTATAATCATGTAAAGTTTGTCTACACAGTAAAAGTATATGGGACATGCAGTGCATTATGGGAACATGGGGGCCTCTATTGCTTTATAAATCCTTAATTTTAAGGGTCTGAGAGAATTGAGTTTTCTACCAGAATGTTTACCTATGGCTCTCCATCAGGGACTCCTTCTGCCTTACAACATCATCCCTCACCCCCTTTATCTCCCCCTGATGGTCCTCCTGTAGCCTGGTCCTCTCCGCTGCAAGGGACTGTAATCTCTCTTTATATCTCTGCTCCAGGTCTTGATTCTCCTGAAGGAGTCTCGCCTCTTTTTTCTTGAAGGAATCTTCTAGAAGCTGAACATACTCTCTGTGAAGTGGTAAATAAAGACATATAGTGAATACTAGAGAGAGTTATGTGTCCCATACATGCCGCATCTTAGAGCATATTAAGGATCTATAACACAGCCACAAATAAGAGCATACAATTCTGAGAAGAATACCTTTAAAGGTCTATGGACATGTAGCAATTTCTATCGTTTGAAGAGCATTAAAATCAATGCAAATCATTTTTTAATTTTTGAAAATAGCTTCGTTATTTTTTGTCTTAATCTCAGTGACTAAACATGATAGAGATAGTCTATTCCTTCTACATGTAAAATTCAATTGTGTATGCTAAAGAATCACAAACTTTGTAAAATTCAATTGTGTATGCTAAAGAATCACAAACTTTTAATCAGAATTTGCTGCACCACTTTAAAGAATTATGATACACATTAAAAAAAAAAAAAAAAAAAAAAGGATTTGCGAAAAATAAAAAAATTGCCCTGTAATATATATTAGTGTATGAAAATTCAAAATGCTGTAAAATGATCACTTTTGTAATAAATTATGATGAAATATTTTGCTAATTCATTATGTTTAGTATAATTTAATTTGTGATTTAGATAATGTTGAAATGTTTTGCTAATTCATTGTTTAGTAGAATTTAATTTGTAATTTAGATGATGTTGAAATGTGGTGCTATTTCATTGTGTTTAGTAGAATTTAATTTGTAATTTAGAAAATGTTGAAATGTTTTGCTAATTCATTGTGTTTAGTAGAATTTAATTTGTAATTTAGATAATGTTGACATGTGCTAATTCATTGTTTAATAGAATTTAATTTGTAATTTAGATAATGTTGACATGTGCTAATTCATTGTGTTTAGTAGAATTTAATTTGTAATTTAGATAATGTTGACATGTTGTGCTGATTCATTGTGTTTAGTAGAATTTAATTTGTAATTAAGATAATGTTGACATGTTGTGCTAATTCATTGTTCAGTAGAATTTAATTTGTAATTTAGATAATATTGACATGTGGTAATTCATTGTGTTTAGTAAATTTAATTTGTAATTTAGATAATGTTGACATGTTGTGCTAATTCATTGTGTTTAGTAGAATTTATTTTGTAATTTAGATAATGTTGACATGTTGTGCTAATTCATTGTTTAGTAAAATGTAATTTGTAATTTAGATAATATTGACATGTGCTAAATTATTGTGTTTAGTAGAATTTAATTTGTAATTTAGATAATGTTGACATGTGCTAATTCATTGTGTTTAGTAGAATTTAATTTGTAATTTAGATAATGTTGACTCCACACATCCAGGTACCTTTATAAAAAAGATAAGTGAGGGTTTGATGACTTTTTGAAATACTCCAAATTTATGATGCATTGAACAGAACCAAAGCTCATTAAAATATGGAATGCCAAAAGGATCACCAATTATAATTATGTTCGCAAAACTAAGCATGCTCGGAAAAACCAAGGATGTACGAACACTCATTCTTGGAAAATGTATGCTCGGAAACAAATATGTTCGGAAACTATTTTTTCAAATCAATATCTTCGCATGTCTAGAGATATGTTCCCAATTTTTTGGCTCGCAAAAAAACCCAATTTACAACCAATGTCTTCAAAGAGATATGTTCGCAATTTGCGATGAACACATGGTGAAGAACACATTCAATCTTATTTCATTAAGGAGATCTTTAAGTTTAAAGTTTGATATCATTTGTGTAAAAACGACTGAAATCAGACTAGTTGCATTTTTATTACCTGACAATTTCATTTTTAACTTTCAAAACATTCGTAAATAGGCTGTATGTCCAGGTTCCTTATTTACAGCATACAAAACTGTTAATAACTCAATGATTAAACACGGCCGGTGAAGCTGATTATACAGGAGAAACCTAAAATCTGAGCCCGGGATTTCACGTATCATTGAAACATGAATATGCATACACCACTGTTTGTGTGAGGCTCATGAAATATGATTGCAAACTGTGCGGGCATAACTAGTAGCGAAGGTACTGATTGCGAGCGAATAATTTCCAAACTTACAAATTGCGTGCATACTTTTTTCGCGTAGATGTTACTAACCGAGCATATTTGACATGTTTGATTCCCAGATGTATATTTACGAACATAATGATTTCCGAACATAAATTTTGTGAGTGTTTTAGTCTTCAAACATGTTTTTTACGAACATATTTGGTGGTCCTTTTGGCAATCCATATTAGATTCTTGCTGTAAATCTTCCCCTTCAATTAATTCTCTGATAATGACAAAAGTGTCATCTCGACCTACTTGAAGAACCTTTTGTCAGAATGTTCACAGGGGTGAAACCGTTGTGGCGGATAGTTTGGGAATTGCTTTCATGAAAAGATAAGTGTATGACAATCGCTAAGCCAGATCCAAAGGAATACATTTTTAATTGCATCTTAATGAGTAAAACCCAATAGTGGGAAATACCTTTTACTATGAGTTGGATATCATGGAGCTTGGTCATTAAAAATGTATTATGCAGCAAATTATTTAAAAGGTTGATGGTCGCATACATACTTGTGTGCCACCTCCTTTATCTCCAGTTGCTGCTTGTGTTGAGCTTGAAGAGACTGAAGTGACTGCTCCAGATACTTCTTTTCTTCTAAAAGTTCTTTAACCTACAAATACCAAGAAAGTATGAAAATTAAAAAGTAATACAAAGTTGATGGGCACAAAATACCAACATTTTGCAGACTTTTAGGTAATCAGATAATACACTCAGTAGTACCATAAATTAACACAAAAAAAAAGTGGATATTAGAAGATATTACAGAAAAATACACAATAATTAATCAAATAAAAAAAGTTTGCTATATGCATAGATATATACAAATAATATTAATATTTGTAAAATAGATTAAGATGATGTCACAAAATTACCACAAGCTAATTGACAGTTGCCGGGTAAAATAAGAGAGACAAAATATTATATTTTCACCTGACGTAATATTTTAACCTACAAAATAATCCTTATATTACTAAGTCTCTAAAAATCCTGCAAGAGTATTGATGAAAAAGTTGCCAAGTGATTGCTGTTATGGAAAAACATTTACAGAAGACTAAAACAACAAGAAATGATGATTTTGTGTACTCACCCTCATGTCAAATCCTGAGGGTATGAAGGAACCATGGAATGGCTGACTGCCAAATGACATCATTGGGTTTGGAGTAACTGTCTGTAAATATCAGAAATTGAATCACACACATGAGGTACCAAGACGAAAAACTCCATTATTATGTAATTATTAAAATCATTTCTATTTGATATTATCATCATCACTTTCACCACTATTGTGGTTGTCATTTCTGTCTATCCTTCCTTCACCCCAGTATAAAGTATTCGCACAATAATCGTAAAACTTGCTTGCTGCATCTATGAGATTTACATGGTAGCTTCACCTTATGAATACCTTGGATCAATTTGCAAATGAATCCCCAGTTTTAAAGGTCAAATCAAGAAATCCCCTAGCAATATAGTTTTAGCACTGTAACTCATTAATAAAACTTTTATGCTACATCCATAAAATTTACACGGTATCTTCACTACATGAATACCTTGGATGAGTTTGGAACTGGATGAGTTTGGAACTAGATGAGTTTGGAACTGGATGAGTTTGGAACTGTTTGAGTTTGGAACTGGATGAGTTTGGAACTGGATGAGTTTGGAACTGGATGAGTTTGGAACTGGATGAGTTTGGAACTGGATGAGTTTGGAACTGGATGAGTTAAGAACTGGATGAGTTTGGAACTGGATGAGTTTGGAACTGGATGAGTTTGGAACTGGATGAGTTTGGAACTGGATGAGTTTGGAACTGGATGAGTTTGGAACTGGTGAGTTTGGAACTGGATGAGTTTGGAACTGGATGAGTTTGGAACTGGATGAGTTTGGAACTGTTTGAGTTTGGAACTGGATGAGTTTGGAACTGTTTGATTTAAGAACTGGATGAGTTTGGAAGTGGATGAGTTTGGAACTGGATGAGTTTGGAACTGGATGAGTTTGGAACTGGATGAGTTTGGAACTGGATGAGTTTGGAACTGGATGAGTTTGGAACTGGATGAGTTTGGAACTGGATGAGTTTGGAACTGGACGAGTTTGGAACTGGACGAGTTTGGAACTGGACGAGTTTGGAACTGGACGAGTTTGGAACTGGACGAGTTTGAAACTTGACGAGTTTGGAACTGGACAAGTTTGGAAATGGATGAGTTTGAAACTGAATGATCTTGCCTATTAATATCCTGGTGATTTGCCAGATTTTGTATGGGAGGGTTAAACAGCACAAATATGAAACAACTGACCTGGGCTTGCATCATCTGTTGCTGCATCTGCAGTTGTTGCTGCATAGCACCTTGCTGCAGCTGCTGCATCTGCTTCAGCTGCGCTTCCTGCTGCTCCTTCATTCTCAACTGACATAAAAATATCCATTCAATTAATGATCAAAACAAGTTAGATTGATTTATGAAACTTTCCAGCATCCAACAGCAAATGTCAGGGGAAAAATTAAGCAACGACCGGGGTTAAGCCAATGTTATCCTACTCTAAATCACTTAAGAATCACAAAAATTACCAGTTTTAATGCAAAAGATGGTATTACATCTAAGCAAGTATGTAAGAGGTAAAGTGGTTCAGTGGATAAGGACTCATCCCAAAGGCACCGGGTTCAATTACCGCTGTGAGCCCTGAATTGTGTCCTTCAGCAAACACACTTCACTCTGAGTGCCCCAGTTCACTCAGCTGTAAAATGAGAACCAGCACTGCTGGGGAGTTGATCTGCGATGGACTGGTCCAGGGGGAGTCATGTGCTCTCATCAGCTTACACCAAGGAAACCGGCGGAAGCGGATGAGATGGCTCAAGAGAAGACTCTTGTATGGATTTAACTTTTCTTAACCATGTAAGCAAAACACAAGTCATATTTTGATATTTTGTTTACCATTCCTCAACTGGTTTGTTTGTTTGTTTGATGAGGGCTTAACGGCACCACGACAACGAGGGTCAAATTGTGCCTGAGAGGTCAGATCATTCTAGAGGTAGGAAGGAAAGGAAACAAGGGGAGAATGAGAGAAATTTAAGAACAAAAAGTAAGAAAGCTGTGATCGAGAGAGGAGGTGCATGGGTGGAACAAAAACAAAGTAGAGAAGGGGTGGAAGGGGAGAATTAAATATGGTTGTAGAGGGGAGCATGATGAAGGAAGAAGATAATTTTATCCGGAAGGTTTTTCTGGAAGAACTCAAAAAATTGAGTTGTGGGGAGTGAGGGAAGCTCTGGGAAGGTTGTATAGGGGGCAAGCAAGAAGAACGTGATGGTGATTGCATAGTTACTTGCATTGTGCATGGAAGACATCACTACACACACTATAAAAGACTAAAAGAGAACTGGAGCTGGAACAAATTCAAGGTTCCTGCGGATATAACCGCAAGAAAATTGGGAATTCGTGGAAAGAAAAAACTCATTAACTTTTTTTTTAAAGATATCTTGAGTAAACAACAACAGTATATGTGGTAATCATATGTTCTATAATGTCTCCTACATAATTGTGCAGTGAAAGTCCACTAAATAGAGAGATATGCAGGTACATGTATATAAAGATGTATTCACTAAATTAATATCATTTCTGCCGTGATTTTTTGTGGAAGATTTCCAATGCAATTATTTACAACCTTGAGAAATTTCATAATTAATTCCAACTCCAAAGAGAACATACATACCTGTTGTTCTTTAAGAGCCAACTCAAAGTTCTTGGCTTGTTCCTCTTGTTGAGCTAACTGTTCCTGCCACAGATTGGTCGACTGTTGGAGCGGAACATGTGATGGGGGTAATGATGCCTGAGGCATTGGTACCTGAGGCACTGGTACCTGAGGTATACCTGCTTGTGTGACTGATGTCTGAAAGACTGATGTTTGTGGGACTGATGAATGTGGGCTAACACCAGGCTGTACATCTTTGGTATACCCTGGAGCAGGAACCTGAGTTGGAAGACTGGTGGAGGCTGTGGTTTGTATGGAAGGGGGAGGGTCTTAGAAAGAGAGGGCATATCTTGTTGTTGCTGTTGTTGTTGTCTCAACTTTAACTCTTGCCTCCATAGTGGTTCTTTCTTAGCAGTTCCTTTAAAGTAGAAAAGAGCCAAACATTATGGCTGGTCAACTAATATACTTTGTGGGGGAAAAAAACTTGACAAGGGACCTAGGAGTCCAATTATGGGCCCTTGTGTGAGTCCTGTAAGCTTCACCATTTAAACTCTTTCTTTAGGGAATTGAGGCTACAAAACTTAAGTTTATTTCACTAAAAATTAGGATATTCATTAAACATTTAATCATATACAACTATATAATGCTACCAATTTACCCTGCTAAGCGTAGCGGGGATATTTAGGAGAGTTATACTTACCTTCTATGCTATAGATACGTAATCTGGTCCAATGACCTGATTCTAATGCACTTCTAACCAAACTAAACCGTAGTTACCAACCCAGCCCTGACCTCTGTAATACCTCTAACATCCCTCATTTCACATTCCACTGAGACTTGAAAGAGAGGGGAGGCGGGCCGGGACGCAAGGAAGATAAGTATACATGTAACTCTCGTAAATAATCCCGCTACGCTTAGTGGGGCAAATTTACTTCAAGCTATATCTTACTTCCATGCTATAAATATGCAATCAGATTGCAACCGAGGATCGGAGGAAGGGAGTTCAAGTTGAAGCCCCCAACGAAGGGCTGGTTCTAGTACTTGCATCAGTTTTATCTTACTTAAAGGATTAGATTCCTTATCCTCTTAAGGACGAAAAGCTGAATAGGAATTACTAAACAATAGTAAATAACACCTAGTTACAGTCAAACCAAACAGGTCACTCCCAGTTTGTTTGTTTCTTTGTTTGATGAGGGCTTAACGGCACCACGACAGTGAGGATCAAATTGTGCCTGAGAGGTTAGATTATTCCAGAGATAGGAAGAAAAGAAAACAGGGGAGATTGAGAGAAACATGGGAACTAAAAGCCAGAAAGCTGGAATCAAGAGAGGAAGTGCATGGGTGAAAAAAAAAAGAAAAAAAAAAAGTAGAAAGAGGGGGGTAGGAGAGGAGGACTAAATATGGTTGTAAAGGGAAGCATGATAAAGGAAGGCGAAAATTATATCCGGGTTTTTTCTGGAAAAGCTCGGCAATTGAGTTGTGGGGAAGCTCTGGGAAGGTTGTACAACGGGCAAGCAAGGAGGATGTGGTGGACTGTGAAGGTGCAATGGTAATTGTTACAGAGGGGTAAGGGGGCAATAAGGAGGTGGGAGTGAGTGAGGTGGGTGTGACCTATTCTAAGGCGGGTAATGTGAATGTTGTCGACTCGGAAGAGGTTGTAGATGGTGGGTTTGATTGAAATGGTGGGCTGGATGATGTGGATGACGATCAATTTGGGAGTCCCATGAGGTTTGCCAGCGGTCACGAACAAGGGAAGCGATAAACAGTTTGATGTCAGAAAGGGTTTTGGGAAAAGAGGGTAGGGGAAGGTTGAGTGCAAGCTTAGTGGCTGCATCAGCTCTGTCATTGCCAGGGATGCCAACAAGGCTGGGTATCCAGAAGAAAAGAATACTTTTCCTGCAGAGGGAAGGGGGGGGGGACAAAAGAGTTTACAGAGGAGGTGGGATGTGGGGTTATCCAATTTAGGATTGAGTAAAGAAGCAAGGACAGCCTTGGAGTCTGAAAAGATGGCAAAGTGGCTGAGCGGGGAGTACTCAATAAAGTTGAGGGTGAGGAGAATGGCCTTGGCCGAGAAGATGGATGAGTAGTCGGGAAGCCTGCTACTGAGGGTTATGTCTTGGATGACGGCAACAGCAGCTGTCTCGTTACCTTCCTTGGAGCCATCAGTATAGATGGAGGTATAGTTTGAGAGTTGGTCTTTGATTTGGTTGTGGAGGTTGATGAAGAGGTTAGGGTGGGTTTGTGTTTTGTGATGAGTGGAGAGGCCCAGGTGGATAGAAGGGAAGGGGGTGGTCCAAGTAGAAAAAGTGGGCCAGGAGAAGGTGCCAAGAGTGGCAAGGTTGATGCCGAGATGGAGGTCTGATTTAATGCGTAAGCTAAAGGGAGGGGATAGGGTTATAGTCCTATCGAAGAGGGTGGAGAATTAGGGTACCTAATGAGGTTGTAAAGAGGGTTCTGAGTGTTGGTGAAGGCTCTAAAAGTGTAGGAGAGGCCAAGCTTTTTACACCTTAGCAGAAAGGGGGTTTCGTGGAACTGGTTAGTAATTACAAGATTGGAAACAAAGTCTGTGTTAGCTAATGTGAATTGAGTAATTCCTGAACTGAGAATTTTTTTGTTAGTGTCCAACTTTGTTAAAGCAAATGTTAGCGGGGTAACACAAACTTTGTAAAGTGGGTCAGCAAATGCAAGGGAAGAAATGCTACCTGCGTTTTCCAAACGGCTGCACAAAATATCTTAGAAAGGAGCTATGCCTTTAATCTGAGTGCAAACCCTGGCTGTTCCATGAACAATGCAGACCATTTTAAGAGATTGCTTTAGACGATCCATTGTAAGAAAGTGTCTCGTGACACAGTATGATGAGAACTTTGTAACGAAACAAAGAACACTTTTGTAATGCCAAGCATCGGCTGCATACTTTTTTAAGCAATTCTAAAGACGCCAGATGGGGTCAGGATGCAAGTGCGATAATCCATGGACGCAGACAGACCTACATCCGGGAGGCCAGACTTTGTCCAGATCGCTCTGGTCACCTGTGGTAAGCACGCCCATCCTGTGGGTGCTTCACGGGAGCGAGAAGACAGATCCGTGATCATGTTCAGGCTGACATAGTTTGTCTTATACCGAAACAGAGAAAGGATTCCAGAAACTCCTAAATTCTGCTCCTCCTTGTCTGAAAGAGAGAGGCTGACCACAATAGTGGTGCAATGTCGGTGCGTATCTGAGCTGCTTTGCTCAGTACTAGCAGTAAAAAATGTAAAAGTGCCTGGCATACTGCCTGGATTTCAGCATAAAGTGCTGATTAAGCCAAATACCTTCCCAACTTCCTGCAATTGGTGACCACATTAAATGTGCTCCCCACCCCGTCTATAATGCATCCGTCACCACTGACGGTCAAGGTCTGACTGGTGGAAACTTTGTTCCTCACGACAAGTGGGAGTGGCTGCACCATCACAATACGTGGGGGGGCCCTTATCTGAAGGTGTGGAGCGGGGATGGGACCACAGAGAGTCTAGCACAAGAAGACGTAGGTCCCTCATGTGAAACTTGCACATGGGGACTATGTCCACCAGACTGACTAAGCGGCCCAGGGGCCTCCCTGGTCCACTTTAGCTGGTCTCTCTCGCCAGAGGCACTTGCTGGGAGAGGGGAGATCAGCTATCGCCTTCACGGCTTACAGTCTCTCCTCTGTCGGCCATAAGTGGCCTTATGTAAAGTCCAGGACGGCCAAGGTCTGGAATGGCGTGGAGGGTTCCTCTTCTTGAGGGAGCGATCAGCCACTCTGAAGCCATGAGACCATATTCAGCCCGAGGGGTAGATTTTAAAAACGTTCTCGCCACCTATGCCAGAAAACTAAGTTACATGGAGCTTATTTCATAAGGGTGTTAACATACTACACAAGCCATATGAGCCGTTAACCTAATTACTGGGGTTGAATGCCCGAAAGTGTTAACATACTGCGAATGCTATGCTGTTAACTCAGTTAAATTCAATTCACTGGGGAGCTACAAAGCTAGTGGCTACGTAAGGGGACTACCGCCATACTCAGTATGCGTCCCTGTTAAGTATCATACAGCCGCACGGATCTATGATAGTGTCAGTGTGCTACGTATGTTCTATGAGCTGTCCACCCAGTTTATTTCTGTTCACTACAGAGCTACTGTATGAAGCTAATGGCTACGTGAGGGGAACTACTACCGTACTCGGTACACGTCCCTAACAGAATAGCTCTCAGTATGATGAAACCGTCTGGGTCTACAATAGCGTAAACGTACCATGTATCTTATACAAGCTGTAAACTCGGTTTACTTCAATTCAATATGGAGCCAAGTGTGGGGGACTACAGCCATAATGTGGTTAAAAGTATAGTTAAAAGTATAATGGGGCCGTATGGATATACGATAGTGTTAACGTACTACGTATGCTATACGAGCCGTTAACTCCGTTTGCTTATATATTCACCACAGATCTACGAAGCTGGCTACGTGTGGGGGACTACTGCCATACTCAGTACACGTCCCGGTAAGAATAACGGCTGCGAACTCTGCAGCTAATGGCTACAGGTACGAGAAAAAATAGAACCATGAAACCATACTTCCTATAGAGTTTGATCTATTACCGCTCTACCACGTTGTGCTGCTGATGGGTATACTTCCAGGTTTACTGTACGCTGTTCATTACCCCGTGTAGGTCCCATAAGGACCCGTTCACTGGAGCCGTATGGATCAGTAAAGTTTAGCTAAGATACCATATGAACCCTTATGGGGCCATACAATGGAGCCATATGGACTGGTAAAGTTTAGCTATGGAGCCGTACGGACCCATACGGGGCCATTCAATGGACCCATAAAACCGTGGTACAGGCCCGTGAACCAGGTTTTTATATCCGTACGGAAGCCATGCAATGGACCCATAAAGCTGTGTCACGAACCCATATGGGACCATGAATTCGTGGAGCCATACGGACCCGCTCACCGGAGCCGTTTGGACCAGTAAAGCATAAATAGGGAGCTGTATGGACCTGTACGGATCGGTGCAATGGACCCTTATGCCCAATGGACCCAAAAGCTGTGTCACGGACCGGTGTGGAGCCATGTCACAGACCAGTATGGAGCTGTAAACCCGTGCCGTATGACTCGTACGTTGGAGCCGTGAGAACCCGTGAAGTAATCTAATGGTGCTACAGCCAATAACTTGTAACTTACTTAAGACGCCACCCCTTGTGGCCCTGCATGGAACCACGGTCCACAGCAGTGTTATAAGAAGTCACCTACCACTACTCGCGCCCCACCGACTTGGTATCATGGAGACGTGGGCGCTAGTATTGTAAGGTTTATTCTAAGTTACGTCGCTTTAAGACGCAAATTACTTGTAACTTACTTAAAATGCCACCCCTTGTGGCCCTACCGGTCCCTACACGGAACCAAGGTCCACAGCGGTGTAATAAGGCAGAAATAACTTACGTGTGACAGAACTCTTCCCGCGGCGCTACCACCTCTCTGTCAAGTCGAGGGCCCCAGGGGGTAAGTCAGTATAAGTTAACAAAGTAGACTACTGCCTCAGACCTCCGTGGCTCAGTATCGTCAAGTCGTGGGTCATGGCATAAGTAGAAAACTCTGAGAAACTATAATGGGAGTGCAGATATTTAATTTGGAACGCCTCTTACAGCGCTTATGAATATATACTTACACCAAGGCTACCCCACAAGGAATGTACTTACGACCCTTACGCGGGCGAGACGGAACTGCAGAAGACGTTAAACATGGTATGAGGTAATCCACAGCAATCTAGTACATCAGAAAAATGAAGCAGATAGACTTATATCCGAGCATTTTTGAAACCTTGGAAAATGCATGAAATGTAATTTTTTTAAATGTGCAGGGGTAGCGTAAAAATACAAACCACTGTGACCTTGTTGTCTGTGGAGATAAAAAGAAAAGGTGAATTCTGTTGAAAAGGGAGCGCAAGGGAGACCCCTCAGGTTCTCTCCAGCACCCCACTAATCAAGCTCATAAATTAAAAACTATGTATGGTAACGTAAAATAATATATAAGCTCTCTTGTACTAACTGTAGCTTCTTTGTAGCTCCTTGGAGCTAGTTGTAGCCGACTCTTCACTCAACCTGTGGTGTACGGGCAAGTGCAAAAATACTCTAACTTAAGTGTAAACTTAATGGGGAAAATCCTGTAAGTCGGACGGAATATTTCCCGGTCCCATGGTCTTATCTCAGGTGACTGAAAAACTATAAAAAAAAAGTGCAAACCAGCTTGAAAACCTTCACGGTTGGAGCTGTAAGAAAGAAGTCAGAAAAAGGGGGGTGGAAATTTGAAAGAAAATTTTGACCAGTTTTAGCAATGTTGTGTATAACAACGTGCTGAGATGAGGGATGTTAGAGGTATTATGGAGGTCAGGGCTGGGTTGGTAACTACGTTTTTAGTGCAGTTAAAAGTGCATGAGAATTAAGTCATTGGACCAGATCACATATTTATAGCATGGAAGGTAAGATATAACTTGAAGTAAATATGTAGATATTTTACAGCAGAGAAAGAATGAAATTTGATCATTTTATTTGATGATTTGCAACAAAAAAGACAATTTTAAGTTACATTAAATTTTTCCTTTTTTTTTTAAATTTGATATTTTACACTTTTTCCATTCCTGTTTCATGGTTTATTTTGTTTTACCCCTGTTTAAGTCATTTTTTCTGATTTAAGTTTTATCAGATTTTGTTCTATTTCATTTTGATTATTTCCTCAAGTTCAGTAATTTTATATCTTTTGTATTCCTTGATTTGCTTTTCTTCTTTATCACTGATAAGTTTTAAGGTTTAATGGAAGATAATGTGCCATCCTGTCTAAAGAAATAACAATGAATGTCCTCATCGACCTTGTGACGTTCTTTCACATAAGGATAAATTTGCTGGAGAAAAAACTGATACTGAAAACACAAAATTTCTATCACGCTGTGTGTGCTATTTGAAATGGAAAAAATTAGAATAAAAAAGATCATTATTGACCTCAAGCTCTATGGAATACATTATGAACAGAATTCTCTCACAAACCTTGCTGGTTCGTTCTTCCTGTTCTTGATACATCTGTTTCATCACTGGAGACACCTAATGCATCTGATCTGTTACCCGCCACAATATTTGACTGTCTTTTCAAATTGGGACGCAATGCTTCACCACCAACAGGTTGAGTGTTCATGGCAACAGGAAGTGAGGCTGATCGGTTTTGCTGATTGGCCGTTTCTGGACCCCCTTTAGCTCTAACTTGATCCTCTTCCTCCATCTTAGTGAGTTGAGATATTTGCTGAGCGATGAGACTAGAATTAAGACTTTCCTCTTCTTCAGGGAAATCGTCCTCGTTGGAAAGGGTTCCTTAAATCATGAAATACATGAGGAAAAATTGTTACTCACACTAAGTCCCACATGGCATCCCATGTCCCACATGGCATCCCACTTCATGTCCCACATGACATTCCATCCCATCTCTTGTCCCACATGGCATTCCACCATATCTCCCACATGGCATCCCACCCCATGTCCCACATGACACCCCACCCCATGTCCCACATGACACCCCATCCCATGTTCCACGTGACATTCCATCATATGTCCCCACAGGGCATCCCATTCTATAACCCACATGTCATTCCATCCTATGTCCCACATGGATCACATCCCATGTCCCAAATGACATTCCACCTTATGTCCCACATGACATCCCATCCCATGCCTTGTCCCACATGGCATTCCACCATATCTCCCACATGGCATTCCACCATACAGTATGTCTCACTTGGCATTACACCATATCTCCCATATGGCATCCCACCCTATGACCCACATGGCATCTCACCCTATGTCCCACATGGATCCCATCCTACATGTATGTCTAACATTAATCCAACCATATGTACCACATGACATCCCTCCCTATGTCCTACATGTCATTCTTCCCTGCGTCCCGCATCAGTGGCTTCGCACATGATATCCCACATGGCATACCTTATGTCCCACCATCTGTTCCACATGGTATCCCTTCCAATGTCCCAATGACATCCTACTTTATGTACCACATGGCATCACATCCCATATCCCTATGGCCTCCTACCCTATGTGCCACATAGCCTCCTACCCTATGTCACACATGGCATCCTACCCTATGTCACACATGGCATCCCAACCTATGTCACACTCTTGTATAACTCGTGGCATCCCACCATGTCCCACATGGCATTCCACTCTGTTCTACATGGCATCCCAACCCATGTCCCACATGGCATCCCACCCCATGTCCCACATGGCATCCCACCCCATGTCCCACATGGCATCCCACCCCATGTCCCACATGACATCCCACCCCATGTCCCACTTATGCAAATGACCACAATAATAAAGGCGGAGTTTAATAATCATGCCTGATACAACTATTTGGTGCCCAAATATTTAAAAAGAATTTTAAGGATTTTAAATCTCAAGTGCTATGAGAGAGACACTTGAGGATCTTTGAATAATATTGGAAAAATTATATCATTTTACAGTTATCTTTTAAGGAAATATCAGATGTTTTGTAGACTTTTTAAGGACTAGACTTCAATCCTGTTTTAGGTGTCTCTGAAAAACTGTAACATTTTGTAAGAAAATTTTAACCTTCCATAAGGATATCTGAAGAAACTTTAACTTTTTCTGAGGAACTCTGAAGAAACTTTAACATTTTCTAAAGAATTCTCAAAAAACATTAAAATTTTTAAGGAAATCTCAGGAAAAAAATGTGGCCGAACGTACGGACAAAATCGCCATTACATAGGTTCGCATTATGCTTCGCATGAGAACCAAAAAGGAGTATAATGATATTCAGATAGATAAGATTTTGGAAGCTGCAAATAAGAATGACAATAGCTTTTAGTCACTTATAAAAACAAAGAGAACGAATGTAAACAATGTTGATAGTGATGCATGGGTTGTTCATTTTGCTTCACTATATTCTTCAGACCCTGTGGACAGCAAGCCTTCAGTTGATTGGAATTTATACATCAATAAAAAAGAGGATGATGATTATGTATTAAACGATGATATTGACAAAAGAGAGCATGTAAATGCCATTAAGCATCTACGTATAGGCCAACAAGTCTTCTCTTCAATAAGCAAGATTTTTTCTGTGGTTTTTGGCAATAAACTAAAGGGATGGTCACTTGATGTTTTAAATCCTACACAGGTGAGGTTCCAAGAGGGATATTCAACCATTGATAATATTTTTGTTTTGCATTGTATTATTTCAAGTACTTTAAGCAAGTAACATTATAAATTGTACACTGCCTTCATTGATTTTCGTGATGCATTTGACTCTTATCAATAGAGAAATTTTATTCAATAAGCTTAAGTGTCAGGGTATTGGTGGTAAATTTCTTAATATAATTGAAGCAATGTACGAGGGCTAAATTGTAGAGTGCAAATAATTCATGGTTTGTCAGACGAGTTTAAATGTATGAATGAAAGGGTTGATACAAGGTTGTGTGATGTCGCCACTGTTATTTTCATTATTTGTAAACGATCTTGAGGAGTATTTCCGCTCTTTAGATTACAAAGGTGTTAGAGTAGGCAAAAGGGAGTTGTTCTGTTTATTATATGCAGATCATTTAGTTTTATTCTCCGAAAGTGCGTATGTTTTACAAAAGCTTCTTGATGGATTGTCAGAATATTGTAAGATTAACTACATTGAGATTAAAGAGGTAAAATCTAAAGCTGTTGTATTTAGGAACGGAGGCTACCTGCCTCGTTATGTAAGTTTTCATAATAATAATGAATCACTTAAAATTGTTAATTCAATTAAGTTCCTTGGTGTATATTTTTCTACTAAAGGTGTGTGGGCTTCTGCAAATATAAGATTCTTCTTTCATCATCATTCTATCAGTAGATTTTGTTTGTTAATGAAAAAAAAAAAAAAACCTTCTGTTGCAAACTGTAATATTTGTAGATAAAAGCAATGAAACTCAGGAAAGAAATCTTTAAGTTATGATAATTAATCTATTCTAGTTCAAAGTTTCTTATTTTAAGTTTAAATATGTATTTCATGCTATGCTGTAATGAATAAAGCTTGAGGAATAATCATTCAATTAAATTGAATTGAATTTAAACAAATCAAAATGGCACACAATTTGCAAAATCTCACTTGACCATTAGGGTATGAATGACTTCCCTGAAGGAGGAAGAGTGCTAACAATGACAATTTCTGAATTTATTACATGGGTTCTTGTTGGTTGACTTTTGATTTTTGTATCAGAAAACTAGCAAGGTAACAATGAAAAGAAAATGAATTAAAGTCTGCATCAGTTGTCAGTTTGTTGGCACTCATGCCGAAAAGTTTCTCTTTAAGCCTACTCACACCCGACACCTGAGTTAATCCTGAAAACTCAGGTATGACAATTACCAACCCGACTTCGTGTTCAGTGTACTGTGTTTCCACTCAAAAAAAAGATTGCTTATCTGCCATTCCCATGAACACCATTAGCCAAGTTGCCCAAGGCTATTTGTGTGTATAAGATTACACAAAGCCAGAGCTGAATAATCGAGGCAATTTTATGATTGAAATCACTAATCCGTGTTAGGTGTCTTAGTGGGAGAAGTTTGTTTTCCAACGGGTGATACAAATATCTGTGTATCATAATGCCTGAGGTAATAATGTGCATTAACTGTGAATGATTGACGGATCATTTCTCCTAAGGAAAAAAATTGCTTCATGCTTTTCTTTATATACACAATATCTAGTAATACATAATGCAGTAAATAAAAGATTCCGCAACCTATTTCTTACCTAGGAGCTTGGAATCAAACGTGCTTCCCAGATCAGCACTTGTGTCTAAAGTATCCAAACCAGAGGCTCTACGTCCAAGATGTGGAGCATTCTTTTGTTCCCATGGAAACGACCTGACATGTAGAACAAGAGTAAAAGGTGACACAACAAAACATCTGAAAATTGTACTTAAAAATTGTAATTGTACTAAAAAATGTTGTAGAAGTTTGGGAATTAGAGTTTACAGCAAAATATTACCATCTAGAATACAGTGATGAAAGTTTCTAACGTATGTTATTACTTTCGACTTCTTAAACATTGGGTGTACATGTAAAATTTATTCATGAAAGTTCATTATCATACTAATTCATTGGATTAACAATTGTTTTTGAATTTCTTTTCTTTCACAAACAATTGTTATTATTTGCTGACTAGAAATTTTATTGACCACCACAAATGGAATTTGAGAAAATATTTGTCTTTTTTTTGCAAAACTTTTAATTCATGAATGCTAAGTGGGTCTATGGTTTGTATGAAAGGAATATTCTTGTGAAATTATTTTCATGTACATTTAAAGAAGTAAAATTGGTGAAAAAACCATGTTGACATCTTATTCTGTTCTGGAGTTCGAACAGTTAGAAGATTTCACCAGAGTGTTAACGAGTGACCGTGCAGTGTGTAGTGTGATATCGTTATAGCAGATCCAAGACAATTTGTATGTATTTGTCTGAAAAATAAATTCCTATTTCTATATTATTTGATTTTTTTTAAGGCAAATTTCCCCCCAAATATACTGATTTTTGAAAATTATACGGAAAAGTGGGAGGGATGTCACCCTGTGCTACCCCCCCCCCATCCTTACAAATTATGGCCCTGATATAAACACTCCACCTCAACATTAATGTTCAAATATTCCAATGTGAAAACAAACATAGTATGAGAGCAAGAACTGCTTACATGGAATCTTCCCCAGCCATTGCAGATTGTGTCCCATCTTTTGTTGGGGATGCTGGTTTGGAACTGAAAGAAATCAAATGATGTATGAAGATAAAAGAAACAACTCACTTAACCTTTACTCTACCAAGGGTGTCCAAAACACAGGTGTGGGTTTAGGGAAAGAGGGCTTTTGTGGCCAAAAAAAATAAGTCTCAATTAATACCACTTTTGGAATTTCTTGAGTACAAATTTGTAAATAATATAATTTTTGACTGTTTTTAAACCTTGGTATTTGTCAAACAATACACAAAATACACATTGTACATACGTATGTACATTACAATGTACACGAAACAAAAATCAAACAAAACCCAGAGCAACAACAATTTAAGCTTATTTTCTGCAATCGTATTTGAAAAATTCTGAATAATTTAACACCTAGTAGATAATTTGCCATCTGGTAGATTAAGGGTTATGTGAATGCATCTTAAAATGTCTGAAATCTTTTCCCCCCCCAAAAAATCCATAATCTACCTTGATGTTATGGACATCATACAAACCCAACTTATCATTACTTCACTTACGAGATTAATGTGTCCAGATCGATATCCTCACCAAGACCCAAGTAGTCTGCTGCGGAGGCTGGCCTCTTTTCAGTCACTTCTTTGTCCATTAATAATTCTTCACTCTCTCTTCTACTGCCACGTCTTTCCAATTTTCTCGTCTCCCTGAGGAAGTGGGTCAACCTTTGACCGGTCCTCCTCTTTCTGAGGCCTTTTTGGGGCATCTCCACCAATGGCAAGAGACAACCAGTCATCGTCACTCCCGCCTTTGTCAGCCTTTGTGCCAAGTTCTGGCAGTGTTTTTGACAAGATGGAAGGAGGGTTCTTTGTACTACTTCCAGATTTTCCCTTGAATGGTCGATCTAAGGTTGACGAGCCCCCGAACAAATCACCATCATCGGCAAATCTACAGTTGAAAAACTTGTACTTAGAGTTAATGTGAAAATTGATATGAAAATTTGATTGTTTTTTAAGCCCCTTTTCTTTGCACAAACTTTCAAGAAACACAGAGCTGCAAGGCATCAGCTTACAATTGGTGCAACAAACTGGATTTTAAATTTAACTATGAAAGATAGAAAGGTAAACACTGGACCTACTATAAAAGTGATTCAGACTCAACATAAAACTGTCAAGTTATTTTTATCATCCTCAATTCATCTAAATTTATATAACATTTTCTTCCAATTATCACATTTAAATTTTGCATATAGAGAAAAAAACTCAAAACTTTAATCACCCATAACTTGAAACGTAATACAATATTTACAAAATTTAAAGACTATTTGTTCCAGAAATACCGTATTTGACATATTAAGCACCCCTGCTCTAATATGTGCCCTACCAACATTTTTTGACTGATAACATAATTCATTTGACTCATTTGAAGACCTAAAATACTCAAATTTTGTCACATTTTTTTTGCTTATTTTGCATGTGACACTCATGGTATTTTTGTGGTGGTTATTGTGGCACTAGAATATAACCAATTCACATATATGTACATTGCAGTTTGAATAATACCCTGTGGTCCTCAGCATGGGCACTTATCAGGAGACATTTCAAGCCCAAACAATGGTGCAATTTTATTTTCTTAAGCGCCCCGGGCCCTGTTGAATACAGTACATGTTGTTTTCCACAGGTAATACAGAAACCTTTTGTAGCAGTCCATAGACCGATACCTCCATGGTAATGCGGTAAAGTTTCATTCAGCTTTCTAATCTAGCGCCCGGGTTTGATTCCCGGTGGGTCTCCAACCAGTGCTCCACGACTGGTTAATAAAACGGCTTTGGACATCTTGACGTAAATACTCCAATGGAGGTCTGTTGGGACATTATAAGCCTTGTTAAACCAACCAAACCAAATAATTTAAGTAAAAGGATTATTTCAGTGGTCAAGTAAGCCATCTTATATGAAAAAGGCCTTAACAAAAGAATTAAAATTGTGAAAAAAGTATTCTAATATCATAATCTATTAAAGAGATTTTAAATTTTTGAGTTCTATTTCAGTTGTGTAAAACGACTGAAATCGTACTAGGTATGATGTCACATCTTCAGTCTTGATGTATTCTGTTATATAAGGTTTTGTGGCTTATATCCATTAAAAATGTCTGAAAAGTAGTCAGACAGACTCTAGTTAAATAATTGTAATTTACTACCTAAATGTAGATTCAAAAAGAAAAATTCAATTGGAAGATAAAATTCTTAGGTTTTTTTTAAATTAATTAAGTCACTTATTGTGTTAACGGAGACAAAAATATGCAGCACAATTGGATGCTTTATTTGGTCTAAGTTTGTGCACAAACTAACTGACCAACAGATCAATAACCACCCTGGAAGTGACGTAACTATATGCAGTACAATTACCGACAGTGTATCAAGCAATTTTTTTTGCATAAACAAGATTCCCTCTTTAACATTTGTTCAGAAAGTGAGGATGAGGGCCCCAACCATCTACAGTAGACTTTCTACACCATTCATTTTCTACACAAGTGAGACAGAACTTTAAATTTGAATGAGATATTGAAGCAGTAACTTCCCATTTTGTTTCTGCTTAAGTTCTCTTTCATATAAGACCACTGAAATAACAGTAATTGTCATGTCAGTTAAGTCACCTGACTGATCGTCGACCAGGAGGGGCGGAGCCTGGTCTTGACATCCCAGCTGATGGTGTGTATGATCCAAATGTGAAGTCCTCTTCATCTCCTCCTGAGCTTCTGGGTAATGAGGCTCTCTTCCCTATAAGTGACATCAACAACATCATAGATTGATAATGACCATTATGAAAACTTGAGCTCACTTATGGCTCACTGCTAGCTTGTGAGAGCTTAAAGGTACATGGGCAAGTAGAGATTTTATATTCCACAGAAAGAAGTTTTAATTCTGAACAGAAAATAGTCTTCAAATTTTGTCAAAAACCTGTCCATTTCAAATTATAGCTAATCAAAGTTTGAAGAATTTTTAACATTATATAATTTCTATAGAGTATTTGCATTGTCATTACCCGTGCATTAAATCCCCGTAATGCATGACCTTCAGTTTTTGGTTTAGTCCATTTTTACAACAGGTGAATTTCTTAAGAAAACCAAAAAATGCAAGTAAACTTCTCTTGTTTTTCATTCTTTTTTGTTGTATTTTATGCATTTTAAACAATCTAACACGGAAATAAAAAAAAAAAAAAGATTAATGTTTTGGCATCATGTTTATATGCATATTTAATGCATGGTTCAAAGGATTTTGCACTCGCGAATAACCCTCCTAAAGTCAGGTCATTCCACTCGGGCCAAAGTCCTTATACTCATATAAACACTTCGCATCAACATTAATCTTTAATCAAAGCTGTGATGTGAGAGGACAGCTCATAAGATTTAATGCAATTCTTTAAATTCTGTCCTAAATTTTAGTCGCTGAAAATCACCAGACTGTATTCCTCCTTAATATTGATGGAGACTTGAACCTCTTTTGTCATATTCCACCTCTCCATTCAAATAACATTAGTGAGGATTGGAAAACAAGTTAACATAACACTTTGTAAGAGTTCCAATATAAACTCCTTAGGGATCTCACGTATATAATGTACTTCACAAATAATTTACACTATGGATAAATTTTCAAAGAACGATATTCAATGGATATTTACAAGTAGTAAAAATAAATTATTTTACATTTTTTATGTCTTGATAATGGTTGTTGGTTTGGCCCAATTTCCACAGTAATGTCAAAATTTGCTTCAAAATCTCCATAACTGACACTTACTGTACAATGCAAATGATGAATTATTCACAAGTTGCTTTATGATAGAAAATAGACTATCAATTGCTTTCTCTATCTTTGGTTTAATTAAAATGAATTTTCTACATTATAATGTAATGCTTGATTTCAACTATAAATTTGACATGAAATATACAAATGAAACTATAAATAATAAAATAATTTGCAAGAATAAGTAATAAGTGATCCTTTTAAAATCCTAAAATGCACAATCACACTATCAGCACTGGCATGCACATTCAAGATATACACAAGGACCAAAGGATGCCTGCATATTGGGGGCAACGTGGGCAAAAAATGCCCCTACTGGATTCTTAATTGCAATTACATGCCTTTTTATGCATCAACATGCCCATTTTATCATAATAATTATGCAGAACTATTTCTGTTTGTGGTAAAATTTTGCAAAACAATCGGTCAAATTGGGTCTAAATTAGTGATGACCATTTTTTTTTTTTTTGCTTTTTAAGATTTTTGTGCACAAAAAACGGAAAGATCGGAGTAGTAATTTCCACCATGTGTGTGCCCTTTCAAATAGAAAGTGCCCCTTTCGTGAGACTTCACAACTCCCCAACCCACAAGCATCCCTGGATATATATGCAAATTTGTGATGTTACGAAAGTGATACCTCAAGACTTAAGACTAGACCATATTCCATCATTCAAACTTTCATGGGAAAACACACGCCCAAAGATGTTCATTGTTCCAATTTCAGGAAAAGAATGATAAATTGCTCACAAACTTTGAAAAACCGCAAAGACCAACAAATTTGATCAGTCGTATCTCAGAACCAACTGAAACATTTAAGAAAAACTTGAAACAGCTTTACTCAGATTTTAGTTTCATTTTAATGGTATAATAGCTTGGATCAAATAATACAAGATCTATTCAAAACAGTAAGAACAGGTGCAACGAGCAAAAATGGAAGAAGAATTAATAAGCATTGATTGGTGGTATTTACAGAAAAAGTTTTATTTCAAGCGGTTTACAGCTACATGACTTGTCTTTCTCCTTAAAAATTAGTTCCAGCAAATCATAGCCACAAGCTTTATGTAGCAAATAATGCAGCCACTTATCTTAACTAAAATAACCACGCAATAAGGACTTTATCCATTGCTAATATGATACTCAACACCAACTTCCACAACAACCCAGGACCAAATGGAGAACTAGTACAATGGAGCCATTGATAAGGCAAATTTGATCCTAATTGCTTGTGGCTTTCAGAATAAAAAAAAATAATGAGGAAAAGTCTGACCCGACCTGATAATATATCAGGTCGGGTCTCGCTGTTTGAAATTTTAAGAAGAATGACAACTAATGTAGTGATCAAGCAACAAATGATTTCCAAGAAATTCAAAGTTCATTCCATAATAAAGACATACATTGCCCTCACAATACCTTTCTCTGGTTTCTTGTATTTTGGATCAAGAACAAAATCCCTCGTCCGTCCTGCTGGAGGCTTCTCTGGGGGTGAGGCCTTTGTGCTCTTCCCAAACAGATCAGCGACTTTGGATTTTGCAGCTTGGATTTCTTCTTCATCTTTAGAATCACCTTTCCCTGAATAAAGAAAAGGATAAGCTTAGTGGTGAAGCATGCATTTGTCATAGGAACGTTCCATCAGATGACTAGAAGTGACATCACAGCCTCACAGTCCTCTAAAGCCATTGTTTATTTTACTAAAAATTTATCAACTTTTGTATGACTTACATGCAGCCACTGTATACATGAAGAGAGCAAAAACAGAGTGAAGTAAATGCGAATCCCCATATGAAGAAAAATATCATCCATTAGTAAACAAATTTAATTAATTATGAATAAAATAATTGTTGAGAAAAATACGGACTCTCTATACCAGTCATACTAAAGTAGTTTCTACATAGCTCTAATAGTATCTTTGACCTTTATGATATATGATTGACGGATCATATCTAACTTGATACTTGATGAAATAATCCTGATGACCATGAAACTAATTTTAAAAAAATACAGCAATGCCAGAGAAAAGTGAGGAATGGGGTGGTTTGAACCCCCTACTTTTTCAAAACAACATGAAGGACCCATGGATGCCCCATCACCCCCCCCCCTATTTTAGAAAGTCAACTTCACAAGCCATGGTGGAACTAATGTCTAATAACACTTTTGTAGAATTACAAATCTTTCTCTCATAAATTAAGCTACATTTTTTTTAAGAAAAAAAAAAGGTTTTTGCTTTTAAAAAAATATCAATCTAATTAGGATTGAACGAATAAATTGACATGGGTGTGTCCATTATTGCTAAAAAATATGCCACATTTTTCAAGAGAAATAATTTTCTTACTTTTTGTTCTTGGGCTTTCATCAAATCCCATGCCCCCAAGAATGTCATCATCACCAAAATCAAGGTCATCATTTTTTCTGGGCAAAGGAGCTGACCTAGGCCTGGATGCTGGTGCTGGCTGCTTGACATCTGCAAGACAATAAGAAATGTATTCAAAATACTGTGATGTCATACTTGCAGATCGAAGACAATTTTTGATGTATTTCTTTGAAAATTAATTGTCTCTTCTAAATGATTGAAGAAGAAAAAATTGTTTACTTATTGTAATGGGATATAACATTCACCTTACAAGAACATGCTTTGCCCATCTGCTCATGTAAGTTACACTCTAAGTAAAAGATAAATATATATTAGTTTTTAAAAAATATATAAATAATTGTCATGGATGAGCAATGATGACATCACCCTTTCTACAGCACTGATTACTTTTCAACACACTGGTGAAATATTTGATATGTAATAACTTCTAAACAGAACAAGATATCAACATGGTTTTTCACCACAATATCTTTCCTTAGGAGAAATGGTGTGTCAATCATTCACAGTTAATACACACATCACCTCAGGCATAAGATATGCAGCTATTTTTATCAACAGTTTGCAAACAAAATTTCTCCCACTAAGACACTTAACACGGATGAGTGATTTTAATCACAAAAGTCCCCTGATTACTCAGCACTGGCTTTCTGTAATCTTATACACACACAAATAAACTTGGGCTACTTGGCTGTGGTGTGCATGGGAATGGCAGATAAACAATCATTGTTTGAAGTGGAAACACAATACACTGAACAGGAAGTCGGGTTGGTAATTGTCATACCTGAGTTTTCAGGATACACTTGGGTGTCGGGTGTGGGTAGGCTTAAAGAGAAACTTTTTGGCATGCAATCTGTAGTTGTAATAGTCCTCTATCATATAAAATAATATTGATGGGAACATTACTTTGAAGTCAGAATGTTATGCTTTTCTAAGCATGTAACTACATAGACAATTTTTGTACCTGTTTATTAACAAAAGATGTTTGAGTTAACATTTCAACGGTCCAAAGCATACGTGGCAGAGGTTATAGCAAGGAAGGTTAGTGTGTTAGAAACAGACAGCTTAGTTTATAAGAGAGAAATTTAGGGTGATAGAAACAGACAGCTTAGTTTATAAGAGAGAAGTTTAGGGTGTTAGAAACAGACAGCTTAGTTTATAAAAGAGAAGGTTTACACTGTAGAAGTAAACAGACAGCTTAGTTTATAAGAGGGTGTTAGAAACAGACAGCTTAGTTTATAAGAGAGAAGTTTAGGGTGTTAGAAACAGACAGCTTAGTTTATAAGAGAGAAGTTTAGGGTGTTAGAAACAGACAGCTTAGTTTATAAGAGAGAAGTTTAGGGTGTTAGAAACAGACAGCTTAGTTTATAAGAGAGAAGTTTAAGGTGTTAGAAACAGACAGCTTAGTTTGTAAGAGAGAAGTTTAGGGTGTTAGAAACAGACAGCTTAGTTTATAAGAGAGAAGTTTAGGGTGTTAGAGACAGACAGCTTAGTTTATAAGAAATACGTTTAAAGTGTTAGAAACAGACAGCTTAGTTTATAAGAGAGAAGTTTAGGGTGTTAGAGACAGACAGCTTAGTTTATAAGAAAGCAATTAGGGTCTAGAAACAGACAGCTTAGTTTATAAGAGTGAAGTTTCGGGTGTTAGAAACAGACAGCTTAGTTCATAAGAGAGAAGTTTAGGGTGTTAGAAACAGACAGCTTAGTCTATGAGAGAGAAGTTTTGGGTGTTAGAAACAGACAGCTCAATAGTTTATAAAAGAGAAGTTTAGGGTGTTAGAAACAGACAGCTTAATTTATAAGAGAGAAGTTTAGGGTGTAAGAAACAGACAGCTTAGTTTATAAGAGAGAAGTTTAGGGTGATAGAAACAGACAGCTTAGTTTATAAAAGAGAAGTTTAGGGTGTTAGACACAGACAGCTTAGTTTATAAGAGAGAAGCTTAGGGTGTAAGAAAGAGACAGCTTAATAGTTTATAAGAGAGAAGTTTAGGGTGTTAGAAACAGACAGCTTAGTTTATAAGAGAGAAGTTTAGGGTGTTAGAAACAGACAGCTTAGTTTATAAGAGAGAAGTTTAGGGTGTTAGAAACAGACAGCTTAGTTTATAAGAGAGAAGTTTAGGGTGTTGTTGTTGTGGTGGCCTAATTAATTAATTTTGAGGCATTTCAACATTAGTAGTCAAACACTATGTGTCAGAGGCTTAGAAAGAAAAGTTAGGGTGCAATAAACAACTAAGTTTAGGTTGTACTTAAAGGGGTGGGCTGGTTGAATAATTTATAGAGGTAGAGCATAGCACAAAATTGAAAGAACATGTAAACCTGAGATTGTGTGTTCTTAAATGAATGACAGCCAAAAAAAAAATGTAAGATTTGACTATTTGAATTTTTAAATCAAGAAGTTCAAAATGGAGCCATCATTGAAGAGAAATGTTCAATTAAAAACAATACACGCACCCTCAATATGCTGTCCAGCTACGCTATTACTTTCTGCAATCTTTTGTGGCATTGCAATGGTGTTTTTATCAATTTTAATGTCCTTTTCTTCCTCTTTGGTTTCTGTTTTAGCTTTGGTTGCCGATGGCTTAGGCTTTGGCTTCTGCTTAGGTTTGCTTTTTTCCTCCTCTTCATCAGAGAGAAGACCAGCTAAGGGATCATCTTCATCAAAATCTAAAATACAAGTTGAGAAAAAACATAAAATCATAACTTTTATTTACTATCAAAACATTCACAAACTACAAACAAAATTATTGGTCAATTGCATTTTTAAAAAGTCTGTATTATGTCATGAACATGTAAACATTTACAAACTACAAACAAGGTTATTGGTCAATTGCATTTTCAAAAGTCTGTATTATGTCATGAACATTTACAGTAACATATATAACATTAATATAATTAAATACCATGGAATCATGTGGAAACTAGCATAGCATGGAATATAGCGTTTTCAGACAAGTCACCAGATATTAATTGAACATGCTAGCAACTTTAAAGGAGACATATTCCAGTTATAATTGATAAAGAATTGAAAAAATAAACCAACCACCCAAAACAACAAATCAAAAGCTCATTCCTATCTTCAATTATTCACAATTAAAGTTGCCAAATGGACACTGTCATTCTGTTCAATTCCATATAAAAATCTTATCAAACAGTATTTTGTTTACACAGCACAGCAGTGGAATGTAAAGCATTTCTTTATAATCATCTATGCAGTTGTTGTTTTGAAATATTGGGACATAAACCTTTTAATTGCTTGTTTTAATGATATCATTATACACAAAATGTCCTAGACCAATACACAAGGAAAAACCATTTTCATAAGCCAGAAAACTTGAGATAGGTTGTAAAGAAATACATAACATTAATTGCTTGGTTGATGATATCATTGTCTGCATGTTATAAAATCAAAATGGCTGCTCCCATAGTGGTGAAATTATTGTTTTGAAAAATTAACAAAAATTTGTTAGATTCCTTTCTGAGTTGTGAAACTTGGTCAGAATTTTTTTTAATTGTATTTTATTACAAGAAGTGAGGATTATGTCAGACTTCACGTCTCCTTTAAGTTGTTGAAATCCTTTCCCCCTCTTGAAGCCACTGTAATACATCATAGATGAAATAACCATCCTTTTGAGGAATGGTCTATCAATCATTCATAGGTTTTGCACAAAGTCCTCCCAAGCATATAGTGTATATTTATATTTAAGGCTCCGCCAAGGACTAATCTGATTCGCATCACTGAGCAACAGTTATGTGGCTTGAGCACAAGATGAATGACCTATTGTGTACAGTGTAACAGTAGCTGGTTGCTAACAAGCGAACTGTGAATAGACTAAAGATGCTGTATGATAAGAAGGTATAGATTACCCCTGTGTTGTGTATGGTGTAACAATAGTTGGATGCTAGTCAATGAATTGTGAAGAGTCTCTCGGGTTGAATGGTGTGGATTACCCCTGATTTTGGGAAAATTGGGGGTGTCGGGTTGGAGGAGTCTAAGGGCCAAAAATTCTTCATGATGCGGAAATGCATAGTACCATATGGAAAGATTAGATATTTACATCATAGTAAAAGATATCACATCAATTTTGTCATAGTTGAAACAATACAAGTACAATACAAGACGTGTATTTTTAGCTGCGATAATTAGTCATTTATCATGACAAGTTGCGCTCATCAAAACTGACATTCTTTAAGTTAATGTTATAATTTTGCTTCAGGATCAAATTTCAAATTGATTTCAATTCAATTCTTTTCATTTGTTTTTCCCATCATGTACACAATAAAGCAATCAATAAAAAATATATGTACCAAGATTGATAACAAAGAAATGCCATGTATGTTGGTTACAATAGCAAAAAAGATGAGTTCATGTATGTTAAATTACAATAACAAAAACGCCTCTATGTTGGTTTATAGCAAAGAAACGCTTAAATGTTGGTTTCAATTTAAAAGATGAGTTCTACGGATTAAATACTTGACCAAGCCTTTGTTTGTTTATGATGAACCAGTGCTTAAACCCAAGGGTCAAATTCCTGAGAGGTGCTAGAGGTGGATGGAGAGTTAACAGGGGAGATTGAGAGGTACACGAATAAAAGTCAAAAGCTGGAATCGAGAGAGGAGGTGTCTGGGTGGAAAAATAATGACTAAGTACGTGACTCCCCTAGAGAGTACTTGACTTCCCTTGGATGAGACACCAGTCCATCACAGGCTAACCTTCAGCCAAAAACGGTTTTCATTTCACACCTGAGTGTACTCAGCAAATGGCAAGTGTCTTGCTTAAAGAGCACTAGACCGAAAAGTGAGGGCGTATTTTTAGGGGGCGCCCCCAAAAAATCAAATGCTTATCTGGCATGCAACGATATTACAATTTTCTGATTAATATGAATAATCAAGTGACCTTAGCCCTCATGTTGTCTGTGGGCTATGGAGGCATGAAGTTTATCGATCTGTTGTGGATAATATATTTGTTAAATTCGCAAAAACAAGCGCCCTCACTTTTCGGTCTAGTGCCTTTAATGACACAGCCTAACGCCCTAGCTGCCCTGATTGAGATTCGATCCCTGAACCTTTTGAGTACGAGACCAAAGCCCTAATCACTGTAAACCCAAAAGATATGGTAATATCATATTACAAAATATAATCCAAAGGTATGATGTCAACAGAAGATCTCTAAACACTCCTGAGCGCTTCTCCTGAGGGCTTAACTGGTTGGTAGAAACATTCATTTGTGGAAGAAAACAAATTAAGTAGGTTCATCATGCTTATTTTGCATACACCACCGATACAACAGAGAAAGCTATATTATTTTAGATTTTGTCTCAATGGAAAAGAAATCAGTTCTATTCATTCTTATTTTACTAAAGTGATCTTGCTTGTCACAACTTTATCATGGCTTACTCAAGCCGGTGGTCATACACTTCTTTCATGCTTACTGTACCTCCAAAATCAAATGTCTTTGATATTGGTTTCTTGGCAGCTGGTTTCTTTTCTTGTGGTTTTGGACTTGGTGAGTCATAAGATGTATCTAAAAATGACAAGAAAATACAAAAATAATTACATTTATAGCACTCCTTAGAGTACATACCTCCGCCCGCTTTGCATTTCCAACATGCCTAATATAGTCTTAAGTTTACCCCATCCCCAATACAATCTACCACAGAAATCCAAGATCCACTAAGTTGTATCCCAAATAATCTCTTCTTCACTTTTAATCAGTATTGCCCATTTGCATTCTAAACACTTCATGGTTATCTACCTTCTGAATAATGTCTTCTCAGGCCATATCATTGTTTTCAGTCTTATTCAAGCTAAACATTCATTGTTTGAGTTTCTTTCAGGCAAGATTCACATTCCATCACTTTCCAATCATGCCAGGAAACAATTGTTTTGATTTTCTTTGATATTCATCCACTTTATTTGTAAATAACATTATTTATTTGTAAATAACAAATAATTGTTGTTTTTGTAAATAACATCCAATCATCAGTTCATGAGACACAAACGCAGATGAAAATATAATCTCAGCAGGGGTAAAGAAAATCAATTTTCCACAAAGGTATAATAATGAAATTTCTAATTGTGAGATTCCTTTGTGTATTTCAAGATAATATATAGTGTTTTAAAGATATTGTCGTGGAAAATAAATTGAACCCAAATTTTTACACAATGATATTTAGATAGAAGTATAATAATCCATATTTTGACTGTCAAGATTATTGCAGGATTAATTTAATAAATACATAAGCTAATATACATTTAGACTAACCATCCTTCAAAGTGAAGGTCTTATTGCCAAAGCTACCTGCTTCACTTCTCCCCTTTCTCAGTGATTGTGTCCCACCTAAGGACCTGATGACATGAGCTCATCATTTTCAATTGTTTTAGCATCCTTCTTTTCCTCTTTTTTGCCCGCAGCTAAAGGTTTTTTCTTCAACGAGGAGCTAAAGAGAGCATCGTCCATGTCATCCATGTCCTTTAAGAAATAAAAGGTCAAAGGTTAGGTTAATTTTGAAAAAAAAAACTTTAAGTTTTTGAGTTATGGCTGATCAAAGTTTGGTCAATTTCAAATTAATGCGAAATTTGTGATGTACAGTATGACTGGGCAGACATCTCAGTCTTGATATAGTTGGTATGACTGGGTGGACACCTCAGTCTTGATGAAGTTGGTATGACTGGGTGGACACCACAGTCTTGATGTAATTGGTATGACTGGGTGGACAGCTCAGTCTTGATGTAGTTGGTATGACTGGGTGGACACCTCAGTCTTGATGTAATTGGTATGACTGGGTGGACAGCTCAGTCTTGATGTAGTTGGTATGACTGGGTGGACAGCTCAGTCTTGATGTAATTGGTATGACTGGGTGGACAGCTCAGTCTTGATGTAGTTGGTATGACTGGGTGGACAGCTCAGTCTTGATGTAGTTGGTATGACTGGGTGGACACCTCAGTCTTGATGTAGTTGGTATGACTGTGTGGACACCTCAATCTTGATGTAATTGGTATGACTCTTCTTGATGTAATTGTTATGACTGGGTGGACACCTCAGTCTTGATGTAATTGGTATGACTGGGCGGACACCTCAGTCTTGATGTAATAGGTATGACTGGGCGGACACCTCAGTCTTGATGTAATTGGTATGACTGGGTGGACACCTCAGTCTTGATGTAATTAAGTTATGACTGGGTGGACACCTCAGTCTTGATGTAATTAGTATGACTGGGTGGACACCTCAGTCTTGATGTAGTTGGTATGACTGGGTGGACACCTCAGTCTTGATGTAATTGGTATGACTGGGTGGACACCTCAGTCTTGATGTAATTGGTATGACTGGGCGGACACCTCAGTCTTGATGTAGTTGGTATGACTGGGCGGACACCTCAGTCTTGATGTAATTGGTATGACTGGGTGGACACCTCAGTCTTGATGTAATTGTAATTGGTATGACTGGGCTGACACCTCAGTCTTGATGTTATTGGTATGACTGTGTGGACACCACAGTCTTGATGTAATAGGTATGACTGGGTGGACACCTCAGTCTTGATGTAATTGGTATGACTGGGCGGACACCTCAGTCTTGATGTAATTGGTATGACTGGGTGGACACCTCAGTCTTGATGTAATTGGTATGACTGGGTGGACACCTCAATCTTGATGTAATTGGTATGACTGGGTGGACACCTCAGTTTTGATGTAATTGGTATGACTGGGCAGACACCTCAGTCTTGATGTAGTTGTTATGACAGTGTGGACACCTCAATCTTGATGTAATTGGTATGACTGGGTGGACACCTCAGTCTTGATGTAATTGGTATGACTGGGTGGACACCTGTCTTGATGTAATTGGTATGACTGGGTGGACACCTCAGTCTTGATGTAATTGGTATGACTGGGTGGACACCTCAGTCTTGATGTAATTGTTATGACTGTGTGGACACCTTAATCTTGATGTAATTGGTATGACTGGGTGGACAGCTCAGTCTTGATGTTATTGGTATGACTGGGTGGACACCTCAGTCTTGATGTAATTGGTATGACTGGGTGGACAGCTCAGTCTTGATGTAATTGGTATGACTGACTTTAGGCTGACACCTCAGTCTTGATGTTATTGGTATGACTGGGTGGACAGCTCAGTCTTGATGTAGTTGGTATGACTGGGTGGACAGCTCAGTCTTGATGTAATTGGTATGACTGGGCAGACACCTCAGTCTTGATGTAATTGGTATGACTGGGCAGACACCTCAGTCTTGATGTAGTTGGTATGACTGGGTGGACACCTCAGTCTTGATGTAGTTGTTATGACTGGGTGGACACCTCAGTCTTGATGTAATTAGTATGACTGGGTGGACACCTCAGTCTTGATGTAGTTGGTATGACTGGGTGGACACCTCAGTCTTGATGTAATTGGTATGACTGGGTGGACAGCTCAGTCTTGATGTAGTTGGTATGACTGGGTGGACACCTCAGTCTTGATGTAGTTGGTATGACTAGGCTGACACCTCAGTCTTGATGTTATTGGTATGACTGGGTGGACAGCTCAGTCTTGATGTAGTTGGTATGACTGGGCTGACACCTCAGTCTTGATGTTATTGGTATGACTGTGTGGACACCACAGTCTTGATGTAATTGGTATGACTGGGTGGACAGCTCAGTCTTGATGTAGTTGGTATGACTGGGCTGACACCTCAGTCTTGATGTTATTGGTATGACTGGGTGGACAGCTCAGTCTTGATGTAGTTGTTATGACTGTGTGGACACCTCAATCTTGATGTAGTTGGTATGACTGGGTGGACACCTCAGTTTTGATGTAATTGGTATGACTGGGCAGACACCTCAGTCTTGATGTAGTTGTTATGACTGTGTGGACACCTCAATCTTGATGTAATTGGTATGACTGGGTGGACACCTGTCTTGATGTAGTTGGTATGACTAGGCTGACACCTCAGTCTTGATGTTATTGGTATGACTGGGTGGACAGCTCAGTCTTGATGTAGTTGGTATGACTGGGCTGACACCTCAGTCTTGATGTTATTGGTATGACTGTGTGGACACCACAGTCTTGATGTAATTGGTATGACTGGGTGGACAGCTCAGTCTTGATGTAGTTGGTATGACTGGGCTGACACCTCAGTCTTGATGTTATTGGTATGACTGGGTGGACAGCTCAGTCTTGATGTAGTTGTTATGACTGTGTGGACACCTCAATCTTGATGTAGTTGGTATGACTGGGTGGACACCTCAGTTTTGATGTAATTGGTATGACTGGGCAGACACCTCAGTCTTGATGTAGTTGTTATGACTGTGTGGACACCTCAATCTTGATGTAATTGGTATGACTGGGTGGACACCTCAGTCTTGATGTAATTGGTATGACTGGGTGGACACCTGTCTTGATGTAGTTGGTATGACTGGGTGGACACCTCAGTCTTGATGTAATTGGTATGACTGGGTGGACACCTCAGTCTTGATGTAGTTGTTATGACTGTGTGGACACCTCAATCTTGATGTAATTGGTATGACTGGGTGGACAGCTCAGTCTTGATGTAGTTGGTATGACTGGGTGGACACCTCAGTCTTGATGTAATTGGTATGACTGGGTGGACAGCTCAGTCTTGATGTAGTTGGTATGACTAGGCTGACACCTCAGTCTTGATGTTATTGGTATGACTGGGTGGACAGCTCAGTCTTGATGTAGTTGGTATGACTGGGTGGACAGCTCAGTCTTGATGTAATTGGTATGACTGGGCAGACACCTCAGTCTTGATGTAATTGGTATGACTGGGCAGACACCTCAGTCTTGATGTAGTTGGTATGACTGGGCAGACACCTCAGTCTTGATGTACTTGGTATGACTGGGTGGACAGCTCAGTCTTGATGTACTTGGTATGACTGGGTGGACAGCTCAGTCTTGATGTAATTGGTATGACTGGGTGGACACCTCAGTCTTGATGTAATTGGTATGACTGGGCAGACACCTCAGTCTTGATGTAATTGGTATGACTGGGCGGACACCTCAGTCTTGATGTAGTTGGTATGACTGGGTGGACAGCTCAGTCTTGATGTAGTTGGTATGACTGGGTGGACAGCTCAGTCTTGATGTAGTTGGTATGACTGGGTGGACAGCTCAGTCTTGATGTAGTTGGTATGACTGGGTGGACAGCTCAGTCTTGATGTAATAGGTATGACTGGGCGAACACCTCTGTCTTGATGTAATAGGTATGACTGGGCGGACACCTCTGTCTTGATGTAATTGGTAAGACAGGACGGACACATCAGTCTTGATGTAATTGGTATGACTGGGCAGACACCTCAGTCTTGATGTAATTGGTATGACTGGGAGGACACCTCAGTCTTGATGTAATTGGTATGACTGGGCAGACACCTCAGTCTTGATGTAATTGGTATGACTGGGAGGACACCTCAGTCTTGATGTAATTGGTATGACTGGGCAGACACCTCAGTCTTGATGTAATTGGTATGACTGGGAGGACACCTCAGTCTTGATGTAATTGGTATGACTGGGAGGACACCTCAGTCTTGATGTAATTGGTATGACTGGGCAGACACCTCAGTCTTGATGTAATTGATATACCCCAGTCTTGATGTAATTGATATACCCCAGTCTTGATGTAATTGATATACCCCAGTCTTGATGTAATTGTTATGACTGGGCAGACACCTCAGTCTTGATGTAATTGGTATGACTGGGCGGACACCTCAGTTTGTTTGTTTGTTTGATGAGGGCTTAACGGCACCACGACAACAAGGGTCAAATTGTGCCTGAGAGGTCAGATCATTCTAGAGGTAGAAAGAAAAGGAAACAGGGGGAGAATGAGAAAAATACATAAACAAAAGTCAGAAAGCTGTGATCGAGAGAAGAGGTGCAAGGTTGAAACAAAAACAAAGTAGAGAGAGGGGGTGGAAGAGGAGATTTAAATATAGTTGTAGAGGGAAGCATGATGAAGGAAGGAGATCATTTATCTGCAGGATTTTTCTGGAAGAACTCAGCAATTGAGTTGTGGGGAGCAAGGGAAGCTCTGGGAAGGTTGTACAGGGGGCAAGCAAGGAGCCCCCAGGTAATCCTGGAAGGGTGGGGCAATTTTAGTCTTTAATTCCGTTACTGACTGCGGAATTGCCACAATCTGTTAGAATTCATTGGGAAGGAGTAATCTACAAACTCCGGGCTTATATGCACTTAATTTTGTTTAAGCTCAACACAAGCTCACCATGATTTTGCCAAATTCATGCGGTAATTGGTTGAAAAAGCTGTCAATCATTTACCTAAGAGAGTTTAATTGCAAGCTCACAATGAACTTTAAGTCATTTAATCTCATCATTTCTATAAGGAATGTATCAATGAGGACATTTCTCAAACCTAGTAATGCATTAAGATTTAAATTTAAAGAAAACTATGCATACAGATCTGGAAAAAAGCCACGGTGTCCAGCAGTAGGAAAAACATTCACGAGAAGAATTTGAAGAAACAAATATAAACAAATTAAGCAACATTTTATGTGGTAAAAAGTTATTGTTTTGTAGCTAACAGGGTCACTATAGCTTTGTGATTTTGGGGACAAAACTGTACAAAATTAGTACATAATTACCCCTAAAATCACATATTTGACCTCTGACCTTTGACCCTAATCACTACAACTTCTGAAAATTTCACATTTATTGTACCCTACTGTATGACTCCATTCTCATGTCACACTTACCATTCCATAGCTATAGCGAAAAATGGTGAAAAGTGGTCAATAGCTCTGTGCCATTTGACCTTTTGACCCCTGAGACTACGGGACACAAATTCAATGTACCAAGGTATCAGTACAACATAGAGTTGGTATAAGTCTTGTACTTTGTTTTTGGCCAAAATTTGACCTTTTTACCCATGACCTCTTGACCTCCAATTATTTTAAAATTTTGTTAAAATCTTAAACCCTACCCACATGTAAAGATACCAAGTAATTCCTTCAAAAGATACAACCATCACCAAAATCTTGTTTTATTTGACCTGTGACCTTTGACTTATTTACCCCAAAACTTTGGAGACAAAATTACCCTAAAATCACATATTTGACCTTTGACCCTAGCCACCAAAACAACATCTGAAATTTTTGGCATTTATCTTACCCTACTATATGACACCACCCACGCTCAGATCACTCTTACCATTCCAAAACTATGGGGAAATGGTTAAAAGGGGTCACTAGCTCTGTGACCTTTGACTTTTTGACCCCAACTTTATGGGACACAAGTCATGTACCATAGTATCATGATATATCATTATACAAACATAGGAGTGGTATAGATCTTGCACTTTTGGTATTTAAAGTGGCACAAAATGTATAAATTATGATTACCCCTAAAATCACATATTTGACCTCTGACCCTTGACACTAATCACTAAAACAACATCTAATTTTCACATTTAACGTACCTACTGTATGGCACCATTCATGCTAACGTCACACGTACCATTCCATAATAATGGGGGAAATGGTGAAAAGTGGTCAATAGCTGTGACGTTTGATATTTAACCTTTTGACCCCAGTCTATGGGATACAAATTCATGTACCAAGGTATCATGGTACAACGTAGGTTTATTATTGGTCTTGTACTTTTTGAGTTTAAAATGCTGCAAAAGTTTGCATAAAAAACACTTACATGACCTTTGACCCATGACCTTTTGACCTCCAATTATTTCTTAAGTTTCGTTCATAAAGTGACATAAAATTAATTGCTGCATATGCACACACACACAAATACACAGAAAGACACAAAAATCACCAAATTTTGTCCCGTTCCAAAAACTTATGAACCCTAACCCTTAATATGAGGTCATCATATGAGACCCCCTGGTGGGCCTCACCAGCCCCCCTAATATCAAGGGGGTGGCCATGTAGTGTAGGAGGTATAGGCAGTTATTTGCCTATACAACAAAGTGACTAAAATATCTCATCCCACATATATGTATATATGGGTGATAAGATAATAATCCTCTTTTCTGTACATGATAGAACAGAAAACTTGTACCTTTCTGTAAACCTTTAAATACATGGCGCTTAACTTACAAAGTAAAAAATAACTATCATGAAAATCAGCTAGAATATAAGAATGATGTTAAAATCAAATACTGACATATGAACTAAAATAGTTTGTAGGTCTCCAGTAGCCATAAAGTAAGATATTCATCCATTTAACTTACATGTACAGCAATGGCTGTCCAGAGATGGAATTAATTATAAAATTTCCACAGTTCTGAATACATATGTGACAAAAATCTTCCCACAAAAATCGTTTCAGAAATAATACTAAAGTAGTAAATACATATATGCTTTTCTCTTTCACATTTTGATGTTTGTTTGTTTGTTTGATAAGGTCTTAACGGCACCACGACAACGAGGGTCAAATTGTGCCTGAGAGGTCAGATCATTTGTATTATTCATTGTACGATACATGGGGGGATGTTTGTAGGTTTGGTTTAATTTGTTAACATTTAACGGCACCGCGACAGTCAAGGGTCAAACGTGCAAGCCTGTTATGTTTTTAGAACACTTATTCACTGTTTCTTACTCAAGAATTCTAAAAAACATTTAAAAAAAATTCTTGCAGCGAATTCCTGTTTTTCTTGCCGCTATAACCGCCGGAACCTTATGATTTTTTCCAGGTCTGGGGATGTCGATTATTGCGACATCTACACTGCTTTTTGCTGATATCAAAGTACCCTGAAAAACATATTGTGGTATGTCATTTTTACATGTAAATTACATATTAAAGCCAAAATTTGTAAAACAGAATTTTAGAAATATTTCAAATGAGATTTTAACAGAATATTTGCAGCAAATCTGCAGTGTAGAAACAACTGAAATCAGACTAGTTGTGATTTTGCAATTTCTGGGGCCAAAAATAGACTTTCAGACCAATGGGATTTCACAAATTGCACACAATACTAAAACATTGTTCTCATGGCAAAACAAATATGACAAGCCCTACCTACATATAAATCTTCTCCAGGCAAGTTTTTGGAGAAGCATAGTTTATCTCCTTCCTGCAAATGGCACAAAAAGCTCTTCCGTGTTCAGATCTTTTTTCAATATAATTTCCTATATTTCTTCCTCCGATTTTGCAATTTAACCAACTTCATTTCTACTGATTTTTCACACTTTTGTCTACTTTAGTAACGTCAATAGCACATTACAGGTTCGTTGCCATTTTTATGAAGTGCAGTGCAGTACATACACCATACCCACAAGATATACTATACTAATATTACATGCACTGCTGACATACAACAAGTCTTGCACATGTGGTGTTTAGAAGGATTTGTTTCAAATGTTATGGCTTACAGTGATTTCACATTTGGTTTATTTGCGTTTTGTGGCTGCTATAACAAATGTGATTGGGTAATAGCTGCAGACAATTCTTTTACCGTATACTATTTATAACTCATCTAAAAGCTCCCAAAGAAAACTTAACAGATAATTTGATTGGATTAGTCACAAGCATTGCACACATTAATCCTAGTATAGTCATAGCAGTAAGTTGCTATATAGAGTTGCCAAAGTTGTATGGCTGAACTAAGATTTTTCCTAATAATCAATGAAAGAATATGTACATTTTTCGATAGCCAATTAGCATTTTATTCCATATACAAACATTATTGACATTTACTAGTGTCAAAAAACAGACCTGGTTAATAAAAAACAGAATGTTAAAAAAAAAACGGATTTCCCTAAAAAAAGCGGAAATTTCACATGCCTATGATTGGTCAATGGTTTTCCAACAGAAAAAAGAAATCCGAGCAAGCGAGCAAAATATCATTACAACTCAGTAACTGGAAGAGATTGGTACTTTTCATCAGAATCATTTTGAAAAATTGTATGTTAGAAATTTCATACCCAAATTCGCAATCACTTTATGTGATAATCTGCTTTCAGTCAGGCAAAGTGTGTATGGCTCTCACATCAGTTATAAATCTGTGTTTATAATTACAGCCGTGACTTTGTGAAATTCACCATGCAAAAGATGGCTGCACGGCTAAGTAGATAGAACCTTAGGTGGAATCCCTTATAGGGGTCCAGGGGGAAATTTTAGTGCTTTCACATTTTTTTGATAATTGATTATTTCCCGCTAAGATCAACAGATTTCTCACGGATGTGACTTGCGACGTTCGCAAGTTTTTCCATGCTTGCAAATCTGATTCTGTTATGCTTCCTTTCCTTAGCTCTTGAGTTTTATGAGAGCTATTAGCTGAAAACCTAAACAACTTTCTTAAATTGGTAATCATAACATCAGGCCTCCCAGTGACTCTTTTTTAGAATAAAGGTTTTTTTAAAGGTTGGAAAAGTTGAAATAAAGGTTTTTAAAGGTTTTGGATTTAAATAAAAAGGTTTATAAAGGTTAACACATGAAATAAATTTTCATACAATGAGCATATTCTGGGGCAAAAGGCAGTTGGTGGCGCCAAAAGTCCATTACTTACGTTAAGTTGGAAAATTTATTTTGGTCCTGCTACTTTTTTAATGTGTGTTGAGAACAGATATGCTATTAAATGGATGTGAATACTTACCAATAAAGCTAAAACCTTGGCACTCAAATCATTTACCTTACTTAAGTTTGAAAATAAAGGTTTTTAAAGGTTTTAAAGGTTATTTTGAAAGGAATAAAGGTTCACTTTGTCAATAAAGGTTTTTAAAGGTTTTTAAAGGTTTACCGAGAGCCCTGTAACATAGATATCACAAAGTGATGATATACGTCCATAATAATTGATATATGAATATAATACTCGTATCATGATAGCCATACTTACAGCCAGGGCTTTTGTGAGGGCATCAACATCAGCATCAGATACATCAGAATCCTGTAAAGAAAACCATTCAAATGTTTCATAACAATTCGTATGTTGTAAAACAAACTAAAATATGTCCAACTGCCTGGGATAACCAAAAATCTCATCCGGGCAACCATGACATTAACTCGACCTGCCAGGACGGACAACTTGGTTTTCAACACAATTTGTAAGGGCAATCTTAATTTGCTTTCAGGACAACCACAAATTCATATACTCCTGGCCAGCTGCCAAGTTGATTTTAGGTTGATTTATTGATCCTTGTTGTAAAAAGATATTAACATCTGAAGTAAATCAGATGATTTTATTTTCATATAAGATTTTGATAACATACAGTACAAGATGACACTAAACCTCTTCTTTCTTTTAATTCTTAGAGAGGTGAACAACAAGAGAGAGAACCAGATAAGAAAAAATGGTGCAACCCAAGCCAGGAGCCTTCAATTTTTTTTCAAGTGGATTCAGAGGTAGCTGACAATTCATTAAGTGCCCCGCCCCTTTCTTACATATTCTATACTAATAATCCATTTTGCTAATGCATTTCTGGCATTTTTGAAGGAAAAAAAAGCAACCTTAGCCCTTTTAAATATCGCTGGAAACTATTAAGCCCCCTCTACTTCCTATGCCCCTGGTACAACCAATTTCATGCTTAAAGAGTTGGTGAATGAAGTAAACCTGAAGAATAACAAATCACAGAATTGAAACTTTGCTTCACAGGGAAAGATTGATCATAAATAAATAATAGTATTAGATGAAGAAAATTTGTATCATTTAGTCACTGGACATACAAGAATAATGATATACTGTTTGCGGACATAAATCACATTCAGAGATCTAGAATAGACAACACAAATGGAACCTGCAACACATTCCCCTCCAAAAATTTGTTGTGCCTCTTCCCCCACCTCAAATGGAAATTTTGTGCCCCTTCCCCAATCTCAAATGGAAATACTTTTGTGCCCCTTCCCCCACCTCAAATGAAAATTTTGTGCCCCTTCCCCCACCTCAAATAGAATTTTGTTCCCCTTCCCCCATCTCAAATGGAAATTTTGTGCCCCATCCCCTACCTCAAATGGAAAATTGGCTATTATAAAATATCATGAATGACTTTGTTGTGTGCCACGCATAGTGACACACATTTATATTTTTGTGTCCCAAAGTTGTTTTTTCAAATGAACTTTGTTGCCATCCCAAACCAGAATCTCTTGCGATGTCACTTGCTTTGTACAAAACTACATGCAATACCTCTAGGTACTGCCAAGCAGCCTGTTCCATCATTACAGCCCTAGATTTGTACTGCCTGGCATTCCATACATCAGATAGCACTCTTCATAGCCAAATGAAAGTTCATAAATGATGAGCCAGATGTTTCTTGTTACGAATAAACAACTTATGACATACAAATTTAAATATTTTTTTTTCACTTATGACAGCCATTTCTCCAAATCTTAGTACTTTTGGTACATAAAAATGTTTTAAAATTAATGTTTCGTAATTAGTCACTTCACTTTATATACAAACAATTTAGTAAATATTCAGAATAGTAAAAAATATATATATATTTATTCCAGAAAAAAAAATAAAAAATATCAAGGCAAGGCATCAATATTTTAAGAGACTACAGAAAATTAAAACAATTTGTAAACATAGTCCCCAGGACAGAACAAATGTATTTCCAGCACAGAAAGAAAAAACAACAATATTGACAAAAACAATCATAAAGAGATGGCTGCCTATACATTTGAACAGGAACAGGTCATGTTGAAAAAAGGGAACAAAAAAAAACAAAACTCCCTTGATCCCTCCTTGTGTCAACCCACCCATGTTTTCTTCTCACTTATCAATTGGCCCCTAGTTTTGCTTTTTCAGAGGGGTGTTCCACCCTTCCCCCCATTGCCTATGTACTCTCTGCCCCCTTTTCACTCTTCATTTTGTTCACAAAAAACCTATATTTGAGAACTACTTTGCCTTCTTTTCATCCTGATTACTTCCCCAATACAAGAAGATCATGCAGGGACACTACTTGTTGTATTGATTACTCTCTTATTTATATTTCAGGTGCCCTCAAACCTGCCCTAAAAGTGCCCTTGATGCCTTCAAACCTTTCCTAAAAGTGCCCTTCATGCCTTCAAACCTGCCCTAAAAGTGCCCTTGATGCCTATAAAGCTGCCCTTAAAGTGCCCTTGATGCCTTCAAACCTGCCCTAAAAGTGCCCTTGATGCCTTCAAACCTTTCCTAAAAGTGCCCTTGATGCCTTCAAACCTGCCCTAAAAGTGCCCTTGATGCCTTCAAACCTGCCCTAAAAGTGCCCTTGATGCCTTTAAACCTCCCCTAAAAGTGCCCTTGATGCCTTCAAAGCTGCCCTTAAAGTGCCCTTGATGCCTTCAAACCTGCCCTAAAAGTGCCCTTGATGCCTTCAAACCTCCCCTAAAAGTGCCCTTGATGCCTTCTAACCTCCCCTAAAAGTGCCCTTGATGCCTTCAAACCTCCCTTAAAAGTGCCCTTGATGCCTTATAGCTAAGGGTTTGATTAATAAATCATTTTATAAACACAAGCATGTCAAGGCGCTTTCCTACAATTTTCAGTCACAATGTCAAACAACGAAGAACAAACAATAAATTCATAACTTGTAAAACACATACCCCATTGTCTGATGTTCCAGCAGCCAGTGAGCTGTAGAAATCTTCATCTGCTGTTGAAGGTCTAAAAAATACATGAAAAATGAAGTTCCAAATCCTTAATTTTGCTCTCAAAAACATTGAAAACTTTTGTTAAATGCTAGTGTGTAAAATTTATAGTACATTTATATGTACTGTACATTAATTTTAATTTCCTTCTTACTTTAATACCCATATCATAGTCATATGTAGTCAGCTTTAGTTGCTTTTTCAAAATAAAAGTCTAAAAACATTGTAAACATTTACAATTGCCAGCTAAATTGTGTGTAAGATGCTAGACTGACTACTAACCATATAAAAATATCCTTCTTTTTTAAATAGATATCGTCAATTTATCTAAAACAAAACATTTTTTGATCAGCATAATAATTGAAACACTGCAATACAATCTTCGTGACAATTCTAAATTACACTTCTGAACTAGTGAATTTTCAGCACTATTATTTTTTCCATTTGTAGAATTCTATAAACAATGATGTTTTTTTTTTATTCTAAAGGAAAACATTGCATTATAAATACTTTTTACCAAATGATGTACAGTATAAGTAATTAGTTGTAAATAATTTCTTTACAACCCATGAATTTGCTTTCTAAGGAAAATATTGCATTATAAATATTTTTTACCAAATGATGTACAGTATAACTAATTGGTTGTAAATAATTTCTTTACAACCCATGAATTTGCTTTCTTTCTCAATATATTAGCTTTTTTAAATGTGAAATTTTTGCACCAACTTCAAAGGAAGTGTACACTATTTTTCAAATAAATACATTCACATGTATCAAGCCATCATTCAATTTTTGTTGTTGCAGTTATTACTTTAACGTACACCACTCAAAGTCCTATTTAATCTCTTTACACCTTCTAAAATATTACATACCTCACCTTAGATAGGCTATTCTCCCTTTCAATAATTGTGTTAATGATACGTTTTTGTTTTTGATCATAGATCCGGACAATCCGGTGGGGCTAGATCCAAACATTTGGATACAGTACATCCCTAGATGAGATAATTTGCAGCATGATAAGGTTGTTTTAAAAGCTCAAGTGCCGTAACTTAACACTAGGCCTTGGCAAATTTGCCAATTTGCATAGCCCAAGGTTAAAAATCAACCAAAAATGACCAAATGTTATCTAGTACACCAAAAGGTACATAACATAAATGAAAAAAAGCGAAGCAAGAGTTTAAAAAAAAAAAAAAAGTGACTTTTATAATTCATTATCATTACAGTCAATGGGAAAAATTGTGGTTTTGGTGACTTTTGTCAATACAATTTAATCAACGCATTGTCTTTAAAAATCTACTTAATGTTTCCAATTGTCTGCATCGTAGAGCCCCTTTTTATTTGTCTAAACTTATTACTCCATATATCAAATCGTATGCCTCAGTCAAATTCTGCCAACCTGCTTGTCACCTCTAGTTCTTTTAATAAGTTTGGTGGTAAAAGTTTTTAATTTATCTGCTCCATGCCTTTTGAATAGCTTGCCTCCCAACATCAGTAATCCCTAATTTGTTAAATGTTCTCTTAAAACCCATGTTTTTAAACTTTCTTATGAATTATAAAGTGTGTCTATTTTTTGCTTATTTCGTTGTATCCCTGTTTTTTGGGGACATGTATTTTACTTCTTCATGTCATTATTTTACCATTGATCATGTATTTTACTTCTTCATGTCATTATTTTACCATTGATCATGTATTTTACTTCTTCATGTCATTATTTTATCATTGATCATATATTTTAGGGGGTCTTTATTCTAACTTTTAAGTTTCATTACTGCAGAATTTTTTATATTCACTTGGTTTTTACAGTTTAAGGGTTCACTTTTAGTATGCTTTTGCCTGCAGGCACCTTTATATGTTGTATATTTACTATTTAGTTTGGATAATTTGATCGATCTTATATCATTTCATAATACGAAGTTTCACTTAGAGTTTTTGTAAGATTAAGTG
>JAIGNY010001930.1:1247500-1310000 GCA_020152595.1 Chiridota heheva | reverse complement strand
CAAACCAAATATATTTTTCTAGCTAGATTTTTCTCTCAACAATTCTCTAAGCATGTAGGTAACTAATATGAGTCTATCATATCCAGAAATTAATTTGAATTGGTGAGTGCAGTAAGCGACACCAATAATTGTAGGCTGTATCTACTACTCATTTAGCTAACAAGGAAGTCAACTGTTACACTTTATATTAGACAAATATCTGAAGTTCCTATATATTAACAGTAAACAACAGAAAAAATTACCACGTATTGCTTCAGAAGAATCCATTGCTCTCTTGAGTTCATATGCACATTTCAAAGTTTGTGTTTGAATTGTTAACGTTAATAGTGGCTCTTTCAACTTTTGACAAATGAGATCAAATTTTGATTGTATTCACCAAGACGTCATCTTGTCAAAGTAATACTAGTGTGCTTTTTAATGACGTCATCGTGGACATTTTTTGGTTTGTGCAAATTGTCAGGCATTGGACATTTATGGGGTAAAACTAAAAATTCATCATCTGTACATAACAAATATTGTGGCTTATGAACCAAAAAGGGAGTCTCCGACAAATGTGAGTTGAGTAAAAAATTGTAATTAAGATTCGCAAGTGGTCAAAAAGATGCATTTTATATACGGTTTGAAAGTCACAGTAGGTTCCCCACCCTAACATTATAGGCCTATAAGTTACCACTATAACGCTAGGATTCGCCTGTGCCATCAACCTAGCATTTAAAGCACTTTCACGTTTATGGAAAGTGTAATAATCCACTCTACACGCCACCAGTATGTCAAAAAGTGTATTGTGGGATATAGGCCTAGGCTAGGGTTTTCATAATTTTTGTGTTACTAATACTAAGACCTAGATAATTCATCTCGGAATTTCGTGAGTAAACCTGTATCTTAATTTACTCCGACCGTGGGGTATTCTGCAATTTCTCCAAATTTTGATATTTTTTTTGATAGGGAATGTTTTGCTAAGGAATTTTCTTTTTGTTTTCTTTTGAAAGGAATTCAAATTCGCGAAACTGCTACATTAAAAAGCCTACTTATTCTATTCGGATCGCTCGTTCAAATATTAAATAATAATCGTTAATTTGAGTGAAACACATAAAAAAGCATCAGATATTAAACGAAACCACGTGAATTTGTCCATCGAAATTAGCAGTTCTCCTTGTGACTTTGAAATTTTAAACTATTATGGCATTAAATGTTGACACAAAATTCAAGGCAACTTACACAGTGATACTGAAACTTGAAAGTTCAAATTCTTCAAATCAAACAGTGCATCTCATGACGTCATACATCTTTATTAAGATGGAAAGACCCAATCGACCAAACGCAAATGACGTCACCAATATGGGCGGCCGTTTGGGCAAAAATAAAAAAAATAATAAAAAGAGTAAGAAACATAAATATACGAATGAAATAAAAAAAAAAAAAAAAAAAAAAAAAAAGGATGTTGTAAGAAAAATATAAATTCAATATGAAATAAATAAAAAGAATTCAATGCAAACAAAATAAGAAAAAACAAGAAACAAATATTAAAAAGAAACAAAAAAAAAAAGAATCAAAAATGAAATGATTGAAAAATTTTGAAAAAAACCAATAAAAAAAATGAAAAGAAACCAATAAAAAAAGAAGAAAAAAAATAAATTGAATATAAATTAAATGTAATACAAAATTATAAAAAAATGAAAAAATGAATGTAATACAAAAATATAAAAATTGAATTGAAGAATTTTTTTTGATAAAAACATAAACTAAAGATGAAATGATTGAAAAGAAACCAATAAAAAAATAATGTTAAAGCAGCACTTTGCGCAGCACTTTGAGCAGCACTTTGCGCAGCACTTTGCGCAGCACTTTGCGCAACACTTTGCGCAGTACTTTGCGCAGCACTTTGCGCACCACTTTGCGCAGTACTTTGCGCACCACTTTGCGCACCACTTTGCGCACCACTTTGCGCACCACTTTGCGCACCACAATGCAATGTAACATGTGTTGCGTACACTTGCAATCTGTTACTGATTATACTTGGCAGCAGTTTCACTGCGCACCACAGATATTATATGTATGCATATCAGTTTCGTTAACGTACGACTCGAACACTTACATCAGGCCCCGCCTGCAGGCAGTCAGGCAGTAAGGTGCGGTAGGTACATCTGTCTGAGCCACGGTATCGAAGGGTACTGGTACTGTTACCGGGGCCATCCATTCTATTGCTTCCGACAAAAGTTCTGTTGCCTTTCTTATCAGGCCTACAGCCTCTACAAATATCGGTTAGGAATTTGTTTCCGTATTCTTTTTTTCCACATGAGGTACAGTACCTAAATACCCAGACCAAGCGTGTCACGCTCAATAAGGACATACTTTTTGTCAAATAGGCCCACAGCAGTAATCTTGGTGTCATTTAAAAGAGCTTTAAATAGTTCTTTCAGAAAATATAACTTTTTAATGGAAGTTGTGTTAAAGAGTTTCGCAAAAAATGGGAATGAAAATAAAAGATTTTAAAAAATGCACAAAATTTAAGATAAAAACGTTTTTTCTTCGAAAGCTTCCTTGCCGTACATCTAGACCTAGCTTTTGCTTAAAAAGCCGTGAACAACTGTCAATGACATCAAAGTATCCAATTCCGGTCGAATTTTGACTGCATCTACTATCGATATCTTTTTTGGCAAAAATTGTGCCAAATTTGATGGTTTTTACCCTTTTTAGACCAAATGTTGAAAAACTGTATGTTCTGATCGCAATACACCAACCATACGCGAAATGTATCGCAAGAAAGGTCAAGCCATGTACTTTCAATTGATATCTAAAAAGAGCAAGTACCCCTTCTCTAATCACATTTCATTTAACTTATTTTTAAACATTTGTATTTCAAATTAGACACTTCAGTTTAATGGCAAATCTCATCGCACAGCACGCGAAGGCCCAAATCCGATCCCCGTTTTGGATTACGTGGCTTTTCCTTTTCCGCTAGAACTTACAACGGTGATTGATTTTTCGTTTATTTTCATTGTTTTTGCATCTTTTGCTTTGAGAAAAAAATTAGACTGGTATCAATGGAAAGGAAATTTTACAAACAATCTAAATATGTGAAAAACAATTCTCATATTTCATTATTCACAAGAAAAATACACGCTCAAAATATCTGGCCTACTTTGGCATAAAATGTGCAAATTTGCATATTTTTGTCGATAATTTCTTAAATTTGACTTTTTCTCATTGAAAAGTTTATTGTCTTAACATTCATAGAAACTAAACTTGTAGTGGTAGAAAACAAAAAAGAAGTTGTGAAAATTAATTTTGAAAACAAAATTCCGATAATTTGTTTTCTTCACTGATGTTTTGAACCCTGGGTCTTTAAGGGTTTAAGTTGGCTTCACGCTGAGCATAGCATTACATTGCACAAAATAACGCATTCGAGTGCTAGTGTCAGCCCATACTCACCACGCCCGGGCGAAAATCCTGGTGAAGTGCATTGTGGTGCGCAAAATGCTGCGCATATTTCTCTTTCTACATATTCGTTTTTTTCTTCTCCTTATTTGTTTTTTTATTCATATATTTTTGTTTGTACTTATACTTTTCTTTTCTATAATAAACAGATAAAAGGCTGTCTGCACTTATATTTCTGTTTAAAAATTTATCACTGTTTTGTAGATATAGTAATGTTTATATATTTAGAGAAAAAATATATATATTTGGGAGATATATTATTTGTTTGTATAGTATTTTTTTTTATTCTTTGTTATTGTAGTGGAACATTGACTTTATAAGATCTTATCGATTTTTAATTGTAGTTGTGTTTCTTTTTATTTATTATTTTTCTTGCTTTCTCTTCATTTTTCTCTAAAATTCCATATGATATATTTCGTATTATTCATTTTCTATTGTATTGTTTTCTTTTGATTTATTTTATATTCAATTTGTATTTTCCTTAATTAGATACCTTTCTTTTTTATTGCTTTCTTTTTTATTTATTTCATTTTTAATTGATACGTTTTTGCTTATTTATTTTTCTTTTTAATTTACTTTGTTTTGAATTATTTTTATTTATTTTCTATTTAGAGGTTTTTTTTTTTAGTTATTAGATACTTTTCTTTTTTAATTGTTTCTTTTTTTTTCCATTCTTAATTCATGTTTCTTAGTATTTTTCTTTCTTTTTTAATTTTTCCCGAACGGCCGCTCATAAAGCGGCGGCAATTTTGTTTACAAACAAAATTTGGTAGGCAAAGCGCAGCGCAAACAATCAGATCGTACAACGCGGAAGGCGAGTCAACAGAAAATGTAAACAAATAAACTAACGTTAGTTAGGTCTAGTTAGATTCTCGGTGATTGATCCAAGGTAAATTTTGCCTCTAAAATGCTTTTTGACTTATCGAAAACCGTACATATCACTCAAAAGGAACTGTTATTTCATTCTGGAAGCTTAATTTGGCGTCAAAACCACCATTTTTAAATCAATTCTTACGAGGTAATAGGCCTAACTTAAAAATATTAGCGAAATTTTGCCTATAAAGTCTAACGTTAGAGCCGATATTCGGGTAACGCCGAAGTTCTTACAGTTTTATCGTTACAAGTTAAATGTCGAGCTTAAGTTGGCTTACTGTTACGTTAGTGTACTTCCTTGTTGCTGAAAAAAGAAACAAACAAAATTTAAAGAACAACAAAAGTAGATTCCGTTCATAGATTTCGACTAAATTCCTCTTCAAAAGTCTAAGTTAATGACAGGCCTCGGCCTACACAGTATTCAATTTGTGCATGACATAAGATTCAACACAGACGTGACAAGCAGTACTGAAATATTCATATCTAACATTTTATTAACCGACCACATTTGGGATCCAATGAAATTATGTTTGAGCTGAGCTTGATGATCCATTCATATGTAAGATTATTGGTAATTAACATTCTGTTTAAGTCAAGTTTAGACCAAGTTAGTCAAAATAGGCCCATGATATACAAATATTGCAATGGGTGTGGCAAACTAAGATCTGTTATATTAGGAATGAGACCAGTAGTTTTGCCAACTACATTGGAAACATTCACATTGGAAACAACTTTACAATTTTCTGCCAGGATTGAAAATTTGTGGGCATATTTTATTCCTAAAAACAAAATAGTGGTTGCTTAAATTATATATCAGATGTGATGAAAAAACTTTTTAGTATTTCTTCGAGTGAATATAAAGAGGGATGGCAGACCTGTGAAAGTCTCAAACTTGCCATAATAATTTTATATAGGCCAACATTGATTTTACTTCATTACAAAAATTGTTCGCACGACTCTTTGTAAAAGCTATTCAAGAAAATTGTGATTTTCTCATGTGATGATATTCCATGAAGATAGAGCTTTACATGCATGCAGGTACATTATAAGCATATTAATTTATTAATATTTGGCTTCTTACATAGGTAATAATTTTCCCGAAAATGTTTCACATTTTTGATACAAATTTAGTCTTCAAGCATATACAAAGCTCACCTATTTAGTGAATTACTGGTGTAGGCAAAAAAGTGCATAGATGCAATGTTTATATGTATTAAAACACATTTCATACACTCTAATTTAACACACAAAAGTGTATGTACACATCTACACTAGTTGCCCAACAGGTAGGCCTAGTTCAAGCATTAAGAAAAATCACATTTGGATAATCATGCATATAGTCTGAGAATATGATCTTATGATGTGATGAATGGACAGACCATGTCTGTTTTTATTTTTTTAATTCATATCACTCATCATTCAGTTGAAAGCTAGTTAAGGTGTAATCAGATAACTTTATCTGACTAGTATACACTATAGCCACTGAATGGCTGCTATACACAAGAATATGCAAGTATTGCCTACTGAGTGAGATGTTTATCTCACTAGTTAAGGTGAGGCTTTGTTAGAATATATTATAGCAAATATAACATCAAACATCAGTAAAAAATTGGCAAAAAGACAATTACAGCAAAAGTAACAAATCAAAAAATTGAAATGTATGATAAAATCTGAGACATCTAAAGAAGATGTCCACTTTCCAAGTTTTGATGATAGTACTGTGTGCGTATAATATGAATATACAGTACTTAATGTCAATTTTATCTCCTCATGAAGCTTGATGTTTAGTGTACATTCGGTGGTAATATGGAATGATAAAATTGTATCAACTTAGTGAATACATCAGCGGGTATTTGCAGTCATTCAAATGACCAATTTTGCATTGTATTACAGTGCCGATCTAAACCATTCACTTTATGTAGCCTAGCATGAATATCAAACTTTAGAAAATGTACAACAATTCTTGGCATTTATATCTACAATTTATGGCCATCCTACACAGGTACGATCTTATATTGTTCAAAATAGTGTAAAAAGAACTTAAATGCAGTGTCCCTTGCCTAGTTGAGAAAACGCCTACAAGGTCCACCCTAAACCAAAAAGTATATATAAATCCCAGATGAAATCCACATTTATATTTGATATAAATCACATGCATGACCAGATAAAGACATAAAATGTATTTTTTATATAAAATGAACATTCAATCAATTTGATACCTACCTTGATGATGTGGTTATATAACATAACATAACAAGATTACGGGTTAAGAAGGTTTAGTCACCCCATAAAAAGCCCAAACCAACACCACCACCACAAAAAAAAATCAAATACGCCCAGTTAATAAAAAACTTATCAATGTTGACTTTGAAATTGTGAAAGTTTTTTTAACTGATTCTGGTCCTACTCGAATTTACGGTTTAGGCCTAGATCTTTTGAGTTTGACATAATTTGATTAAATTGTTGATATAGGCCTAATTCTTAGATTACAATCGCCATTAGAGTTTTCCCAGCAATTAATAACTGATTAATCGAATCCTTATTTTCATGCGTGAACGCTAATAATACTGGCCTTCGTTGAAAAAAATCGTGCAAAGTTCAAGTTGGACTGCTTTGTTTGCTTGCGAAACAACAAATGTTCAGTTAAAATCACAACCAAACTGTGTGGATTACTCCCCACTACTATTCTGCATGTAAATTATTGGCTAAATTTAAGCGTTTTGTGCAAAATTAATTATCAAATTGGTCAAAATATTCCATTTTACATTGATTTACCGATAAGCAATCGAGCACAATATGCGTAGTTTGCGTACATACAGTTTTCTCGCACTGTGCCTACCAATTTGCCTGCGCTTGTAAAGTTCCCGGATGGTAAACAACTTTTTAATTAGGTTTATACTGCATGCACTATATGTACTGCTCAATGATATGTATCCAGTGTAAGCTGCAATACGTCGAGATTTTGAGTTAAGACCTAATTCGGCTGGACCCTATAAAAGGGCCCGTAAAAAAATACACCATTATACTTATATACCATAGGGGCCTACATGACCTCATTTGCCCCCGTCTCGTAGGGCCCTAGTTACGCCACTGGTATGATCGGGGGTATGATGCAAAGAAAAAACTCAAGATAATAAAGCAGCTGACTTGAGCGGATTTTAAAATGAATATATTATTAAAGAAGCTGGACCAGATCTACATCAAAGTATATTTGTAATGCTAAATGAGGTTGTGAAAAACTGGTGAACCTAAAGATTGGGAAAACATGAAAATTAAATCAATATACAAAAATGAAGGAACAGGAAGGAAGGAGATGAAAAACCATTACCAGTATCCTAAGTAAACTGATGGACAAAATCCTACACACAAGAAATAAAGATACAGAAAAGGAACAAGAAATAAAGATATTCAAAAACAAACTGATGAAAAATCTTCTAAAGATATTCTTAGAAAAGTACCAATGTGGTAGCATGCAAGAATACCATTTATTCACCAATAATTGACTTGGACAAAATCCTACAACAAGAAATAAAGATATTCTTAATACCATTTACTATCAACTAAACTAAACTAAACAAACTGATGGACAAAATCCTACACACAAGAAATAAAGATATTCTTAGAAAAGGAACTTCTGAGTACCAATGTGGTAGCATGCAAGAATACCATTTATTCACCTTACAAGCAATAATTGACTATCAACTAAACTAAACTAAACAAACTAATTGATATTCTTATAATAGCATGATATATATTCACCTTACAATAATTGACTATAATAGATACAAGTGGCAAGGAGGAAATAGCCCCCCGCCCCCTCCCCCTCCCTTTTCTAGCTTCTCCTCCCAATCAAAGGTTTCTGAGAGGGCGCCAAAATCGTCCTAAGAATAAAATTAAGCTGTAGGGAAATTTACGTGTTGATCAATAACTTCTTCCTGTACTATTAAGCAAGTAATATTCCATGTGTGTAGTCCAAAAGTGCATGAATTTTTCACAGATAAACATCCAATTTTCCCACCTTTGGCACTCGAGCCAATTTCGCGCTCGGACAGAAACCGATACATGGTGGTAGACCGTCGGCAATATTTAGTATCTGCTCCTGCCATGAAGAGCAAACAACTTTATTGAATACAGCTGGTAGAAGCTTTTCGTGAGGGAGCCGATTGCGGCTTATATGGGGTGCAAAAATTGCTATGAAAATATACTCTTATATACTTTTTATTCTCAACGCTGTAAAAATGTTGTTCTCAAAGCTTTATTCTTACATCAGAAACATGAAAACTTTTTTTAGATCCCAACTAAATACACACATTGAAGTCAATGGGGTCCTGCATTTGAACATTCGTTTCAAAATAATATTCCTTTTAACTAACTTTAGTTCGGAATTGACACGATTTTGAGCAAATTTCTGCTACCAAAATCACGCCAAGAAACGCTACTCTCCTTGGGGCATTGCCCCATCGGCGCCTAGGACGTCGATCCTGGATTCGACACAATATTAATCAATTTTCTGCTCTGAAAATCACAAGAAATGCTGGGGTTTTACCACAGCGCCCTTACGTTTAGCTTCGCCCGATAGATGTAACACATTTTAAAGGCCTTTTCTATTATTTAAACCATGGCAAAGGTATAGGGCTTCCTGCGAAACCCTGGGTCCCCACCAGGGCTTTGCGATCTTCACCCCTATAGCATGCCTAGAGTTGACATAATTTTAAGCTTTTAATAATGAACGTGTTACAAATTTATTTTCTTTGGGAAATCTTCTGCAATATCGGGGAAATCTCTTTCAATTTCTGGGAAATATTTAAGTTTCGGGAAGTTTCCTTTATTTTCGGGAAATTTTCTTCAATATTTGAGAAAGTTGTTTGAATTTTCTTGAATTTCTTTCATTTTGCGGAAATTTTTGTAATATTTTTTTTAATATTTGGGCAGTTTTCTTCACTTTTCAGGAAATTTCCTCCATTTTGCGTAAAATTTCTTCAGTTTTCTTTATTTTTCTGGAAACTGCCTTCGTTTTTTGGGAATTTTTTTGAAATTTGCTTTCATTTTTATAAAATTATTTTCATTTTTGGGTTATTGGGAAGTTTTCTATAAATTTTTGTTGAATTTTTTGAAATTTGTCATCAATATTTGAAAAATGTTCTTCATTTTTTGGAAAATTTTACCAAAGTAGCGCTTCCGGAAACTTCTTTACCCTGGACCTCTACCAGAGATTTACAGTTCCTAGAATCGAAACACTGATTTTAAGCAATTTCCTAAACGCTTCATGCCAATTTACATATGCCTAACGTTTTACTCTGATAAGGTTTTTTTTCGGGGAAGTGGCGCCTTAAATCCCCCCTCCCCTCCAGTGAAACATGACCCACCACGCCACTGATTTGTACATCCAGTGCTAGCTGTAGCTGATGCAGATAAACTAGATATGCGAAAAATGCATTACTACTATAGGACCTAACATTAAAGGCCAGTTATCGTGCAAAACGAACAAATCTTAAATATACATGTCAAAATAGGAGAGGTTGGTGTAATAGAAAACGCGAAGTATCTAGGTGAATGGTATTTCGCCAAAGATCTTAACAAAAACAAAATTGAATAGAAAGAGGCACATATTGAACGTATGAATAGAATAATATAAATGTATGGCGACCAGAAGAAAGTCGGAAATGCAGCATTACAAGTAGAAATTAAAATACTAGAAGCAGCACGGAATAGCTATGCAGCCTTCACGTATAATATCAAAACATGGACTAATCTATCAGTAAAGCAAGGACAAGCTCTAGAAACTCTACAACTTGAAAGGATGATTTGTCGCATCTTCAGCTTAAATAGTTTAATAACATATTGGGAAAAGAAGCAGGTTTCTGGCCAATCATTTGAGAAATTATTCACTACAAGAAATTCATGTTATTCCATTATTTACTCAACTGAGACGAAAATAGAACAGCAAGGAAAATACTTAATAAACAAAAAAATAAAGGTTTTCCTGGAAGTTGGTATCATGAAATTAAATGCATAGGAGAAAAATATGGAATTGATATCGATTATAAACAATGTGCTGAAGAAGACAAAAAGCAAACGGAAGAACTTAAGGAAAATTGCTGATGAATTAGAGGAAATCGATCAAAGGAAGAAAACTACCAAACGCAGATTTCAACTGGAACATAGTTTTGAAAACAACCGAGACTCTTGTTATAATGAAATTAAAAGTGAATATGAATAGAGTTAAAGCAAATTACAAGAACAGTTACCCTAATATAAATTGCGATTTTTGCGACAGCGACGATACTACCAAGCATATTTGTAATCTGTTAATTGTGTTTATTTCAAGAAGACTATTTGAATGGACATGAGCGAAATAAACCTGATCAGTGGCGTCAGAGTAGACCCTTTTAAGTGGGTGGGGTGGGGAGGGGGGGTGAGGAGGCTAATATACCCTTTCAAGTGGGTAGGTGGGAGGTCAGTAGACCCTTTTAATTAGGTGGGGGGCAGGGGGTGTAAAAGTTTAAATTTACCGACAATTTGTTTTTACACATTAAGGTAATTATAAGTTTTTCTTAAATATTAAATGCTAAGTGCTTCACAGTAGTAAGAGGAGCCTATTCAGCAGTAACCAATCAGAAGCCAGCATTGCTATGACGTCATAGTACATTTGCATATCTTATTTAGATATACTCAAGTATGCTTCTTATTGGCTACTAGCTGCATAGGCTTCCCTGGCCCGGAATTTTATCATCTACCTATTATCATTGGTGGGGGAGAAATATGAGAAAAAAATATTTTTTTTGAGGGATAAGGCCCTCTCCCATGGTTTGTTGGGAAGGGAAGGAGGGGGTTAAAAGACACGGACACATAACACTTGACGAACAAGTATGGACGTACAAACGAATGTCAAAAATATTTTGTTTTCTTTCTTGAATGTTTGGTGGCTCTCAGAAGACCTTTGGGTTGTATATTGGCCATTCGATCTACTGTTCTCGTGTAGACCACTGGTGTTAAATGTCTCTTGTCTTCTTGAGAGTATCTTGAATGACCAAGTTGGCTTTATGCAAGGTGCTTCCTCTTTTGCAAGGTGGTCTACCTATCCATTTCTTTCTCTTCTGGGCTTCTAACATATAGTAGTTGACAAAGCGATGAAATGCCGCTCCTCTCGTAGTGTGTGAGCTCGTACGAGCTTTTGACTGGCTTGATTCTTCCCAGTTGCTGTCTCTAGTTGCAAAGTTCCAAAAGTAATCTGGTCTTTGACTCTGGTATCTCAGCGGTGTTCTGACGGCAGATGTCTTCCGTACTCTGTTTTCAAACTTGCGTGACAGACCGGTAGTAGGCTCTGATAGGGTCTCCTTCCCTTGTCAACATCATTCTTCTAAACCTGTTAGGAAAATTAGCCGTGGTGATTCTCTATACCGGTATGGGTATTGAGCCATGATGTGTCTTATACAATGTCCAAGGGTAAAGTAAAGTCGATGTGCAAGACGTTGTATTTTTATGCTCTCCTTCGACGAATCAGCAACGCTTATGTTACGTCAGAGTCTCTGCAGCGTTTTGATCGGAGGATTAAAGGATTTAATTTCCCCATTTTAAGTTTCCATCTCTGTACAATCTGCAACTGAAGTTTCGCAAAGTCTTTACCATTGCCTCTCTGTGTGACCCTTCTTCAGAATCGAGATGATAAATAGGTGAAATGCACGAGATCCAAGTGCCTTTCTTTATATCCTGTTTCGCCACTCGAACAGTAAAATTTTCGTACTTTGTGACGTTTTGACGTAGACTTTTTGCAAGCATAGGCCACCATAACCGATTCCACACAAATGCCTCTTCCTCGTTTAGAATAGCATAGTTGCTTTTGAGTAAAACCTTTCAGAGAAAGAACATCAATGAATCAACTCATGTCTCATATATCTCTTTTATGTTCTTTCTGACCAATCACAGCAGAGCAGAGACGACTTGCAATAACCGTACGGGAGGCTTTTAAGATCTCATTGAATGACGCGTTTGTCGAAGACCAGTCTATAATCCTTGGTAATGGATCTGGTGAGAACTATACCCAGACCTTCTCTCCTGACGCTCCCCCAGTCGTTCGATGTAACTGTGTAGTTTGAGGCGGGCGTGATCCGTGGTACAAGTATAACTGCGTTGGAAATGTTTATGTCGGCGATACTTCTACGTACTCGTCCGTACTCGCTTGTATACATTTTCAAATGTGTTGACAAAATTCGTCTTGGTAAGTGCACTTCGCTGTCCGAAGTTTTCCACAGAAGGAGTTCAACATCAATTTAGCCAATGCGCGCTTTCCCTCGTTCTTGGCGATGTTGGCGTAGTTCAATCTAATCCCTTCATAGACTTCGTAGTCGTTTTGTAAAGGTAGAGCAAGCAGACAACAATGTACTTGATTTGTTCATCTTCTTCGACGACATAACTTATACAATTTCTATGCTAACGCTGGATGCGCTATCTTCTTCGCTATATTCTTAGCTATCTTCTTCGATATCTTCTTAGCTATCTTCTTCGCTATCTTCTTCGATATCTTCTTAGCTATCTTCTTCGCTATCTTCTTCGCTTTCTTCTTTGCTATCTTCTTCGCTACCTTCTTCGCTATCTTCTTAGCTTTCTTCTTCGCTATCTTCTTAGCTATCTTCTTAGCTATCTTCTTCGCTATCTTCTTCGCTATCTTCTTCGCTATTTGCTTTGCTATCTTCTTTGCTATCTTCTTTGCTATCTTCTTCGCTATCTTCTTCGCTATCTTCTTCGCTATCTTCTTAGCTATCTTCTCAGCTATCCTCTTCGCTATCTTCTGCGCTATACATTGAGGAGACTTAACACTATGCCGGGGCAATTTTGCCGATTTTCAAGGCTTAAAGTGATAAAATCGTCCTAAAATTCAATTTTTTTTGTGAGGACGATCTAATGACTTAAAATAAAAAAAGAAGGTAACATACTTGGTCCAACAAAAATTCGAACCTTTATCATACACCCAATCAAATTCTGGCAGGAATAGGATTTCTTATTGTTTTCAGTGGCTGAGATTAAGAAAAGAAGTTTAAAGAATTACGTAGAGAAATTAAACTGTTCACTAAGTCATAAATCACAAACTTTTCATCAACTGAAAATTTATTATGATCAGCCATAGCTCAAAGACTAAAAGTGTTATTTTCCTAATCCCAAACGAAAAATGATATGTTCGTTCAGATATTAAGTTGATACTCTTTTAGGCTAGTTATCCACATGCGTAGATCACCGCGGGGTGGGGTGGGGGTGGGAGGTGGGGGTATATTACCCCTGGAGGTGTTATACTATGCAATCATCCTCTTACTTTTAAACCATGGTACCCATAATTTACATGAAAATAGTGTTTCTTATGCTCTACCTGTTTATGGAATACTAAGGAGAAATGATTAATCCAGTATCCATTACCCACGGGTCCATAATTCCCCAAGAATGCAGGCGTTTTTACGTGTGCAAATAAAAGCCTATATGATGTGAAACTTTTTTTAATTGGCTAAAACCCCTAAACCATCAGATCATCATTAAGTTTATTGAAATTGATTTTGCCAATTTCCAAAAACAAAACTGACATTTGAAACCAGTCATGCACTTATGACAACTCTATTTCTGTTATTCTGCATTTCTCAAGCACCATTCATGACTAAGAATTTGTTTCCTTGTTCTGACCTCTTTACCCCCCCCCCCCTCCCCCTCCCCCCTTCTCCCATCGAAAAGGCTAGCTATACTTCTGTACTCCCTGATAACTTCTATCAGATATTCTAGCAATACATTTTTCAAACGTATTTTGATAGTTACCCAGTTTAACCTCCCACTCGGAAGAAAAGGCATGCAAAATGAAATCCTCTCAGACTCAGAGGGGAAGCTTCCCCCCGTTCTGTTTCATTCACCTCTGCCTTTAAAATACCTACACCACTAATTGACTTACCCCCAACGAACATTCCTCTTGTGAAAATCTCGCAATTCATATTTTGCAGAGCCTAATATGAGAATTTTCTTTGAAAATTTGTTTCAAGAACAAAATCACTGCTTGTTTTGATCAAACGTATACTCGATGAAAATCCTTTCATTAAAAAAAAGCACTTAAAAAAACAAAAAAGACAAAATTAGAACAGAAAATAATCAATGGTTACCGAGAAGTCAATAACGTTTTGAAATTATCGATATTTTTTTTTTCCTTGCAGTCATATATTGCAAACAAATGTTAAGAATTATTCAGTGGTGCCTTAAAACAACGTTAATTAACATCTGGCGAACAAAAAGCTGAAGAAAAATTACATTTGGTTGTTTTCTATGGTTTACAATAATTTTACGTCTAATTGATATATCGATTTCATACTTTTCACCTCTTCTGGTGGTCGTCTACCTGCTATTGTTCGACATCCATGTATTTCCGTGCACAGGAAGACACAGTTTGTTGCATTGTAACCGTGAATAAGGAATACGAAAGCGCGTATTGCATCATCAAGGAGTCTACCATATAAGAAATTTGATTAATCCCATTTGGATGGATCAAGCCGTCGTATACCTAACAAGTTCTTGAAAAATGTCGTATACGGGTAGGCCTAATTTATTAATAGATATTTTCGGATAGTTATTTATCAATGTTTCGTTGTCTTTTCTTTTAAGTCTGCTAGGTAGATATATTGGGAAATTGCTTATTTAATTACCTATCAAACAGTTAAACAGAACATTTAATTCCAAGTAGAATTTTAAGAATAACATGGTTAGTTTTAAGCTATGACTGATCAAAGTTTCAATGACTTTTCAATATTAGATGAATAAAAACAATAGATTTAAATAAGAAAACAGAGCCTTGAAAACAAAAAATTACATGAGAAAATATGATTAAATACCATGAATTAAAAAATAAGAAAAAAAGATTAAAAACAATGGATTTACATTAGAAATTAGAGCATAGAACAATGAAATCACATATGTAAACAGGATTACAAGCAATAGATTCGGTTTAATTTTTTATTTTCTTATGTGAATCCATAATATACAATAAGACCTAAAAAATTCGAAAAGATGTAAAATTTGTAACTTATTTTACCGGGAATTTTTGCTATTTACTTGGTTGAAATGTAAATGATTGAAAATTGTGACAATTTTGATGATATTACCTTTATGGCTGTCAACATGCCATTAAGAAATTGCTATGTAACCTATGAATAACGCATTTACAACCCTATTTTGGCATTATATACCATTTATTTAACCTTTTTCGCTCCTAACCTTAAATATAACCGACCCCCCCCCCCCCACCCCCCCCTCCCCGAACCCGAATCAACAAGCCTGGCTGCACCTGGCCTTTTCTTATTCATTTTCGGCAAGTCATGTAATCTAAATACCTGGAGCGTATAGGTCGCACATATATTTCCAAGGCGGAGTATAAACTCCTACAAGAGAAAATGAATGTAAACTAACACAGAAGAACAAAATATTTTCCATAAAAATGAATTATTTGGAAGCAAGCAAAGTAATTTTTCTGTTGAAATGGAAGAAGAAAAAAAAGAATTCAAATGTCATCTTTATTTTCAATCAATATCTTATATTGCTTTCTTTAAAAGATAAATTCGGTTTGATTAGAGGCATTAAATAAGATGATTCGCATAGAGAAAGCAGAAAGTGTGGCGAAGTTATGCCAATATCAAATGAATTAAGTTTGTCTTAAGATAGGAATAACCAAACTGATCATGGAATGCTGGATTATACAATTGACGGTAAGTTTACTATTTTAAACATAAAATACAAGGGAAAAGTTTAAACTTCTATGACTTGTAGAATAATTTGTGATAAGTTAAGATTTAAAGTAAAAGTAAAGTCTCATTTCACCATGTCATGCGGAGGAGTACTGCTCAGTGCCACGTGTAAGCCTATGCACTGGCTGCAGAGGATCCGCGGAGCGTTAAGAATATTAGGGTGAATTAATCGGGTAACATTTATAATTTTGGTGAAAAGAAACCTTTGGTGGTGAAATGTAAATAATAATGCAAAGTCGTATAATGAACTCGAAGTAAGTAGGAGCTTGTTGGCACAAAAAAATCCTTGACAATGATATTCAGGGAAAAAGCCGATGAACAGAAATGGGTTAAAACTTGGGTTCACTGACAAAAGGATGTATTCGAAATGGGCGGGGATCTGACCTACACTCGTATCATTGGCGTAGCCAAAGGGGGAATAGGGCCTACCCCCTCCCCCTTTCTTCTCCCAACCCCCACCCACCCCCATCAATACTAAAAAAGAAAGAAAGAAAAAAGGGAAAAAGATAATAAAAGTGAACTTTAAATGGAAAAGCAGCCAGGTCAAAACAAATCTCTAAAATGCACGACTTTGCAACGACTTATGCAACATCCCGCCTACCCCTCCTCCCCCGCTTTTTTTTTTTTTTCGATTTTGGACCGATGGCTACGACAATGACTCGTATGGTTTGCGTTTCCAAAACTTGGACCTTTTTTCCAATTGTGTAGGGTGCACCCATCGCAACTAACGGTACGCGCCGGTATTGAGGTTTTAGAAGGATTGTTTCACGAACACGTCTTGTTATCGACTATATTCTGATCACGTTCCATCATTCCATTGCACGTTACTTACATTCACAGGACTTGACAGACTCACTCTCTGCAGCTCTGAACTCACTCTCGTCATTGGCCATATTGCCAATGACCTTCTGAGCAATAATAATTGCAATAGGAACTTTGGTAAAAGGAATACAACTTATACATAATACACAGAGGCGTATAAGAGACCTAGAATTATTGAATTATTGTGGGACCAATAATTGACATCGAATGTGAACGAAATGTATATGATACGGTAATCATGAAATCATACCTTAGCCATCTTATTTCAATAGACTAAATTACAACCCCCCCCCCCTTCCCCCTTATTCCTTGTACCAATCCATACATGCAAGACCTCTTGAAGAAATTATCAGTCTGAGCGGAGATATGAACAGATTTTTTATCACTCGGATATTTTGAGGAAAAGTGAAACAATTTCTTAATGTAATTCTATTCAAACCTGCTTTGAACCACAAATGCTGAAGATTTTAATTTTTAAAACGTTTGTGGTCAGAAACCGAAAAATGTTCAGGCAGTCAGGGGACAAATCCAAAGGTACGAAAATTGCATAAAACTTTTCTGGTAGAAATTCACACTCCAGCTTGATTTTATTTGTATTGCCTCCAAAAGAGAGTCCAAGAATAGAACGTTATTGGCATTCAGGGCTGGGGCGTAAGTTGACTTCGAGCGCCGGGGTGCAATCAGGGGTGTAGGAAGCTTTCGAAAAGTGGGAGCACGACCTCTTAGGGGGTACTTACCAAGTCATATACATGTCCGCCAGTCTATAGATAGAACTAGAATTAGTAAGGCGAAACAACAAAGTAAAGGGGGCAATTAATTTTCTTGCACCTTTGACAGTAACTGAGGATCACTTTTCATTTTCAAAAGGGGGCAGTTTTGTCATTTTATGAAAAAGTGGGTGGGCACATGACCCTGTGCGCCCCCCCCCTACACCCCATCCCCCGTTTCTACACTTATGAGTGTAACACAAATTTGCCCAACGAAAATTTGCATTTGTCTGACTTATCTGTAAACATACATATGTTTCTACAATCACATAATATAGAACATTTAAGAACAGACCTCCCTCCCCCATCAGTGACGCCGCCAGAGATTTTGGCACAGTACAAGTGCCAAATGCGGAACAGTAATCACGGTCCTGGTGGGGCACCTTTTTCATATTAAAATCTACTTCGATAACTGGATAAGCATTTGGCTTACATTTCTAAATAGGCAGAGGAGAAATTTCCCTTGAAAATTAAGAAAATTCGGGGGAAATTGTGAAGTTCATGGGCAAAGCCTTGGTATTGGTTCAAGGGGCGAAGCCCTGCAGCCCTGGTATTGGTCCAAGGGGTGAAACCTGGTATTGGTCCAAGAAGCGAAGCCTCAGAGGCTCTGAGGATTTCTTGTTTTTGATGTCCCAAAATGCTGAAAATCAACACAAAGTTTGATTATTTAATTGATGAAAAGAAGATACTTTTCAATTCTCATGTTAAAATCTGACCCAGATATCTAAGAATTTGGGTTATCATTTCTAAACAGGAAAATTAGAAACATCCCATTAAATTTGAGAACAAAATTGTGGAGCTCATGGAGGAAGCCTTTAAAAGGGTGCAGGGGGAAAGGCTCTAAAGGCTTTATTGTTCTTGATGCCCCAAAATGCATGAAAATCAACACAAAGTTCGAAAATTTAAGTGATGGAAAGAATGACAGAAGACACTTTTAGATTCGCATTTTAAAATCTACTCTGATAAGCATTTCGATTACCATTTTTAAACATGGAGAAATATCCCCTGAAATGTGAGACAAAATTGCAAGGTTCATGGACGAAACCAGAATCCAGGAGGCGAAGTCCCTGGAAGCTCTAAAATTTATTGTTTTTGATGCCCCAAAATGGCCCATGTCATCAGGGCTCAGGAGTTTAAACATGTGTGGGCGGATTATGTTTTATATGTCCCAGTTGCCAAACCCGAGAATCTGTATCATGCTGAGAAGAGTGGAGATGATTTTGATATCAAGACGATTCGGAAAGAATTCCCATCAATCTCTGTTATATGAAGTACATCCGGCCAGTCATGGCAACCCTCACTCACTTTTTCAGAAGTAACGTTACCAAGGTTTCTCGTCGTGCACCACGTTTTGGGTATTGATATCAACTGTTAGTGTTCACGGTTCCCTCAAACCGCCAACTTTTGTGAAGCTGGCTGTATACGTAACTGTATCTAAGATTGTCACATTCCCTAATTTTTTTGAGAATGAAGAACAATTCGGGCAAAATGGTAAAAATGTTTTGGAAAAACGGTGATTTTTCAGAATCATGGTCTTAAATTACCCGCTTTTTTTCAAATCCGGTTCTAAAATTTCCCGATTTCTTCAAATCATGATGATCTTGATTTATGTTTCCGAAGCAGATTATAAACATTCCCGATTTTTTTCAAGTCATGATATCGAATTTTTCGATTATTTCGTAAAATGTTATCGATTAAATTTCCACATTTTTTGGAATTATCTTCTTAAATTATCCGTTCTTTCGATGTTTCCAAATAATTGTAAAAATTTTAAGATTATTTCAAAAAGGATATTACTTTTCCCATTTATCTGAATCGTTACCTTAAATATGTAAAACATGTTAGATTTCCTAATTTATTCCGAAGAATGATATTAAATTTCCTAATTTATCCGAAACATCACATATATCGATTTTTGTGGAGAAATAAATGATCTATAAGCTTTCCAGTATTTCTGGAACATGTTCCTGTATCATTTTAACCCGGATTCTTCAACTTCGTTATCATGCATAGTAGAAGTGGATCCGGAAATGTTTGAAGGGAGGGTGGGGTGTTGGCAAGAACGAGGGTACATAGGCCACGGATAATAACCAGTGGTGTCACTAGGATTTTTGTAGTGGAGGTGGGAGGAGGGGAGTACAGCAGCAGCGTAGGAATAGAGGCATGGGGCGAAATTCTACTATGGCCGGATTTTTTCAAAAAATAAAAAAAAATGAACTAAAGAAATCGAAATGATTTTTAAAAAATGAAAATTTTCTGAAAAATGTATTTAAATTTTCCAAAACACCTGCATAATAAAAAAAAAGGTTAGTTTTCGTAATATTTATGATATTTTCAAATAATCCTAAATTTGTCGGTTTATTTGCTCGAAATTTTGGTAATTTCTCTCAAAATTAGGTCCAACAAATTGACTATTTTATGATAAATATTAGGAAAATTCGGGTAAAAAGGTATGCTTTTCGGAAATTTCACAAATTTATTGTTTTACTTTAAAATGGCCAAATTTGCTACAAATGCACAAATTTGATTAAAAGTCACCCAAAGTCACCCAAAGTTTGTTTTTTTATAGTACAAACGCGGTTAAAAATCTCTTAAGATTTATTTAAAATTTGCTTAAATTTCGTTAAAAATTGCATAATTTAAGTTTAAAATGGCCCAAATTTTGTTTAAAAATGGCCTTTTAGCATGGTTAAAAAATCGTCCATTATATATCAAACTGGTAGTGCTTCACCGGACTTGTTTCAGTTTGTTGGACATCAGCTAATATTGGATATTTTTCATTTTGCCCGAAGTCAGATTAAAAAGTCATATTTTCGGGCACTTGTTGCCACCTCTGGCGCCGAAAGCTGGATACAACACTACCCACAAGGAGCCCATGGGTAAAGCTCTTGAAATTGCGATTTTAGCTTTTTATCAGTTTACTTTGAAGGGAGAATCAAATTCTATACTTAATGCGCATTTTTCTTTGGTGGGTATCGGGCGGGTGCGGGAAACAGGGGTAAGGTTGGGCACAGCACAATGACAAACATACAAGGGCACATTTTAGGTCAAATTGGGACACCTTGCCAACGAAGGCGGAGTGTACTACCCCGTCACCTCACCCTCTGGATCCGCCCCTGGCCATAAATTTTTTAATCGAATCATGATCATAAAATCATGATTTCATTCGAAAATCTTGACCGAAAATTTTAAAAAGCAAAAAAAAAAAAAAAAATTGGAAAGAAAACCATACACACAGAAAAAGAGGCTGCAGCCTACAGCTCTGCGCCTCATCTTCATGCCACGTTCCGGACACTTCAAAATACATAACTTGGAACTGCAAATATTTATATGTATGTGAAAGCCACGTTACTTAAAATTCGGGCACTTTGAAGAAAAAAAATCGGGCAAATTTAGTTATTGATTTTATTCTTCATATGTGAACGTTCGCGAAGCCCCTGGTTTATATACAAATGATATACCAAACTTTAAACTTAAACGGAATTAGTTTTTAATGCTTTCTTCACCATTTTGTTTCTTTCGAAGTCCACTTTTATATAAGTTGAACTTGCTTGACCCCTGAACTAATCATTTAATTTTAGAAATATTTAGATTGCAGTTGGATGTCTTACTGCTTTCTGTTTTACCCACAGATTTTTCTACTGATCGCCGCAGTGTTCTCACAACCAGGTAAAACTCTATTTATAATCATATGCCCGTAGCCTACAGTAATTGATTTTCTCAAGTAAGAGGTACTGGTGTTTCAAAAGGGGGTATTGAGGAGGGTTTTCATATCATTACCTTTCGTACACATGCAGACACTCTTACTTTCACAGGAGTGAGAGTCGACAGACCACGTTCCCCATACTGGTTCAGGGAGGAAATTCCCCTGGTTGATTATCAGATTGTAGTCAGATAGTTCTACCTTCTTTCTGGCGTATAGAAAAAGGATTTCATTACATTGGTTGTCAGGACGTAAGATTGACGAAATGGCTTTGCTCTCATTAGTAAAATTGTGTCCGCGGGAAATTGAGATGCTGCCTTAGCCCATTGCGTCCCCTTGGAAACTATTTGATCAAATCTGACCGTAATAAAACAATTTTCTTATTGTTCCTCTACGGATTGAAAAATACTTTCTTCATGGGAAAATGGGATAACAAAAACAGAATGGAAGTTTTATCAATCAACCCGAGTCGAGTTTTCCCCGAGTCATTCGTTTCTTAAGAACTAGAATGATTAAATCCAAAATACCCCCTTGCCCCCCCCCCTCCCCACACACTTTCCCCCTTGCCCCCTTGCCCCCTATTTCCCCCTTGGGCCCCCTTTTCCCTTGCCCCCTTACCCCTTTCCCCATTTCCCCCTTGTTTCCTTTCCCCCTTGCCCCCTTTTCCCCTTGCCCCCTTGTGGCGCCGCTACTGCCTCCACCGCCTCTTGTGAGTACTAGCTTGGATCGCTCTTAGATCCGAATCATTGGACCAACAAAATAATCTGAAATCTCGAAATATATATAATGCTTCTTTTCCGCAGCTTTTCAAGAGTGTTACTCGATAGACAGATCAGACCGACATTTTGTTTTCAATCCCGGAGACTATGACCCCGGAAACTTGACGGAGCTCAGCTGCTCCAATGCGTGTATCGTGGAGGGATACCCCTATGCTGCGCTGGAGGCGGGAATGATCTGTTTCTGCGCAAGCTCAGACATCGATGCCTCAAAGAAGGAACCTCACGCAACAGCATGCGAAGGAACTTGCGTTGAAGCAGGTAGGAATATCGGCATAGAAAAGGGTGGGAACACTAACGGATTATACAGGGGGAAAAGATTTATTTTTTCTTGGCCCCGGATGTTGACTGCCCCCCATAGATTAAGACAAAATGTCACTAGACTAAAAAGCTGTATGGGCTCGTCGTTTGTTTATTTCTTTCACTATATAGTCAGACTTTCATTATTAATTTTGCCCACAAGTTCTGTCATTTTCTTTTGCCATAGGCATTCCCCTATATCGCTGAATCCCGTCTGCATATATGATTTTAAGCAATTGCCCATCCCAAGTTGGTTTGATGTACTTCAGGTTTGCTCTGCTCCAAATTGATGTTAAGACGGCCCGAAGCTATTGTCTGCTTGGCCCTATTCGTGAAACCGCTTAATCTGGAGGCCTGGTGTGGATAACTTTGTGTATATATTTGGAAGTGATGCGGGATTTCAGTACCAAATACCGAGGTGTAATGTAAATTGACCACTTTTATTCAGTGGCTTTGAACAAAAACAAAAATATCATATTTTTATCCATACTTCCTAGATCCACTCTCATCTTATTTTTCCTTTTCCGCTTCTATCTGTATCGCCCCCACAACTGTTGCTGTGCTTTTAAGCATGTAGGGTCGTCGCCGGAAAGAAAATACGGGCACGGGGGTATCTTGAACGGCCGCTTTGATAAGCCAAAACTTATTACACAAGCTGTTACGGCTATCTTTTGAAAGCGCATCCAATATCCGAACTCTTATGACCCTGAGCCCCTTCGACCCTGGACCATGGGGAAACGCATCCCTTTAATTCCAGCGTCGGTGTTACTAGCAACCAACAATGCAACCCTCGAAATTGATCGTATTATATATAGGCAGGTATAGGTATACATAAACAGGAAGTTCGGGTATTTCTCAACAGCTAAGATCTAGAGATGTCCACGGCTGTTTGATATACCGAGGTGCACTGGCGTAGCCAGAGGGGGGGGCCACGGGGGCCATGGCCCCCCCCCAATCCCATATTTACAAAAATTAAATTACACCTATATGCCTATGTATCGTACAGATGCGCATACATGAAATGCGAATCTCCCTGCATTCCCTGTAATGTAAATTCGTTGTATCCCTGTAAAACAAAACAAAAAATAATTCAAATTTTTAAATGAAATTTTGACGCAAATTTTAATTTGTCAAGAGCCGTGAACTTGCCAAGCCTGTTCTTACGCGATGACGATAAAAGATGGCGCCATTCTGCTACTGCTTTGCGATAACAAAGTACTACAAGTGCCCCATTATTTTGCTCAAAACTTTCCACAAATAGAAATGAATTTGTCTAAAACCTGAAGGCGGTAGTTAAGTTTGGTTGAACTTGAATTTTGAAAATGTCACTTTTCGCATATGGTTTTTCAAAAAAGAAAAGGGAAAACACGGATGAAGGTAATGTATGCCCAGTCCAGTAAATATATTAATGATATGTATACATAAGTGACCATTTGTTCAGTGTTCTTCTATCGTCTTTAATGTAGGCTTAGTTTCACGAGTTTTATAAAGCTATTTGTCATCGTCGGTGTGGTTGAAGCAAACACACATTTTTTATATATGTTCACAGTCTAGAAAAATAGGATGGCGGGAACAGAAAATGACGGAAATTTTAGGGTTACTTCGTTTTCGACTTCGTAGTGGGGATTTACTTTTGAAGGACCATATAAAAACTTCCCATGCTAATGCAACCTACCTATCATCCTTGATTCAAAATGAACCTATTTGCGTTGCTGGTGACATGATTAGGGAAAGTGTTGTTGCTAACATCAAAAAAGCACAGTTCTGGTCTATCATAGCTGATGAAACATTGGATCGCCAAAAAAGGGAACAATTGGCAATTGTTATAGGATATGTTTCACCTAGCGATTCTGGAGTTTGGAGATTGCATGAGGACACGGTAATGGTATTGGACTTGATTTTTGACATCAAATCTAATAATCCTGGTAAAATTGAGCATAATGAAACCAAGTTGAGTGGCAAAGCTATTGGAGAAACGTTGCTAAGAAAGATTTGTGAGTTCGGTTTGAATCTGTCTCTTTGTGTGGGACAAGGCTATGATGGGGCAGGAGCCATGGCCAGTGAACGGGTTGGTGCTTCAGCAACAATAAAAAAGGCAGCTCCATTGGCCTTTTATTTTCATTGCGCCATGCACTGCCTAAATTTGAGTGCTTCCGCAATGTTGTGCGAGAAATTTCATCGACTTTTCGAGCAAGTGCAAAAAAAAAACGGATCTGTTGAAGAGCCTCATAGAAAGTGACTCTGGTATTTCCATGACCAAGAAGCACCTGATTACGTTGTGCGAAACACGTTCTGTGGAACGACACACAGCAGTTGTAACATTTATGCAACTTTTGAAATATACACTAGATGCCTTATCGGAAATCAAATGCTGGGCATTACCTTGCGACAGAAACAAAGCAGAAAGCCTTGAAAATTGGTGTGCAACTCAGAATTTGCAGTTGCTTCAGTCATTTTGGAGAAACTGTCAGGATTGATGCTACCAGTTTCCTGAGTCTTACAAACAGTGTGGGGATTTATCCCAAGCGTTAGCCTTAGTAAACCGTCTCCAGTCTGTTCTCAAAGAATTGCGAAGTGAAGGGGAGTTCCATGACCTGTATCAAAAGGCAGAATCAGTCGCACAAGATGTGATAGAGGTGGAACTGCGAAAACCACGCATTGCAGCTAGAAGCTCATACCAACCAAATGCTTAAACATCGGACAACACCACCGAAGGCTATTACAGAGTCAACATTTTTTTATCCAGCCATAGACTCCATTATTGGAGACCTCAAGCACAGATTTGGACCACATCAACAACACCTTTTTTTATTCAGCCATAGACTCCATTATTGGAGACATCAAGCACAGATTTGGACCACATCAACAACAGATTATGAAACTTAACTACCTTGTACCAAATTGTATGGAATTCGCCAAACAAGCTGACGGTGAGAGGCCGTGGAATGATTTAACTCCTGCTATTGAGGTGTATGCAAGTTTGATCAGAAATCCTTTCATGATTGCTAAGGGCGAATACATGTTATGGAGGAAGAAATGGGAAAATGTTCCTGTCAAGTCCCGACCATCTTCATCCGTCTGTGCCCTGGATCATTGCTCTAAAATGTTTCCTAACATATCACTGTTGCTCCAGCTGCTGGCAACTTTGCCAGTGACTTCTGCACAGGCCGAGAGAGTCTTTTCAAAAATGAAAAGAACCCTTACAGCTATTCGGTCAATAATGACGGAAGCCCGACTGGAGGCACTTATTCTATTACAAATTAATAGGGCCCATTGCCCAGACGTGGAATCAGTCATCGACAGATTTGCCATAACATCAGCGCGACGGTTGAATCCAATTATTATGATTTGGTAAGTTTGATTGTCAAATCTTACTTCCAACCTTTCGACTCCAAGTAACAAGTAAGTACAATGCCACCTCACTCAACCCCTCATTTTTCAATATTCTGGAGTCAAAAATATTGGCCAGGTGTGCAAGTGTGATCAATGATCTTCTGTTTCCTTTACAAATATCTTCTTTTGACATGTACCACCCCCCTTCCCCCATAAAAATTCGGGAGGCATCAACCCAAACTGCCCCTATATCGCTACGCAATAGAGTTTGAATAAATTGTACTTTGGCAAGTATGTGGCGGGGGCAGGTGGCACAGTTCCCCCAATTTTTTTGGCAACCAAGAATTCGGGCAAAATGTACAGCAAAATTCTGGCAAAATTGTGAACAATAAAAAAAAAAACAGCCTCAAATTTGTAAGTTTTTGGCCTGGGAAGTGCCATTTCCGGCAATCTATAGGCAGCATTTATTGGAAAAATTTCTCTGAACGCTACGCGCCAACCCATGGTGGCGCTCCGCTTAGATACTGTCACGGCTCAAAATTTATACCAGTGAGTAGCCCCCCCCAAACAAAAAACCTGCCTACGCCAATGCCGAGGTGTAATGTAAATTGACCACTTTTATTCAGTGACTTGGAACAAAAACAAAAATATCATATTATTATCCATATTTGTTAGTTCCCACTCTCAATTTATTTTTCCTTCTCCGCTTCTTACGTGCTTTCCGGGAGCACCCGAAAGAAATCAATTGTGCACAGGTAACTGTGTATATGTTAGTGGTTTGCAAAACTGATGGTTGGGAGTTGGAACCATTAAATGTTACGCATTTCTTAATCTTTGTTTTCTGGCAGCTTAAGTAATATTTTCAGGGCAACCACATACATGTTGTGGAGATAGGATTACCGTATGCCCAGGTTGTTGAACAGAATGATGGGAATGATATACAGAACATTTGATACAAAGGAACCCGAGTTAATGTTAATGCTTTACAAGTCTCTTGTTCGACCCCATTTGGAATTCGCTTTTCAAGTTTGAAACTCATACTTAAAAGGTGACATTGCTTTAATTGAGAAAGTCCAGAGGAGATTTAGTAGTACAGCATTTGACTTACGAAGAAAAGCTTTCTCTAAAATTCACTATTTACCAGAAGACTGCAAGGAGATTTGATAAAGGTGTTTCAGTTTTTGAAAACTTATGAGAGGAGTCAACAATCAAGTCTGGTTTTAAATAAGTGACATTTCATTTACCAGAACTCATTGTGCTACCAGTATCAATCGGTTTAAGGGACATTTGTACCGCTATTTGAGGTGCAGGGGAGTTACAAGAGCTTCGCTCTCCTCCCCTTAATTCTTCCCACACTCTTTAGTGGTGAGGATTGGGATACAGATGAAAACAGGTTATTCGACGAACGCAGGGCGCTAACGCAAAATAGAATTGCGCTACTTTTTAGGCCCGAAGTTTCCTTGAACAGTTTAATGAGCGCCCTTACCCGGTCTGCGTATACAGTGTGCTATTCGAACTATATTGTACATACATGCCAATATTGTGCCCCGACATGTATACGACACTACTATTTGCAGCGCTCTACACTCAATATTTCTTAGATAGTGTACACGCTGTGTCCGTTTAACTTATTCCCTAAATAAACCCCGTACACAGTGTATGTACGACGACGAGTGAACACACAATTACAATGACGGGGCCGTCGCCTGCGTATTTGATTATGATAGTAGCAACGCTATCACGAAACGCGTAATACGACCTGGACGAGAACACAGGTACGACGTACGGACAGACATAACATCGACAACCAAGTCAATGTCCACGGCCTTTGATAACCAGTTGTGGTGCACTGGCGGTGTATGTATAATCGTACACTGTATATATATATATATATATATATATATATATATATATATATATATATATATATATATATATATATATATATGTATATATATATATATATATATATATATATATATATATATATATATATATATATATATATATATATATATATATATATATATATATATATATGGGCTGTGGGGGCAGTGATGCTTACATTTTCGATGGCCTTGAGATGTTTGATTTTTTTGTGGAAAAACCGAACATCGCTGATGTTAAGGACGCAAATCTTTCATGATATGTGAACTAATTCTAGTAGCCACACAATAACTACCACAAACACATTGTGAGCGTCAGATGAAAAATAAGCAATGAATTTGATCAAACTTCAGTATTTGAGGTCTTCACATTAATCAAATAAGCTTCTGTTATCTGTTAAAAAAATGCAAGTTGGTTGAGCGTTTATTAGAGCAGGGGAGCCTAATACATCGAATACGGTATTTGTTTTTTCAACCTGTTCATTTTGTACATGAGGATTTAGTGGCATAACTATAAGGAAAGATGAAAAGAGTGTACATTTCTGACAAGGATGAGGATCGAGTGGTATAAGGGGAAAACGGGGCACATTTTGATTTCGCGTGGGCACATTTTGTGCCCAATTTTGGACGTTTTTAATTTTTTGCCAAACTAAACTTATTCATTCCTTAATTTCACTTTTAAAGGAATATTCCCATGGAATTTTTTGTTGTTGTAACTGTTATAAAGAAAATGTAAGAAACAGATTGGTAAAACAACATGTTGATATCTCATTCCTATAAGAAGTAATTGAAGTTTAACGATTTTTCTTGCCTGCATAAGAATGACTTTTGTACTGAGTCTAAGTCATCATTATGATGTCATCACAGGACTTCCTGTAAAAATCTTTATGTATTTCTTTAAATTTCAAAATTATTCGCCAATTTTTCATAATTCAAATATAGGCCTAAGTTATAACAAGAACAGATTAGAAAACATTGTACATTTTATTCTACATACTTTTCTTAATGAAAAAAAATTATGCAGACAAAAAAAAAAAAAACCCGAAAATTCAATAACTTCTTGAGGAATAAGATATCAACTTGTTTTTTTCACCAATCTGTTTCAGGTTTATTGTTTTCTATCAATTATATTCAAATGAAATTCCATGGAAATATTCATAAAACAATTATTCACATCATTTGTGCTATTAGAGCGTAGAAACTCGGATCCTAATATACAGTCATATTTGTTTCCATTTAGCTTTTGCGAAAACTTTTGTGTGAAGCGAAAACGAATATATATCTTTATCTTGTATGTTACATCGTTTGGTAGGCCTACTTCTTTCAATGACTCAGTTTATTGGAAACGGATTTGGCTAAAAAAAATGCCCGATTTAGCCGACTTTCAATTAATATTTTTTCGCCAGTAAACGTGTAGCAGACCTGGCAACCCTGGTTTGATAAACCAGCCGTGAAGCACTGGTGAATGAAGACGCACGGTCACGCACCGAGAATTGAACCTGGGCTTGGCCTGAGCGCTTGCCAAGCTGATGTCACTAGACCATAAAGGTTTTCATGGCTTCATCTAGGGCCAGTGATTAGTTTTGTGCCACCTAAACAAAACAAAAATAAACAAAAAAAAGTAAACACTCGGTCAGTGTCACTGAGAATGCCTTCAGTCTTTGCATCTGACTCATTTAAAGCCCGAGTGATTGAAAATTGACTATTCTGTCCTCGTGTTACGTTGCCTCAATTCAGACAACGAAAATGGTTTGCACAAGGTTGCTTAGTATGACTGAAATTCTACCAGCGCTAATCCGGGGCGCTAACGTTAGGCTAGTACTAAGTACTATTCTAGGCCTACTAGATTCGCGAGAAAAAAAGGTGATAGCCTAACAGTTAGGCACTTTACATAGTTATTGGAAATATGCTCCGTTTCAAGATCGGTTTCCTTTATCATTACAAATAAATCATTGTTTTCAATTTTTTGATTAATTGGCTGTGTTGACAAGTTAGTGATTGTTGAAGTTCCATGAATGATCAGTGACGAGGTCATGCACCGTCTATCTATGTAGATGAAACATGAGTTCTGCATTTCATTGACCCAAATACTAGCTGTTTTTGCCATTGTAGACACAAATTGTCAAAGCATTAGCCTAGCACTATTAGTACTAGGCTAAACTCAACAACACAGGGTTTCACCTGGGATGCCCTTTTTGAGAAGTCATCTCTTATCAGTGGATCAGATAGAAAGGGTATGGGGGGGGGACCCTCCCATTGGGACCCTGCCATCGGGACCACCATTTAATGTCCTCATCTGGTGGACAGTGAGTGGCACTCAACTGTTTGCCTTTTTTCCGAGAGGCTGAGTAGAAGAGAAGGTCAACTTGAGGTGTGCAGAATGTAAAGCTCTGCACTTGAAATCAGCATATCTTTTCTTAGACAAAATATAAAATTTGTCGTGTCAACCATTGATTTTTTTGTGGAATCACTTTCTGTTTTAATCTTTTTATTAAAACAATAAACTCATTAACCTTACTATCTTTCAGGTGAACACTGTGGTACAGTAACCCATGGTGCGATTATCTCTAGAAATGATGTCCCTGTGGCACTATCCAACATGACAACTGCGACCGCTGTAGTCGGCGACTCTGTGACATTCACTTTTGCAGCATCTGTGAATATGGAGGAAAGTTACACATTTGATTTTGATGATGGAAGTGATGTTCTTATGTTGAGTGATCCAGTTAGCAACCAGATAGATCATGTGTTTGCTACTCCTGGGGTTTATCTTGTTGCTGTGGTGGCAAGAAATTATTTCTCTGTAAGTCAAATCTTCTGTGATGAGAAATTTTATTGTGAATTTTAAATTTGATTTATATAATAGAGGGCTATTAAAGAAACAAATTATTGAAAAATCATGTTGATATTATGTTTAGGAATTAGAAGTAGTACATTTCAAGATTTTGCAGCATGATGAAAATTGATCTTTTTTTAGATGAAGAATTTATTTCATTTTGGGGACAAATTACCTGTCAGTAATCATAGTAGCCCAAACACACTGCAGAATAGCTTTGAGTTTGTACTTGCATTTTTGGTGCTATTTTATTTGTTGGCTGATCTGCACTTTTCTTATATGCTTACTGTCACTTGACAAAGTCTTCATTTTTTCTTAAAAGGAGGACTATGGGTTGTTGCTGTGGAGGTTACTGCACCACCATTACCACCCATCTCTTTGGGATGCCCAGAGATTGTCAGACCCAATCAGACATTCCAATGTGTGTTTGAAACACTGGTAGCAGCAGCCCATTTTGCTTCCTGGTCAATTGATAGCGTGACAATTTACAATGTGCAGGTTGCAGGTACTTTCATTTATTATAATTTTTACAATTAAAGTTATCAACTTTTCTTAAGTTTTTACTGCTATCCATTAATGTCCTATGACAATGCCTTGTATTCCTGATCACATTAAAGGAAGGTTGTTAGCATGAGAATGAACACGGAAAAAAGGTGGAGAGAATGTTGAAGTTATTTATGAAGAGGGTTATCTTATTTCCATTTGTGATAAGGGCATATTGATCATGTTTGTGTAGTTTATCTCACATTTGCAAAAAGTGCAAAGAAATTGTTTTAAACATTAGATAAGGTGTAAATGATGATTAATTTAAAATTCATCATTTTTTTTTAGCCAATATTACATAGAAACCTTCAAACATGCAAAGTAGAAAAATACAAAAGTTGATTAAGATTCATAAAAGAAAAATACAAAACATGATAAAATTTGATAGAGAATATTAGTAAATTAAAATGACTGGCAAAATTAAGATACAAATGATTACAAGTTAAAATAAGAAGTGAATAAAGGCATGGAGGAAGAAATATCTTCAGTCTTCATTTACATTTACATCTCATTTGTTTTTTTTCTGTTACTCAAAATTGAAGGTTTAATTTTGGTGTATATGTAAATGCAATTAGTTTTTCTCTTGGGTTCAATAACAAAACCTAAAGGTTATTGCATGCATTTATTATTAATCTATTTTGGTACTTTTATTTTCTAAAAGTTGATATATAAAACATTAAACACTTATAATCTTGAAGAATAATGCTAGCATCAAATGTTTGGACCATGTTACAAACACAGTCATTTATACTCAAACTAACATCACACCCCTGATACATTGGGTCAGATTTTGCCAACTGAGATTCTTGGGGCCAGGCCACATATTTAGGATGCCAGAAGATGAGCCAGTACAAAAATACCCCTATGTGTTTCCATCTCATGGCAAAAGGAAATCTGATCATCAATGGGAATCCTACTTGACATATATACAACACCTGCTAGGAGACCAAAATTATATTCTCAAGCCAAAAAATATTGCTGAGCTTGCACAGAATCGTGGTAATTGGAAGAAATATTGCCTGTGCAGCAGCTGATTGATGATGACGATGACGATTGATTGATTGATTGATTGATTGATTGATTGATTGATTGATTGATGATGATGATGATGATGATGACAATTGATTGATTGATGATGATCACGATTGATTAATTGATGATGGTGATGATGATGAACTTGATGTGATGATCAACTTGATAATGATGACGATGACAATTGATTGATTGATTGATTGATAATGATGACGATTGATTGATTAATGATGATGACGATTGATTTTGATTGATGATGCTGATAGGATAACGAACTTGATGATGAGCTTGATGATGAGCTTGATAAAGATGTTGAACTTGATGATAGTGTTGAACTTGATATATACATACATACATACATACATACATATAAGGCATTTTAAACGCCACTACATCAAGAACGATGCGCATATGGAGAAACATAATAACGACAAATGTACAAATAAAGACAACATGATGAAAATACAGTGGTAGAAAAAACAACATTAGATTGGATACAAATAAACCTTCAAACACTTTTAAATTTGCCTAAAGAGTCAGATTCTCTGATGAAACAGATGTTCCAGTTTTTGGAGCAAAATGAGAACTGGATGATGATGTTGAACTTGATGATGATTCCATGAGGCTTGAAGTGATGATGCGAAGGTTTGATGAGGATGGTGGGAAGAAAGGCAGGATGATAGGTAACCAGGTGATGTACCATGGATGCATTTATAACATGACCAAGATCTTAAACTTATTCTCTTGACTGGGAGCCAGTGCAGATTCTTAAGATAATGATGATTGAACTTTGATGATGATGTTGAACTTGTTCTGTAGATGTTGTAGTCTCTGAATGATGGTTGACTTGGATGAAACATGTCGGGCATTTCCATGATAGTCAAGCCTTGAGAGATCAGTGATCGGATGACAAGTTGACATGTGATGATGTTGAACTTGATGATGATGTTGAACTTGATGATGATGTTGAACTTGATGATGATGTTGAACTTGATGATGATGTTGAACTTGATGATGATGTTGAACTTGATGATGATGTTGAACTTGATGATGATGTTGAACTTGATGATGATAAATTGCCATCAGTGCTTTTAAAGAAAAACAACTAAGTAGTGAAGTGTGTGGCTTTTCCCTATAGATCCATCTTACCAGTCTGAAGGGGTTGCCTTTCAATACAACATGCCAGCATTGCAGGATGTCATTCCACCTCCAGCTGTAGTGTCGACATATGTCCTTCCGTCCACTGATTTCAAAGCCCCTGGAAAGCTTATTTCAATTGAGGGATATTTTGCAGCTGTTGGGGACAGCAGACTTAATTTATTGGTGAGATTTTTTTCAATTGCCATGTTGTCCTTTAGTGAAGTTGTTCAGAATGTAAGTTTTAGCTTGTATTGTCCTATATTGGGAGGGCGGGCTGGGATGAGGTGAAGGATGGGGGAATTGTACAGCTAATCATCTCTTAAGCACAAGTATAAGCAAGATGTCACATGCTAAAAAAAGTGAAATTAAATAAAATGTTTGTCCAGCATATGCAAATTTGATTCTTTCTGACTGATTTTTTTGTATCATTGAGATAAGTTAATATACTTCATTTTTCTGTCAAAAATGCCACCAAACCAATCTTGATTTTTAAATGTATTCAGGTGCGAATCCATGGATCCCTCCTCCCCCCCTTTTTTTTTTAGACGTACCCTTCACACTTATTCTCTTTTTGCTACACAAGTCTAGAGTGTGAGAAGAATAACGTCTTTGTATTTTGCATCAAATTTAGTGGCATATTTAGTAGGGTCCTCCCCACCTTCCCTTCCTGGCAAAATTTTGTATGCAAAATGTAAGTAGTGGGATATACCAGTATACAATTTGATTTTAGGGAAATAAACTGTGAAAAATGAACATATAAGGTTAAAAGTTTAACCAAATTTGGTAATAACTTTGTTCCTATCGAAATAAAATCTTTAATTTTTTAAAAATTTCTTTAATTGTCTGGCAATTTTCTTCGGTTTTCAGGCAATTTTGGCATTTTCTTAGATATGAGTGTAATTTTTTTTAATTTTTGGGCAATTTTCTTCGGTTTTTGGGCAATTTTTTTCCGTTTTTGGGCAATTTTCTTTGATTTTCTTCCATTTTCAGGAATTATTTTTCATTTTTAGGAAATTTTGCCAAATTTTGTTTAAAAGTTTCTTAAATTTCCAATAATTTTTTACTAAGATTACCACAAATTTACGAAATTTTACAGAACTTTTATTACAAGTTTCCCTTATTTTTGGTTGATAATTTTACCTCCCAATGGGGAAGATAAGATGGTGATTTCAGCCCACCCCTGCTTTCTATAACACCTCTGGATACAGCCATTTTCCGATAATTTCCGTTTTCCCCTGGCACCGAAATCTGAATACCCAGTAATCAAACCTCCCACCTCCTTATTGGTTCCCCCCAACCCCTCTGTAACAATTGCCACTGCATCCTCACAATCCATCACGTTCTCCTTGCTTGCCCCCTGTACAACCTTCCCAGAGCTTCCCTCGCTCCCCACAACTCAATTGCTGAGTTCTTTCAGAAAAATCCTCCAGATAAAATAATCTCCTTCCTTCAGCATGCATCCCTCTACAACCATATTTAATTCTCCTCTTCCACCCCCTCTCTACTTTGTTTTTGTTTTACCCATGCACCTCCTCTCTCGATCACAGCTTTCTGGCTTTTGTTCTTGAATTTCTCTTATTCTCCCCCTGGTCTCTTTCCTTACTACCTCTAAAATGATCTGACCTCTCAGGCACAATTTGACCTTCGTTGTCGTGGTGCCGTTAAGACCTCATCAAACAAACAAACAAACCTCATCCACAACAGAACAACACTTAGTCAGAGCTGATGTTTGCCATTTTTTGGAAATCTCTGGATCCATGCCTGATGGCTATTTCATGATTGATTATAGACTTTTAAGACCTAATGCTACTTTTTCTTGACCCCTTGACCTTTTTAAATTCTTGTCTAAAGAAATGTTTGTTACAACTTAGGCAGAAATTGCAATACTCAGGGGACTGTTTTAGAATAAACAATTGAGATATTTGTTTTGTACTGTCTGTAGCAGTCATTGTAAACAAACCCAAATCCACATTTAAAGGAATATTTTTTGAGATTATTTTAAGTGGTACATTACTATAGTTAGAATAAGTATGGCTTAACATGTGGTTAACATGTGGATCAGTAGCACAGCTAAAGGGGGTAAATTTCCCAAATTTAAAAAAATAATAATAATATAAACTTTTGGAACAAATTGTTGTTGTTGGTAATCCTGATGAAAGCAATTGATCTTAGCAGAGTTCAGTTGGTACCAACCATCATGGGGGAAAGAATCACAAAATAGGAAAACCAATTAGGTCTATAGTTACCAAATTTCTTATCTTTTCCTCAAAATCTCTTCTTCAAAATATCTGCCTTTTTTCCCTCATAATCTCTCAACTGTTTGCTCAATATATCCAACATGTTCCTCAAAATCTTATGATTGTTTGTGCAAAATATCTGACTTTTTAGTCAAATTTTCTGAAATAGTTGCTCAAAATATCTGACTATTTGCTAATAATATCTTACTTTTTGCTCAAAATTTCCCAATAATAATTATTTATTAATGTGCTACTTTCAAATGTGAGAACATGGAAATCTTGTTTTGTGATGGTATTTCAAATCTTACTATGAAGATTTCAAGTACTTCCCTGATGGGATGGCCCATGGTTTACAAGTTTCCCCTCAAAATATCAGACAGGTAGACAAGGAAGGGGAGGGGGAGGAGGGATTAGTGTTGGATTAAGAAATTGTTAATTGTTTTGCTCTCTGCAAAAAAAGTTCAACTATGCCATTCTATGAGATCATTACTTGGACTGTCCCTTTAAATTATTACATGGCAACCCAAGTAGATCTGGTATTAAGCAGAGACCTTTGTGGCAGTTTGGTAAAGCTTTCAGTTTTCTAATGTTGCATCTTGGGTTCAATTCCCAGTGGGTCTCCAACCAATGCTCCACAACTGGTTAATAAAACGGCCTTGGGCGTCTTGATGTAAATACTCCAATGGAGGTCTGTTGGGATTATAAACCTTGGTAAACCAAACCAAGCTGACCATGCAACAGTTGTATCCAATACTGTACCATCTACTTTCTACCCAAGATGCTAAACATAAATTCAGGAAGTGGGTAACAGTAGACAACTTTCAAACTTAATGCCTTCCCAAGCTGCTATGCTTATAATGCATGTTGGGTGTACTGTATGTATGCATGATAATATCATCAAAGATCTATGAGCAGATTACAACTAACTAATTGGAGGAAAATAGACTATAAACAATGGAAATAGCAAAAAGGTTTCATCAACCTCATTAAAAATTTAAAATTTTACAGCATTTTGAATTTTAAGGCCTCATTATAATAAATTATCAAAATTTTAATGACATTTGGTGACATCATGACAAGGAAACCTATACATTTTCTTATGTTAGCAGCATATGGGAGCAGTGGAATATACATGTATGAGCAATTTTCAAAGTTCATCATACTCTCAATCAAAATTTAGTAGGAAAAACGGTCATGCTTTACAAGTTTTGCATACATTAATAATTATTCAAAGATTGATTAAACTCCTTACCTACATGTGCTTTACTTTGATTTAAAGACTCATCTGTTCAAAATGTAATGCTTTTTTGTTGTATATTAAATCTCGACCTGTCCATACACCTTTAAGAGCAAATTGTTTAAATTATTTTCAGATACTAAGGCCAGTTTGTGCCTCCCAGGAGTACTGTTTTGCTGATAATAAATGCCAGGCAGCATCCTCATGCCAAGGAGACAACACCTTTCCCGTCAACCCCGAGCAGCAAGACACGTGTGCAGCTGGAGAGGTATACTGCCTCGCTTGTGAGCAGTGTGTCTCTGAGGTTACCATGGATATATGTCCCCCACCACCATCACGTTACTTCACCACATCAGGCACTGGAGCCAGATCAAACTATTTAGTGAGATACAAATTTCCGATACAAGTCATTAGTCTTGGGTACCAGTACCACATGATCAGCGAAGACGTCTGGGTTGATACTGGAGATGTAGTGGGCTTTATTATGTCACCGGCAGGGCCACTTCTGGCTTATACTCAAAATGTTGCTGGTGATCCTGTGGAAATTCAATTCAACATGGACTCATTTGTTGGTGATATCCTTGATGGTGGAGCCAGTCTGCGGATTCTTGAGAGGCATCAGATTCGTGCAACGGTTGCACCAATGGTCACTCATACTTATGAATATTCATTTCCAAGTCTTGGCAATTTTGAGGTGGTCAGTTTTATCAATAATTCAGTTACTCCAGTGGGTCAGCAAGATTCTGCTTTTGTTTTAGTTTGCGAAGATATAACAGGTAAGGAGATAATGTTTCTGTTCTTCTTAAAGATCTAGTGGCACTTGTTTTTCTGCTTGTGTCATAAAGCATTGGATTCTCAGTAGATCAGTCTTTAATATTTCATTTCCAAATTGTAACTGATCCAAGTTCAAAGAATTTTGGGTGTATGGAAATATATGACATTGGTGAAGGCATATCATTAGGTCTTTGTGTAAAGCCATTAATAACTTGAAGAATCGAAAAACAAAGCCTGACTCAAATTATGATCAAGGTGATCAAACCGTTAATCATCTAGTGAAGGTGAAACATCAGTAAATTGCAGTGAAATTACTACTGTAGTGAAGAAGATTTGAAATCAGGGACAAGTCAAAGGTTAAATGGCCTAGTTGTAGTTTGATATGATATAAGATGAACTTGCTTGACCACTGAACAAATCCTTTTGATGTTTTTAAGGAGCTATTGTCTTTCTGCCATATTATGTAAGAAAGTATTCTATTGCTACATGAAAGATTTCACTTTCTTTCCTTACAGGATTCATTATGGAGTTTGTTCCAGATCTAAACTATACGGTTCTGAACACACCGTTAACTGTTCATCTGATGATTGCAAGCGGGAGCTTTGTGAATTACACAATTGACTGGGGCGATGGACCTCCTGAAGAATTTGAAAGACAAGGTAGATTGTGTTGAAGCTTAATGTGGTTCTATGTAAAACACTATGATTATAGACTTTGTGCTGCCATTTTGTTCAAATGCTGTCACAGTGATTAAATTGTACATAATGTGATGGACCTTATGTCTTACGAAATGAAGCATCGCCTTTAAATATGCCACTCAAAGACGAAATGCTATGTCTCCAAATATTTGAATTTGCCAAAAAAAAATTGTACAAAAAGCAGTGATTTTCCTCAGATTTTAAAACTGACCCCATGGTGAACTTAGAAATGGAGTGGATAATATTAAGCCATGAGGATAATAAATGTGCACCATTGAGATGGAAGTTTCACCAAGGAAATATATTTTTCTCGGATGTAATTCACATTTAAAATACTTCACTCTTAATAAGGCTTTCACAGCATATTAAAGGATCATTTGTTCTTGTATTTTTCTCATTCTCCCACTGTTTTTTTTCCTTCCTACCTCTAGAATGATCTGACGTCTCAGGCACATATTGCGCCACCACTTTTTGGCTTAATGCTTCTTCAAATAGTCTGTTATGTGTATATCTGTCACTATTTCATGTATCGCTTTTCAGGATCAGCTGCAGTGGATGTAGACGCACGCAATCACATCTTCACATCGGGACTCAGTTATACAACCATCACCGCAACAGCATCCAACCCATGCAACAATCAGACGTCATCTCTCACTATTTTTGTAGGTAGTGATGGGCCTATTGAAGGTAATGGTGGAACTAGCTATTCAATGTAGCAGTACATGCAATGTCTACCAGAAGCATTTAGAGTAAATTCTTTACATATGAATAATAGTAATGATAGCAATAATAAACAGAAAAGTCAATATGTGATGACAAAATAGAGAAGAAACTGGAGTAAAAAGTAAGCAGTGAAAATTTGGAGCTTATTAGAAATTTCTTTATGCCTGATGCCAAATCCTTCTCGACAGGAAGTGACATAACCTCTGTGTATGTCCTATGCTCTCAGTTTACCTCCATGTAGCAGTATTGTTCAAACGAAATAGACCAAATATCTTTTTTTTAAATAAGTCATTGTCATTGTTTCAACTTACAGGCATGTGGGACTTACTTTTTTAGCGAAATCCAGTTTTTAAAGACATTCCATTTTTTTAATAACCAGGTTAGATTTTTGGACACCAGCTGGTGAATGTCAATGATGTTTATATGCAATATAATGCTAATTGGCTAACGAAAAATGTACACATTCTTTTCATTGAAAAAAATATGTAAGCAAAGAGAAGTGCTTTAATGTTAGGAACATTACCATAAGCAATCCTGTAAAATAAATTAAAACAAGGCAAGCCTTTATTGTCAATAACCCCGATATATCCGAGCACTGTCAACAAAGTTAAGTAGGCCAAATTGGCTGTAAAAATCTACTGCACGTGTTTGTAAACACACACAGCAAGTTCGCAATACCTCGTGCTTGAGATATCCAGGGGTGTCTAATACATGCGTTGTTTGGGTTTAATATGGGATTCCCCTCGAATATTCCCCCAAGTAACTAGAAAATTAAAGTTTAACATTCTAACCCACCGGAATGGAATGTAGCAAACCAGAGACAAATGACACTTACTGCATGGTTCACCCAAGATTTACCGATATTTGATTGGTTAAACTTTGCTACATGGGTAATGATCATTTCTGTAGCTATTTGCAAGGATGTGTAAAAGAGAACAGGAATTGACAATCTTGCAATTCAGATGATGAAGAGAGACTTCATTTTCAATTATTTGTTTTTACTTAAAGGGCCAGACTGCAGAGATTAAAAAATTTCTTGTGTTCTTTGATATTTTGTTTGACTCATTTTTAGTGTTTTTTTGAGACTTAAGGCTATTGCACACATAACACGAGAACGCGGGCAGTGATTTAAAAAAAAAAAAAATCAGTATTATAAAGGGAAAGATACATTTTGACTTTTTGTATTCGAAGATAAGACATCATGATGTGAAACTTGAATCAAGGAAATTTTTACACTCACTAAGGCAATTTTCCTACAACTTAGGCAAAATTGCATTTTTTGCAAATTTTCCAGTATCATACAGGAAACATCACTAATAAACTTAAATGTGTGAGCAAAAAGTCAAAATATTTTCAACCAGTTTTTTTTCATGATGGATTGAAAATAAAATACCTGACTGTGCTGGTTTCTGTTTACAGTAGCCATTACAACAATTTGTTAAATACATTTTTTAGATTTCTATTACTTGCATATGTTTTGCATATTAAACTTGCTTGTGTATATTCAAAATTCTTTTTACATATTGTTTGTCTTTTTTTTATTCACTTTATTCATCCGAAGGTCTTACCCTGACAATGGTACCTGCAGCATCATGCCTCCTGGAAAACAGCAGTGTCTCATTTTATGCACAAGTTTCTCAAGGATCACCACTCAACTACACTTGGGAATTTGATGACGGTCCTGCAGAGACCACTCAGAGACAAGGTGGGTGAAAATGGTGACCATCACTGTCATGGTGCCATTAAACCTCATCAATCAGCCTTATCGGATATGATTTTTGTTCTTTATATGACCTACAATCTTGGACAAATCTGTTGGAAAAGTTCAGCGTCACAAATATGTAGTGTCGTGGTTTATTATTATTTCCTTCCTAAAACTTTTAATTTCCCCTCCCTCCCCCCCCCCCCTCCCCTCCCCTCCCCCCCCTCCCCTCCCCCCCTTAACCTCCCCTTAACCTCCCCCTCACAGTCCTCACTCCTTTCCAAAGTTGGATTTTTTTGTCTTTTTGTCTAATTTGAAAGAAAAACGCACATTAACAATAGTCAACATTGAATGGAGTAATATATCAAGGTAGTGTGTGGGACACTGGGGATGCCAAGAAAATTATGCAAATTTCCTTGAGAATAACAATGTACTAATAAAATATGATAGAATTCCAATCAAAGAATCACTAAGAATTGGTGCCATGAAGTATGGTTGTTGAATATCAAAGAATATAAAAGTATTTTCATGAAAGGAATGCAAATTTTTATGAAGTGTTCCAAAAAGTTGTGTCAAGAGTGTAGTTTTGCTTGAATTAACTTATAGCAATTTTCCTGGGAACTTATTTATACATGAAGGATTATCGTGGATCTATAATCATGAAAGATTATCTTGGATCTATAATCATGAAGAATAATCATGTAGATCTGTAACCATGACATCACATCATGCACTGCAGGGTCACTTTTCAATATACTGGTGGAAATCTTTGAAATGGTATTACTCCTAAACAGAAAAACCCTCCGAAAATATTATCTCCTTCCTACATCTTGCTTCCCTCTACAACCATATTTAGTCCTCCTCTCCCACCCCCTCTCTCTACTTTGTTATTTTCACCCATGCACCTCTCTCCATCTCAGCTTTCTGGCTTTTAGTTTTCATGTTTTTCTCAATCTTCCCTTGTTTTCTTTCCATCCTACCTCTGGAATTATCTAACCTCTCAGGCACAATTTGACCCTCACTGCCTTAAGCCTTCATCAAACAAAGAAACAAACTAAACAGAAGATATCAACACAGTTTTTTTTAACCAATCTGTCTCTTTAATAATCCTCTGCCATATAAATGAAAACAAAAATTTACGGAAATATTCCTCTAAGATCCTTGTTCAGCAGTACAGTTGCTTTTGATACACAAAAGTCTTAGTGAATTAGGCTTCAACTTACCTTGCAGAAAAATATTTGTATAGTTTGTGCCACTTGATTACAACTGAAAAGCACCTTACAGAAGTCTATTGCCACCCATCGATCTTCTACATCTTTTGTAATGTCTCAGTGGTTGAAAATAATCTATTGGGACATAGGAAGTATGACATAAAGTCAGACTTATGCCTCTTATGGAAAATTTGTGGTCCTCCTGTGACTTGAAAAGATGCTTGCTGTCATTGCTAATGATTCTTGAATGTTTTTTGTAAATTTATAACCATCATTTGTCTGTTCTTATCCAATTACACTCATTTCTGCGACATACACAAACATTTGAATCCTATAAGGACGATTTCCGAGCAGCAAAACTAGCAGTTGATTCGCAGTGGTTTGTTTAATGTGAGAACATTCTTGATTTTATGACAGCTTTGTAAGGGGGGAAGAGGGAGGTAAGTTCTCTCTAAGGGGTAAACTGCTGTCCGTGTGATGGGGCTCTTGGTGTCAAATTCATGGATTTTCCCAAAAGATTTATTTGCCCTCTGAATATTGTGATATCTGCAATGTTCTTTTCCCAGTAGCTGAAATAAGTCTACTCTTCTACTCTCACAAATATTGACCTTTATTGTGGACCTTTCTTTGTACAGCTCTTACCTACATGGATACTGATGAGGTGAACCACACATTTACAGGAGAGGGAACGAGGAACATTTCTGTCATGGCAGTCAACGTTTTTAACACTCAGACAGACAATGTGAACCTTTACGTTACCAAACTTGTCTCTGGTAAGTTGCACTAAGCTCCACAATCCTTTACATAATTTTAGGCCCTCAGGTGGATTGCAAACTCATTAATCTGGTGATTATTATAGGTAAGCAAGTTATTCATGAGTGTAGAAGTCCAAATAAAACCCCTTCAAGGTTCACTTCCTCCATGAGCTGAAAATTGAAAATTAAAGGAAAAATAAGTACTCATATCAGCAAATGGAAAAACCTGTTCACTATCATATTCATTGTTTACCCCTTACTCTACCACGTGGTGATATTATGGCAGATTTGGGTGCCCCATCTTTGACCCCACCTCCCAAGCGCATTTTCAAAAAAGTGCTGGCAGAGTAAGGGTTAAGAAACCTGTGACCAGCGTGTCAACTCAGAAATATATGCAGCATGGTCCCGGTGGGCGGTCCACTGAATCACTGAAGGGGAACGAGCCTGACTCTGCAGCTTGAAAGACAAGAGGACCCTTCAATAATCAATCTGTGCTGAACCCTTACTCTACCACGCGGCGATATCATCGCTGTTGTGGTGCCCCATCTTTGACCCCGCCACCCAAGCGCATTTTCAAAAAGTGTGCTGGTAGAGTAAGGTTTAAGTTTTGTATAGTGTAAACACTTGCATCTCTTTTAGTCTATTATTGATTTGACTAAGCCATTCACATATTTTGTTTGATATTTTATTATTGTCGAGACTGAAATAAATTGAGCAAAGATGCACTTGACCCATTGGGTATCGTGTTATGCTTTGTGTTCATTTTTCAGGTGAGATCTATATTCTTGTGGGTAATGCTAGACTAACTTGTATTCAATATGGCTACAAAAATTGATGTCATTAATCTCCTGATTGATCAATTAAAGGATTAGCCACTGGTAATCCAAGTTCATCTTATGTGAAAGAGAGGTTCAACCCTTTGGGGACTGAACACAATTTCATAATTTTCTTGTTGGGGACGGGACAATTTTGGAGAGAAATAAAATTTGAAAACTATATTTTCAAACTAAAATTGCAGCAAGTTAAAAGTACTTTATGAATATTGTGGTACACCAATTATGTTCAGAACAAACAGCTCTTTCAAATGATACATGAAATAACTGAATTCAATAATACATATCCATAGTAAGGATAATTAATTCAAAATGCAAATTTAAGCAATATTTTATCATTTTATTATTTTTGTTCAAGCATTTGTAAAAACTTAGTTGTTTACATAACTTACTAACTGGTATAAAAATTATGCAGAAATAAATTATCTTTTCAATGACATAACATTTGAGTACCTTTATTCTCATATGTTGATGTAATTTTCCCATTATTATACATTTCATGATACCCACTAGCGCTTAAATATACGGTACAAAGTATAGTACATGTGCATGTACAGTACAGTAAGTGTATATCTTTACATAGTTTGTGAAAACACTACCCATTCCTCCAGATTATACTCTTGTTCCCATCAAGTCCTAAGTCTAACTACTATCTATCTATCATTACGTATAGGCCTACGCCTAACGTTAGCATTAGTTTCACTTACTGAATCAACTTACTGAATCAACTTACTGAATCGTTATCACTTTCCGATGATTCCGATCAGAATACCTCCCTAAAAATCCTGATCATCACTATCTCGATCCACAAAAATTGATGCTAATGCTTCCTCAGAAGTACACAATTTCCTTTTTTCATATCAAAATTTATTAAAATAATCCAATGTAACCCTCTTGCATTTTGGTATAAGTGTTTGCAGAATGGTTCATTAAATGATTCTGCTTGTTTACATTTTTGTTTAAAGTGCTGGGGTAGTGCAGTAATAACTTAAACTTAACAAGTCAAATCGGCGGATATATCCACCCGCAGTCTGTAGTGCACGATTACGCTGGGCAAATGTATCTGGCCACAGTCCCCAAAGGGTTAAAAGAAACAAAATAGTGAAGAAAGCATGCAAAAATCTTATTCCGTTAAGGAGATATTTAAGTGTGAAGTTATGTATCATTTGTGTAGAAACGACTGAAATCAGACTAGTTGTGACATCACATCCTTAGATTTCTTAAAGTCTTTATGTATTCTATCATATATTTTCCTGTGATTTTGTGACTTAAAAACCATTGGATATAGCAGGGAAATAATAAAACAGAATCTAGTATAGATGATTATTATTTACTCCTGTGAGGATTAGGACACCAACATTCCATCGTAGACTTAATACACCAGTCATTTCACCACCCTTGCACAATAGACTTAATACACCAGTCATTTCACCACCCTTGCACAATAGACTTAATACACCAGTCATTTCACCAACCTTGCACAATAGACTTAATACACCAGTCATTTCACCAACCTTGCACAATAGACTTAATACACCAGTCATTTCACCAACCTTGCACAATAGACTTAATACACCAGTCATTTCACCAACCTTGCACAATAGACTTAATACACCAGTCATTTCACCAACCTTGCACAATAGACTTAATACACCAGTCATTTCACCAACCTTGCACAATAGACTTAATACACCAGTCATTTCACCACCCTTGCACAATAGACTTAATACACCAGTCATTTCACCAACCTTGCACAATAGACTTAATACACCAGTCATTTCACCACCCTTGCACAATAGACTTAATACACCAGTCATTTCACCAACCTTGCACAATAGACTTAATACACTTAGTCATTTTTACAAAGATAAGACAGCTTTAAACTTGAATATCTCCTTAATGGAATAGGATATTGAAATAGTTTCTTCACCATTTTATTTCTATTAAAGTCCTCTTTCATTTAGCATATACTGACATAATCCTTTAAACAGTTGGGGCATGTATTCTGCTTTGTGTTCCATTTTTCAGAGTGAAGATCTATATTCTTGTGGATATTGATGGAGTGATTTGTAATAGATATGGTGACACAAATTGATATCATTAATCTCATGATTGATGATAACATTAATATCATGTCTCAAAAATTGAATATAATTTCTATCTTAGTTTCATATTGGTGTTAATGTTGGAATGATTAGCAGCACGGATGACTCCATGATAAATAGTATCGATAAAATCAGGTTGTTATAAGTACAGTATTTGTTTTCTTATATGATGCTTCTGCGCAGCATTCCACATATTAACATAACATATATGAAAATTATTAACGCAAAGTTTAAATGGTTCATATCACTTTTACATTCTTTGCTATTGTTTTGCCAAGTTCCATTAGTTGTTATGCTCCTTAAAGTTTAAAACAGTCAGACCTGACCTGATATATAAGCAGGTCAGGTCAGACTTTTCTACCTTCTGTCGGTGTAGCGGTTATTATCCATGTCCACAGACCACGAGGCCCTGGGTTCAAGCCTGGGTTGGGTAGACACGCCAGTGCACCACAACTGGTTATACTAAAGGCCGTGGACATTGACTTGGTTGTCGATCTTATGTCTGTCCGTACGTCGTACCTGTGTTCTCGTCCGGGTCGTATTAAGTGTTTTGTGATAGCATTCTTACTATCATAACCAAATATGCAGGCGATAATCCCGTCATTGTAATTGTGTTCACTCATCGTCGTCGTCGACTTTTCCTCTTTATTTTCTTTATTCTGAAAACCACAAGTAATTATAGGATCAAATAACCCTTATCAATGGCTCCATTGTACTAGTTCTCGATTTGGTTCTGGGTTGTTGTGGAAGTTGGTGTTGAGTATCAAATTAGCAGTGGATGAAGTCCTTATTGCGGCTTGAGTGGTTATTTTAATTAAGATAAGTGGTCTCATTATTTGCTACAGTAAGTTTGTGGTTATGATTTGCTGGAACAATTTTTAAGGAGAAGGACAAGTCATGCTGTGTACCTTGGTGGACGCGGCAGTGATATCAGAGTCTAATTCCATGTTATGCTATAGTCAGTTTACATGATTAGTATTTATGTAATGCCTTCATGATGGTGCATAAGTTCTCCTTCGTATCAAACTGGGCAGGTCTTGATTTCTTTGGAATGTAGGAATGTGCAGTTTTAATCAGTCGCTTTTGTTGTAATTTTGATCATAAATTGCTGAAACTAATTAATAATCAAACTCTTAATTGATTTAAACTCAAAGTAATTAATGATCAAATTCCTAATTGATTTCTTACAGGGCTGACAGTAGAAGTGTTCCTGAACAGTACTCATGTGGCATTGGATGTTGAGATCTTGTTACTTATCTGGTTAGGAGGTGGTCATCCTGTCACTTACACCATTGATTGGTCTGATGGCTCACCAGACGTGTTCCAGGGTGGAGGTAAAAATGTTTCTTGCTCATTTCCTGTACACGTTATATTTGCGTTTTTGTCAACAATAAATTTAAAGAAGGAATATCTATTTTGATAAAAATTGATGGTGCATGGCTTTATTTGTACCTAAAGCAGAAGTGACCTACTGTCGGTGGTGATACTTTGTTTGTTGGTCCTAGTGGCACAAATTACACATTTATGCACCAAAAAAAAACACAATAAATTTGGGACCAGTGCTGTAGCTGTATATGCTTTCATGAGTGGAGTAAGCACAGTAACATTTGTTGCACTGTTTCTTGGTAATCAATAATGCTCATGGTGAAGTCTTTTCTGGACAACCACCTGTTAGTTACAGGGGGCTAAATTGACCTTTTTGGGACTTCCATCTTTGACAATTGTATAGCTCTTATTGTTTCATAGGAGTTCTTTTTACTTGTTCTGTCCCTTAAAATTTGGAAAAGTTACCACCAAGCTGATGTACATCGAACATAATGTATCTAATTTATTTATCTAATTTATCCTGTGAATCAGGATAGGAGGCCCAGGGGTTAGTGAGTGAAACTTATATTTATAATGGGTTTAACTCCTATGGACCATTTCTGCATTGTACCCTTGAGCAACAGTTTTTATTCCATTTTGTTCTGTCTTCTCAGATGAAAAAGATTATCATCATTGCCGAGGAGTTGGCATGCATCTGACAGGTGCCTCGTCCAAGGAGATTTATTATTATTATCATTTTACATGTCTGTCACCACTGGCAATCAAATTGGAACACCCACACTGAAAACAAACTCCACAACATTTAGCATTCCATTCCCACCAACCCTACTTCCCACAACCTCTCTCATAAAGACCAAGTTTACATCACTCGCATCAGAATGGGTCACACCCACCTCACGCATTCTCACCTCCTCACTGATTCCCCCCCCCCACCTTTCTGAAATAACTGTCATGAATCCCTTACAGTCAAACACATCCCCACTGACTGTCCTCTCTTCACCAACCCCTGAGCTTCCCTTCAACTTCATTGCCGAGCTCTTCTGCAAAAACTCCCCAGACAAAATCATCTCCTTCCTACACCATACCTGCCACTATAACTATATCTATTGTCCTAACCTTCTCCAAACTTATACTAACCCACTGCACTGTACCCAACTTCTCCGTTCTCTTTATATCTCTGACATAATCTAATCTCTTGGGCACAATTTGACCATCGTTGCCATAGTGCCATTAAACCTCACCAAAACACACAAATAAACAAACAAACCAGCGAGAGGCATCGACTATCATCTTCTAATCTAAAAATATATAAAGATTTAACTTCAGCTTTGGTGATGCTATAGTCAGTTTTCCAGTAAAGAACTCCAGAAATGGGTAACAATGATATTTTGTGGATCATTAATTTCTTGCATTCTCTTTTTCAGCATGGGAATTGTAAATCATACCTTTACCAGAGGTCTAGGTCCAATCGATGTGTCCATTACTGCGGCTAATTGTCTGAACTCTCAGACTGAGACTGTTCCACTTTATGTAGGTGTTTCAGGAAGTGTAACAGGTGAATTTTTCATATTTTTTGTCTTTAGTTATTTTAAATTCATCCACAACAAAGTTTGTTTCCTACAATGTAATTGGTTGAGAGGGGAACACCCCTAATTTGCATCGTCCATTATTTCATGATATATGGACGTTGTCAAGTTGGAGAAATGAATAAACATATATCAAGGTTGCTAGGAGAAAATAATGAATAATCAAATATCTATTAGAATTCACCAATCAGTATGACATGCTTGGTTGCATGTACTGGGTATCAATGAGCTGGTAACTTGCAGATGAAGCGTGTGAAAACAAGCATACGACTGTACGCAATACTGAATTCCATTCTAAATATGCACCCTTTTGTGTGCAGTGTCATACCTGTAAAAGCAATGCACAGTGAAACAAAACTAAAAATATTTTCATTCACAAAAGTTTGCCCTTTTATTTTCATTAAGTACAAAACTAGTTTGTTATTTCCTATGCTGAAAGGTAATGTAGCATGCGTACAGAGGAATCTTTATATTGCAATTTTTGTGCATACTATTTTTGTGCATATAAATCACAATGCGCGTATGCACTGTTTTTCGAACCATTCCATTCAAATTTGTTTTTATCTTGGAGCCAATGAAAACTTCAATTTGAACATAAACAAACAAATATTACACATACGGAATGCGATGCGTACAACCTGTGTACACTGTAAGCATAAAACAATTTGCACTTTAAAGGAAAATGTATTTTATGCATGGTATACCGCTTCAAACTGCCGCATGTACTCATGAATGAGCCATAGTGTGTTATTCAAGTTTGTCCAGGGTAGTTGCTAATCCCAGTTAAATTTGAAATATTAATAGGTGTGAATAAGCAGGGATAATGGATCTCCCCTGCAGAGTAGCCTATCAACTCGTTCACTAAAGTCACTCAACCATGCAATATCCCACGGCAATGGGACGATCTTGTTCACTAAATTCACTCAACCATGCAATATCCCACGGCAATGGGACGATCTGGAAAGCTAATGTTTACTGTGATGTATTGGATGAGACTCTTTGTTTACTGTGATGTGATTGGATAATCCATCCACATTCAAGTTTGTTTACTGTGATGTGATTGGATGAGGCGGGACACTCCTCTGTTTGTTTACTGTGATGTGATTGGATGAGACAGGACACTGTTTGTTTACTGTAATGTGATTGGATGAGACAAGACACTCTTCTGTTTTCTAGCAGTCATTACCCAGTGATAATCCAAAATGGCAACTTGAGATGGGATTACTTTTAATTAAGCGCCTCACAACAATGATGTTTTACAACAGGTTTCCTCAACAGAAAATAAAAAGTATATTTTGAAAAGGGTAAGATTTGGAGCGCTCAGGGAGGTGGGGCCAAAGATGGGGCACTTAAAACGGCAATAATATCGCTGTGTGGTAGAGTAAGGGTTAATCAAGGCATAATTATTAAAGGGTCCTCTGTCTTCCAGGCAGCAAAGTTGGGCCTGTTTCACCTTTAGGGACCCACTGGGCCGCCCACCGTACCATGCTGCCTATATTTTCGAGTTGGCGCATTTGTTGCTTGTTGATTGACCCTTACTCCACCAGCACTTTTTGAAAATGCGCTTGGGAGGCGGGGCCAAAGATGGGGCACCCAAAACGGCGTTAGTATCGCCGCATAGTAGAGTAAGGGTTAAGAGAGGTACATATATCATACCAGCAGAAGTAATTTTTTTCCAGGGAAGCATCATTGTTCAGTGATGCCCCATCTTTATTGTAATATTATAATCTATGCTTCTACACCACCATGCCATGCCATGTCTCCAATTAAAACTTGGACGACTTGTATTTTTTGTAGGATTTATTGCAGAGCTGCTTCCGGAGGGACCCTGTCTACCAGAAGGTGCTAAAGTATCTGTGCAAGCCAGTGTCACAGGGGGCACCCCTGTAAATTACACCTGTAACTGGGGAGATGGAGGAGGTATTGAACTATTTCCAAGACAAGGTACAGTAACAGCTGTATTCTCAGGAGCCACATAAAGATGGCTTTAAGCATTGATGAACTTTGACTTATAAGTACCTAGACCTCTGACATTCCTGATGAAGAGGGTAATTTTATTGAATTTTATATGTAGTTGCGAGTTATTTCATTAATAACCTCACTTAACAGTCGAGTTAAATTCAGGACACCAAAGTGTCTTTGTTTAGTGATATCAATTTTCCTCGGTGTAAGGTGGATTATGCAGGACTGGTGACTGAAGAAGCCCGATGTGATTATTCATCAAATTTAGTGCTGTTTGTACAGCTCTTCATGTCCATATTCTTAGCTCTCTTGATTACATATCATTCGTGTGCTTAATTTTCATCTTTATATTTTGCCAAATTAAACAATATGAATAATTTATAATGAATAATTTATAATGAATGATTTATAATGAATAATTTAAAATGAATAATGTATATTGAACAATTTATAGTGAATAATTTATAGTGAATAATTTATAATGAATAATTTATAATGAATAATATTAATAATGAATAATTTATAATGAATGATTTATAATAAAAAATTATAATGAATTATTTCTTGCCAGCTTCATCTTATGATGGATATGATTTTCTGAACCACACCTACGCTCTTGGAGTAATAGGATGGAGGCAGATTGACGTCACAGCAATCAATGTCCTAAACAACCAGACACAAACCATACCAGTATACCTTGGATCTCAGCCAATCACAGGTGAGATAGAAATGTTACTCATTTTGCCTACCTGCTTCATACAAAAATCATGTATTCCCTTATAAGAAAAGGCCTGTTTATAGTAATTTTTTCTTTCTAGTTTACTGATCTCTAGTTTACAGATCGCAATGTCCTAGGTGAGAATTCAGACTGAGATTTAGGAAAGAATTTCAAGAATTTCATCAAGGTTTTGAGGTGTTTACCCTGTCATACATCACAAATTATGTATACGTAAAAAATCATCAAACTTTGATCAGCAGAAACTCAAAAAGTAAGGATGTTTTTTTCTTCAAAATTTAAAGAATATTCTTGGCATAATATATTTCACACTCCTAACTGCTCCATGGCTCTCACCCACCTCTATGCAACAGTCGCAAGAAGCAGCTCTTAGACTTAGTCAAACATATCCTTCTAGACTGTCCTCTCTTTGCCCTCCGCAGAGCCCCTTCACCCCCTTTAAAACAATTACAGAATTCTTCCATAAAATCTCCCTTTCAAAACTTCTCTCTTTCACTCACCATATCAACTACAGCCAAATCATCTGACCCCCTACCCCAGGGGATCCGCTCCCCCTCTATTACTCTACTCCTTCACCTCTTTATTTAGCCTCTCTTTGAATACATCTTTTCTCTTCTTTAAACGAAAGTAATTTAAGCTCTCTGGGACAATATACCCACTGCTGTTGATGTGCTGACAAAGCTCTTCAATTCATCAATCTTGTAACTTACAGATACCTTTAATAGGATAATCAACACTAGAGGCACATAGACCTTTAACAGATTTATGAATAATTAAAATAATTATGTGTTAAGGGTTACTTCAAAGCTTTCATGTCAAATTATATGTTTTTTCTCAAGAGTCATTTTCCACAACTGATTTAACAATTGGTTGTTGACAACTCTATACAATCTTAGCTGTTGAGAAAGGGATGTAAAATCCTGGAAAATTCCTTTGGTCCACTCTGAAAAAAGTTAAAGGTGATTTACATGTGCTTTCCCTGGCATGTGCCTAAAAAGTATATAACTCAAAATATCCAATCTACACCTACCATCATTTCCAAACCTTCCATGACAAAATTGTCCAAAATGTCAAAAATTATCTTCTTTTTTCAGGTCTGACCGTGAACTTTCACCAAGTGTGGAATACCTGCTGCACAATGAACCATTATCTGTGCTCATTCGCATCTTGAGCGGCAATCCTGTCAATTATACTGTATCATGGGGAGATGGTGAGACTGATGAGAACATTGAGAGGCAAGGTAAGGGTCTTTGCCTTCATAAGATATGAACATTGTGTTCTTATCATTATTGATATCTTTATGTAATAATGCCATGCATGCAGACTTATGTTAAAACATTCAGGGGTGCTGTGCAAGAAAAATAATCTGAGATGTGAATTTAGGGTTTATGGTTGAAATGAGCAGAATTGAATTATTATGAAATCAATATCTATTTGGTAAAACATTCCATTGAATAAGACCAGTGCTAAGAATCTGCCAAGAACATTTTGTTTATTTATAAACATAATATATCCTTACTTACTCAAATAGTTAAATTTACTTTACTTTAAGTTATACCTGACCTTCTATGCTGTAAATATGTAATTTATTCAATATTAGACCTGATACCGCCTATACAACCAAAAACAAAACATAGTTAGCCCTCCCACCATGCTACCTAGGCCTCCTTAAGCTTGTCACTTCTTTGTAGCGCACTATTGAGTCAACATTCACGCTGAGACTGGTCGGATATTCTGCAGAAAATCATCCTAAATTACCTGTTGTATTTTACTCTCAATGGTTATTTAAAGACTTCGACCACAAGGTTTTTACCCAAGGTAGGTATATGGGGGTCAAAGGTATAAAATCAGTCTTGGAATGGTTGCAGTGCATAAATTGGGTCTTATTCTTTTGGAATGACCCAAGTTTAAAAACAGTTTAATTGTTTATTATTTCTATAATTAGAAATTAATCTTAATTTTTGAAACAATTGATTTATAGCAAAGGGTTGTCATCTAAAGACAAGTTTGCAAAAGATACTGTCTTGATTACGTTATTGACATTAAAAATAAAACAATATTCCGTAGGTGATTCTAGATCTGATTGTGATTTCTATTTAGTGGCCTAGCTACGATTTTTGTTTAGATGCAGAGAGCAAAGGCATTTGTGCAACAGATAATATTTAGTTTTTTCTTGCCTTCAGTTCCTTTCATTATCTTGTATTTTATCTCTTGTATATTTATCTTTTGGCACTGTTGTTTTAATGGAATGGTGCGGTATGAAAGCCTAATTGTATGTATGTATGTATGTATGTATGTATGTATGTATGTATGTATGTATGTATGTATGTATGTATGTATGTATGTATGTATGTATGTATGTATGTATGTATGTATGTATGTATGTATGTACGTACGTACATTATGTATATATGTGTGGGTGTATAAAGGAGAGTTCTCTAGGTGTACCTCTTCTGAAATTGCCCTCATCCGAAAGATATTACAAAATATCCCAAATTTTGTGCGTGCTAGTTCAAAAAGGCCGCCAAAGTGGACGATTCTGTCATATGTTTCAATGAGGGTACATAATTAGTTTTGTGCTACCTTGCATGTCTAATACGTACATTAAATTTCCCTACAGATAATTAGTAACCCCATAGATTCAGCTCAGATTATGACCCCTTGACAGGATTAGGAGGGGTGATTGGGCTAGTCATAGAGCTGCTAAGATGACGAAAAGTGTGATGAAGATCACATACCTTTGATTAGATAGCTATGACCTCTGTTTGCGGCTTTCAAGTTGGTATTTCACTGAGTAGGCCTATCATGAGCTTCATTTATTGGGGTAGGTGGGCTTGTTTGTATATGATAGATGTACACTACATGTTATAGCTGATTGCGCAAATATCAGTGTACAGTATGAAGAGTCAGAAATAACGGTTTGTTTACGCCAGGCCAGTTAATGGCCTGCCGCTAGAGATAGGGGATTATGCAACAGAACCAGTTATAACTTGTCCTTTGGAGGGGTGGGGGTGACGTAATTAGATGAAGACCACGCCTGGCCATGTGTAGCATGATTTTAGGTGATTGGTGTGTTGGTGAGAGTTGTAGGGGAGGAAATTGAGGGAGGGGGGGAAGAGGGTTGTGACACTTATCTTTTTTCTAATACTAGAGGGTGGGGCGGGAAATGTAAAGTATGGGCAGAAAGAGGTTTAGAAATTGTAGAGATCGTGCCATGTCCAGGAATCACAGGATGCGGGAATGGTTAGTTGAATTTTTTGTCAAAAAAAGTTGCATGGGCTTAAGCCAGAAAGACAACGGCGAGATGTAGCCATGCACACATTGTATGAATTGGTCGGGGAGTGACATGTGAAGAAACATGTTAATCCCACAATATTCATAGGCGTATTTATCCTGCGATAGGTCTTTGCCAGCTCAAGGCAGCAGGCACCTCAAATTAAATGCTGAAAATATGAAGAAATAATAGATTGATTAATATTTTTGTCCTGTTTTTGTGGGTCTTTATGTTTTGCCGTCGCGTGAAAGTTGGCCATCTTTTAAGATTTTTGAAACGTTCTTGATTATTTTAGTTAAGTGAAATTGATATAAACATCTCAGTTTTGAAAGGATATTTGGGTACAAATCAGTCTCAATAGATAGCAGAAGAAAATTTCAAAAAGTATATTAATTGATTTGTCATTCCGGATATTGTTCACAGTTTTGAAATTGGTTCTTCAAGACAGATTGTAATTTCTGCATATTTTATAATTTTGGAAATCTTAAAGGCAAGATATCTGTTCACATGAGCAGTAATATAAAATAACAGTCAGCATTTCTGATTGGTCTTACACAAATAACGACAACCAATCAATACCGGCCATGAGAGTGACCATACACACTGTACACACACACACAATGCGTACAGTACATACTTAATTAGAAACAATCCACATCCGTATGCACTGGCGTAGCCAGAGGGGGGGCCACGGGGGCCATGGCCCCCCCCAATCCCATATTAACAAAAATTAAATTACACCTATATGCCTATGTATCGTACAGATGCGCATACATGAAATGAGAATCTCCCTGCATTCCCTGCAATGTAATTTCGTTGTATCCCTGTAAAACAAAACAAAACAAAATTCATTTTATTTTCATTGCGCCATGTACTGCCTAAATTTAAGTGCTTCCGCTGCAATCAAGGTACCTCCTACTCGAAATGCAGAAAATAAGCGAGAAATTTCATCGACTTTTCGAGCAAGTGCAAAAAAACCGGATCTGTTGAAGAGCCTCATAGAAAGTGACTCTGGTATTTCCATGACCAAGAAGCACCTGATTACGTTGTGCGAAACACGTTTTGTGGAACGACACACAGCAGTTGTAACATTTATGCAACTTTTGAAATATACACTAGATGCCTTATCGGAAATCAAATGCTGGGCATCACTTTGCGACAGAAACAAAGCAGAAAGCCTTGAAAAATCGGTGTGCAACTCAGAATTTGCAGTTGCTTCAGTCATTTTGGAGAAACTGTCAGGATTGGTGCTACCAGTTTCCCGAGTCTTACAAATAGTGGGGGGAGATTTATCCCAAGCGTTAGCCTCAGTAAACCGTCTCCAGTCTGTTCTCAAAGAATTGCGAACTGAAGGGGAGTTCCATGACCTGTATCAAAAGGCAGAATCAGTCGCACAAAATGTGATGGAGGTGGAACTGCGAAAACCACGCATTGAAGCTAGAAGCTCATACCGACCAAATGCTCAAACATCGGACAACACCACCGAAGGCTATTACAGAGTCAACTTTTTTTATCCAGCCATAGACTCCATTATTGGAGATCTCAAGCAAATATTTGGACCACATCAACAACAGATTATGAAACTTAACTACCTTGTACCAAATTGTATGGAATTCGCCAAACAAGCTGACGGTGCGAGGCAGTGGAATGATTTGACTCCTGCTATTGAGGTGTATGCAAGTTTGATCAGAGATCCTTTCATGATTGTTAAGGGCGAATACATGTTATGGAGGAAGAAATGGGAAAATGTTCCTGTCAAGTCCCGACCATCTTCATCCGTCTGTGCCCTGGATCATTGCTCTGAAATGTTTCCTAACATATCACTGTTGCTCCAGTTGCTGGCAACTTTGCCAGTGACTTCTGCACAGGCCGAGAGAGTCTTTTCAAAAATGGAAAGAACCCTTACAGCTATTCGGTCAACAATGACGGATGCCCGACTGGAGGCACTTATTCTATTACAAATTCATAGGGCCCATTGCCCAGACGTGGAATCAGTCATTGGCAGATTTGCCATAACATCAGCGCGGCGGTTGAATTTAAAAATTATGATTTGGTAAGTTTGATTGTCAAATCTTACTTCCAACATTTCGACTCCAAGTAATAAGTAAGTACAATGTCACCTCACTCAACTCCTCATTTTTCAATATTCTGGAGTCAAAAATATTGGCCAGGTGTGCAAGTGTGATCAATGATCTTTTGTTTGCTTTACAAATATCTTCTTTTGACATGTACCACCCCCTTCCCCCATAAAAACTCTGAAGGGATCAAGCCAAACTGCCCCTATATCGCTACGCAATGAAGTTTGAATAAATTGTACTTCAGCAAGTATGTGGTGGGGGCAGGTGGCACAGTTCCCCCAATTTTTTTGGCAACCAAGAATTCGGACAAAATGTACAGCAAAATTCTGGCAAAATTGTGAACAATCAAGGAAATACAGCCTCAAATTTGCAAGTTTTTGGCCTAGGAAGTGCCATTTTCGGCAATCTATAGGCAGCATTTATTGGAAAAATTTCTCTGAACGCTACGCGCCAACTCATGGTGGCGCTCCGCTTAGATACTGTCACGGGTTAAAAATCATACCAATGAGTAGCCCCCAAACAAAAAACCTGCCTACGCCAATGTCCGTATGTAACATAAAAGTATGAATATCAAAATTTTATGAATATATAACTGAGACGAGATTGTCTCTTTAAACTATAGAAAACGGGTTTTTTTGGGTTTTTTTCAGCGGGTGTATATGTGTTGCTGTCACGTGACAATTGGACAATTTTTTCAATTTGTCAAATTTTTACAAAATTTAAGAAAGAAAAAACAATCAATTTGGGGGTCAAGTTGTTATGTGTTGCCATTGTCACGTGATAATTATGCATCTTTTAAAAGGTTTCACAAAATGCTTGCATATTTTGAAGCCTAACATGGATTTGTAAGCCTAAGACTAAATTTTCCAACCTTAACTCGCATTTTTAAGCCTATAACATCAATATATTTTATACTAACTCAAATTTTAAAGACCTAACCATAAGAAACTTTTAACCCCAATACGGAATATTAGGCCTAACACTGATTTTTCAACCCTAACGCAAAATTTTTAAGACATAACCGTGAAATTTAAAAACCTCACGTGCATTTTTAAGCTTAACACTGATTTTCTTTTGACCCTAACGTTAAAACAAAACTGTGAAATTTCAAATCCTAACTTGCATTTTTAGGCCAAACACTGAATTCTTTAAACTAATGCAGATTTTTAAGACCTAAACCATGAAATGTCAAGCCCTAACGTGCATTTGTAAGCCTCACACTGATTTTTTAATTGTAACTCAGATTTTTAAGACATAACTGTGAAATTTCAAACCCTAACATGCATTTTTAGGTCAAACACAGATTTCTTTTAACCCTAACACAGATTTTTAAGCCAAAAACTTCAGCTTTTTAGCCTTGACGTGAATTTGTAATCATACAGTATACATTAATGAAAATACAACATATTAATCAACATTCTTGTAAGCAAAGCGGACTGTCTGAGTGTCTATATTTGTGTGTATGTGTGTGTGTATGTATGTGTGTATGGGTGGGGGTATGTATGTGTGTATGTATGTATGTATGTAGGTAGGTAGGTAGGTAGGTAGGTAGGTAGGTAGGTAGGTAGTATGTATGTATGTATGTATGTATGTATGTATGTATGTATGTATGTATGTATGTATGTATGTATGTATGTATGTATGTATGTATGTATGTATGTATGTATGTATGTATGTATGTATGTATGTATGTATGTATAGATTTAGTAAATTAAAAGTTGTTTATTAAGTATTATAAAAAATATTGCGCATTTTATAACACTCATGGTTTCTTTCCTTTTTAGCGGCTACTTTTGTGGATGCAGACAACATTAGCCACACCTACCTGTCTGGCTTTGGTCCAACCAACATTACGATCACTGCATACAACTGCCTTGGGAACTCCACTGAATCTGTCACTATCTTTTTGGGGGTTGAGGGGCCAGTCAGAGGTGATTTTGTTTTGTAAAATCTTTGGCTGAAGTAATTTTTTTTATCCTGCTACGAACATTTAATGCCTGTGTACAACCTCTCCATAAATTGGCATCTTTAAAAATAACTATCAATATGTTAGTTTGCTACTTACAAAGCTCAGCATGCTCTTATTAGTTATTACTGGATATGCATTTGTCAGTTCTTTAAAAAATTCAGCCTTAAGTCCTTTATCCTGCTATGAACATGTAACACATATGCACAATCCTCCATTGGCTTCCTTAAAATAAAAAAAAAAGTGTTAAAAGCTATGTCTGTAATTACATGTAAAAATGTATGGAAAACCAAATTAATTCCTTACTAAAATGTGGCAGGGTTAGACGATGTCACAACTTGTAGCAGAAAATGTGACAGGGTTAGACAATGTCACAACCTGTGGCAGGGTTAGACAATGTCACAACCTGTAGCAGAAAATGTGGCAGGGCCAGACAATGTCATAACCTGTAGCAGAAAATGTGGCAGCGTTTAGACAATGTCACAACCTGTAGCAGAAAATGTGGCAGGGTTAGACAATGTCACAACCTGTAACAGAAAATGTGGCAGGGTTAGACAATGTCACAACCTGTAGCAGAAAATGTGGCAGGGTTAGACAAAAGTGGTATATGTATATATATACATGCTTTACACAGAGGTGTCAATAGGAAATCAGGGCAAGGGGGCAGACAAATCAAACGAAGGCACTTTTTTGACAGTACTGAAAGGGACACAATTTTCAAAAAGGGGCACTTTTGTCAGTTTAAAAAAAAGGGGAGCACATGTTCCTGGCCCCCAATTACTGTTTAGGAAATTATTGGGGGCATGTTTTCCTCCTACCACAGCCCTCAGTCTCAGGCCCCTGTTTAATGACATGTTTTAATTGTGTGAAATAAATAATAAATGTTACAACTTCTATTTAATATGTAGGATTTGTCAGTGAGTGGATTTCTATTTGTTTTCAACTAATACAAGAATGACCTAGAATAATTTCATGTAACATTCAAAAGCACATTTCCTGCCCCAGTCTCCCCAACTTTCAAAATGGCACCTCTTGCCCCCTTTACTTTAGAGCAAGAGGGGCAGTTTCTCCCGTAGTTCTGACATCGCTGGCTTTACCCCAATCAGGATTATAAATTAGATATGTTTATCTGTTTTTTATAAGTGGTACCTGTATCACAATTTGATTTATTTATGAAAATTGATGTTGTATTTTCTTTTGCAGGCCTGCAAGTTGACCTTATCCCAAATCTGATATATCTCCTCTTAAACGTTCCGGTATCAGTGCAGATTGCCATTGATGGTGGATATCCATTACACTTTACAGTGCTCTGGGGCGATCAGAGCACTGCTTGGATTCCAAAAGGAGGTAAAATCTAACAAAAATTTACATTTCTGGATATTTTGTTTAGATGTAAGGATCAAATCATTATCAGCTACGTTTCAAGATAAATGAATAGCAGAAATTCATAAATATATCATTGCTTACAACCAATATGTCAATTTCTTAATGATTAATTTGTAATGTTTAGGTTTTCTCATGGATCTGATATCTTTGCCGATTTCATTGCCTTTCATGCAAATTATATCATCTATCTGTGTCCTAAAACAATTGTAACAAAACTTACTCCACAGAAAAAATTAATTAAACAAATTTTTAAACATGATCTGAAAATTTCCATTGTTAGAGACCTGGCTTTAACTTTATAATTTTGCTGAAGGTACTTTTTAAAACTTAGTTATAAGGAACCACTGTCAAATACATTTTTTCAGCATGCCATTCACTGAACAGCCACCTTTCCAGTGATGACTGAATTTTGAATTCAAATTCAATTTCACAATTTCTAAATTTTCTTTAGAAGTCTCAATATTTCATCAGCATATAATCTCAGGTTTTGGTGGTTGGTTGGTTACCAAAGTTTATAGCATCCCAACAGACCTCCATTAGAGTATTTATGTCAGTATCACTAGTATCTAATGTAGTACAGTGGCTCAGTGATTAAGGAGGTACTGGGTCTGACTCTGTCAAGCAGTCCGGCAGCATGCCTATTAATAGAAACATTTATAATACACAAGAATATTGAAGTCATGCAGCCATATTGTTCAGTCCGGCAGCATGCCTATTAATAGGAACATTAATAACACACGAGAATATTGAAGTCATGCGGCCATATTGTTGAGATATTGCGATAAAATGTCATAGTTTCTAATTCATGTACTTGAAATATTAAAAATCATTTTGTTAAAAAACATTTGATTTTTCAAAATGGCCGTTTCGCACCTAAAAGCCTAGCTTTATTGTCTATTTTTTCTATAATTTTTAAAAACGATGCAGTGAACATATCAAATAGGAGTGGAAAAGTTGTAGCCATGACAGTAATGAGGGTACTTTCATGAGTTTTAAGTTTCCCCTTGCAAAGATATTTTTCCCAGACTTATTTCAAATTTGAAATATAAAACATTGCATAAGGCTTTAACGTTAGGATAGCAAAGGATCATGGGAAATATCATATGGCTTCTATGTAGCAAAATGTTCCCATGTTTTAGGAACATTTATGTTCCCAATAATAGGCATGCTACCGGACTGTCGTTGAGCAAGACATATTCCTCTATGTGCTCCAGTCTACTTGGCTGCAAATGAGCTCGGGGGTTAACCTGTGATGGACTGGCATCCCATCCAGGGGGAGCCACGTGCCCTCATCTGCTTATGCCAAAGAAACCAGAGATAAGCACTGGCCTGATGACTCATGCAACATGGCCCGAGTATATATTGAACATTTGTATTAAATATTTAACTTATATATTTTCAGTGGACTCTCATGGAACAGTGGACAATGCAACTCACACCTACACAACTGGCTCAGGACCTACAGATATTGTTATCATGGCAACAAATGACCTGGGAAGCATCTCGAGAAATGTGTCTGTTTATCTGGGAGTAGATGGCATTATTGATGGTAAATGTTGACAGATTATAAGATCTTGTATAAAGTGGATACTTGCTTTAACCGTGAAAAGTCAGATAGACATGATTTATGACTTTGAAACTGCAATTTTCTAAAAATTATTTCGGGACTATACCAAATTGATATGGAGGCAATTCGTATATCATTTGAAAGAATTCCTTTGATTCTTTCATATTTTAACCATTTTTGATTGTGATCATATTAAGATTTTCATATTTCCACCAAAATGTCCCCAAAATTGATAAATATTTAGGATGAACTTTACAAAAAAGTTTGAGGTTTTTTTTTAATCAAAGTCATTCACGTATATCAAATACTGTAATTCTAAGCTAATTTAACCAGAACTCATTTCAAATTTCTAAATGGGAGGCTCAGGCGTTTAAGGGTTAAAGGAATTTTATGAGTATTTTACATAGAGGACAATTAAAACAAGAAATTTGTGGAAATACCATGTTGGTATTTCTCCAGGGTGGTTTTCATGTTTCAAGCACTTCCACCCCTCTCTACTTTGTTTTTGTTTCAACCATGCACCTCCCCTCTTGATCACAGCTTTCTGACCTTTTCTTCTTTAATTTCTCTCATTCTCCCCCTGTTTCTTTTCCTTCCTACCTCTAGAATGATCTGACCTCTTAGGCACAATTTGACTCTCATTGTCGTGGTGCTGTTAAGCCCTCATCAAACATACAAACTGAGAGCTTAGTACAAACGGCTGGCAACAGACTAAGTGTGACACCACACCATCACAATCCCCAAAATCTTTGTTTCTTTTATTAAAATAAACTATCATTTAACAAAATTAAAATATTGACTTCATGAACAAATGGACAAAACATGTCCATAGAAGTATCTCAATAATTTAAGAAAACTTGTTTCTAGAAATTCATAAAAAATACATAAAAATGTCTCGGAATTACCAAAACTGCAAAAGTTTTTATTTTTAAATTAAATAGCTATAAATTGTTAACCTTCCATCTCCTCACTATCCTAAATCTTACACCATAATATTTACACCCTCTTGGCACATTTGACTCTGACTGTCGCAGTGCTGTTATAAGCATCAACAGACCAAACCAAACCTACAAATTGTTCTTTATCATATGGAATGTGGAATTTGTGTACAGGGATATTATTTTATGAGGAGA
>JAIGNY010001930.1:1155000-1242500 GCA_020152595.1 Chiridota heheva | reverse complement strand
GTAGGTGAGGTATGGAGAGTTAGTACAGTAGGTGAGGTATGGTGAGTTAGTACTGTAGGTGAGGTATGGAGAGTTAGTACTGTAGGTGAGGTATGGAGAGTTAGTACTGTAGGTGAGGTATGGAGAGTTAGTACTGTAGGTGAGGTATGGAGAGTTAGTACTGTAGGTGAGGTATGGAGAGCTAGTACTCTAGGTGAGGTATGGAGAGTTAGTACAGTAGGTGAGGTATGGAGAGTTAGTACAGTAGGTGAGGTATGGTGAGTTAGTACTGTAGGTGAGGTATGGAGAGTTAGTACTGTAGGTGAGGTATGGAGAGTTAGTACTGTAGGTGAGGTATGGAGAGTTAGTACTGTAGGTGAGGTATGGAGAGTTAGTACTGTAGGTGAGGTATGGAGAGTTAGTACAGTAGGTGAGGTATGGAGAGTTAGTACTGTAGGTGAGGTATGGAGAGTTAGTACTGTAGGTGAGGTATGGAGAGTTAGTACTGTAGGTGAGGTATGGAGAGTTAGTACTGTAGGTGAGGTATGGAGAGTTAGTACTGTAGGTGAGGTATGGAGAGTTAGTACTGTAGGTGAGGTATGGAGTTAGTACTGTAGGTGATGTAGCTTACTGAAAAGTCTCATCAATGAAACAACTTCATTTTATGTAATCTATGACTTAAAAAAAAAAATATGATCAGTTATGAAAGTAAAATTTGTTTCCAAAATTTGAATGATAGATGCATTGTTGTACCTTTGATCTGTCTAAGCTATTAATAACAATGCTTTGAATTGTGTCAATTTCTACCAACTCCCCATAAAGCTCTGCATTCAATTCATAGTCTTTTCCATGATCTTCATTGCTTAACTCCACCACTCCAGCTCCCCTACCAACACCAACACCCATGCAATCACAGCTCCACCACCCATGCACAATGTCACCATTGAGGTAAGTTTGAAATGATTTAAACCTTTCAGGCACAATGTATAACTAACACTGTCAAGGTGCTGTTAAACCAATTCCAACCATCTTCACAAACATGCTCCTATCCCAGCTACTTTACTTGAACATTTTCAACTCAATTTTTGAACCCAGAGCTTGTCATGTAATTTTTTATGACATAACGTTTTTTTTTTGATGGAATATTCCATTTATAGCATTTGTATTTGCTGGCAGAAGTTGTGATCCATGAATTTGGTATCTTTCCCTACAGGAGAAGTGATGTTTACAATCCAATTGGATAATCCTAGTGGGGACCCAATTGGCACCGACCCTATGATTGACATTTCAACTGGTTATTTTGAAAATACGACAGCAGGTCCTTTGAATTTGACATTCCATGGGGATACAGTGATGGTGAGGCACGAAGTTCGTTTTCCAGGTGTTCATAATGCTGAAATTGCCATTAGGAACCTTGCATCATTTGCTACATATATGATCAGGGTGAGTCTATCCACAAAATATTGTTTCATATTTCTGTTAAGAGTAATTTACATTTGGCAAAAACCCATACTTAGTAAGACATATTAGGCATCAAATGACTTAAGAAAAAGCTTGCTATCTTTAAGAAACAATAATTTAGAAACTCTGATCTAACACTTACCACATTGTTTTAGATCAACCTGTATTTAAATTATCAGTTGCGAATGAAAGAAACTTTTGTGCTGTGGGTCGAAAATCAGATTGTAACACCCACACTGAAAACAAACTCCACCACATTCAGCCTTCCATTCCCACCAACCCCACTTCCCACAACCTCTCTCATAAAGACCAAGTCTACATCACTCACCTCAGAATAGGTCACACCCACCTCACACATTCTCACCTCCACCCCACCTCTCTGCAACTGTCACGAACCACTTACAGTCAAACACATTATCATTGACTGTCCTTGTTTCACCAATCCCAGAGCTTCCCCATTGCCAAGCTCCACAGCAAAAACTCCTCAAAAAAATGCACACCTTACTACACCATACCTGCTAAGATAACTAATATCCAACTTATCTTATCCTGACCTTTAGCTGATTTCAGCTATTTTCCAAGCTAATTTCATTTAATTTCTGCATAATTTACAATACTTAGTCATTTTGATGAGAAAATTGATCAATTTCAGCATGTGAGTCTTCAGCTATTTAGCTGATTCCAGCTATATTCAAGCTAATTTCACCTATTTTTCTGCATAATTGACAATACTTAGTTATTTAGATGAGAAAATTGATCAACTTCAGCTACTTTTATAAATCACATGACTGATACCTACCTACCTACTACTGCACTGTACCCAACTTCTTCATTCTCTTTTCACCTGTGACATATCTAATCTCTCTGGACACAATTTTGACCATCGTTGTCATGGTGCCGTTAAACCTCACCAAACAAACAAAGAAACTGTGTGTCCTCATCTTTGAAACAATTTGCCAAATGTATGCAATAGCCACCCTTTGAATGAATTTAAGAATAATTTGAAAATGCATCTTTTAAAAATTGTTTATAAACATTTTGTATAGTTGATCTCTTTTACTGTATTTTTGTCAATTTAGGTTTATCTTTATTTTTACTTTGCTTGATTTTAGATTTGCTTGTTACTTTAATTTGTATTCCTTTCCTTTTTTATGATTATTATATTTTACTTTTAATTCAATGTACAGCATTTTTGAAAACGTTTTATGGATAGAACGCTTTATGAATCAAACATATCTGATGATGACATATCCTGCCAGAAACGTCTTGTTTGCATAAAGATGTAGAATTGGAAAGGAATATTCTCATGGTCTTTATTTTCCAGATTGAGATCTTGCAAGTGATCAATCCAGACTTTAAACTCCAAGCATTTTACTTTCTGCCAGTGGCCTCTGAAGATATTCTCATTGCTGGTAATGGACCAAATGAGGATTATTATCCGGTTGAGGAGGATGTGTATTTTTCGCCATATCTCACAGGTAAGAAGATCTTATAGTAAGTCCATGGATGTCCACAATTGAATAGCCAACTAAAAAGTGTTTTAAAGGTATACAGATGGTGTCACAACCAAGAAGTTAGATTATAGTACTTCCCTGGTGGAAATTTACACACGACATGTTGATAATTTGAGTACTTCTTGATGTACTATGTTGTCTTGTTTTATTTGTTCTCGTTTCACAGTTTGAGCAATTTTTCTTTTGTACATGCCTCTTTTCCTATCTTCAAGTTGATCAACAATACATGAATACCTGAATACAGATCGTCCTAGCTTCAACTTGGTCAACAATACCTGAATACCTGAATACAGAACGCCCTAGTTTTAACTTGGTCAACAATACATGAATACCTAAATACAGAACGTCCTAGCTTCAACTTGGTCAACAATACATGAATACCTGAATACAGATCGTCCTAGCTTCAACTTGGTCAACAATACATGAATACCTAAACACAGATCGTCCTAGCTTCAACTTGGTCAACAATACATGAATACCTAAATACGGGACGTCCTTGTGTGGACCACTCGTCTAAGTTACAGGCCATGGAGTGGAGATCTGCAGCCTTACAAACAATGTTATACTGTATGGTCAGATGGTGGTTATCCATAAAACCCCAAAACAGTGAAATGCTGGCTGATTCCAAGCAATAAGATCCAACTTTCCAGTGGAGTTACAGTTATCTATCAATGGAGCTAACTTGCTCCTACAAACACTCAGTCACCAACTGCCCTCCCAACATCTTACTCAACAGCTAAACTTGAGCCACTGACCAGAAATACCAGGGATGCAGCAATTTGCATAAACCGAATAGAAAACAGGAATTTTAAGACTACCACACCATGGCCTTTACTTAATAACTGAACACTTCTATCTGAACTTAGGAATTCCAAATATGGAAAACCTGTGACAGATGGATGGAGGCAACATTAGCTAAATTGCTTTTAAAACCAACATATTAGGAAAAAAATTCATCAGAACTGGTTAAAGGAGACATTAGGTCTGACATAATCCTCATTTCATGTAATAGAATTGAAAATAACAAATGTACTGACAAATTGTCATAACTCCCAAAGCAATCTAACACAATTTTTGTAATTATCGAAAACTCTAATGCTACTACTTCATAGTACCATGGGAGCTGCCATTTTGATTTTAGATTAAGCAGATTATGATGTCATCAGCCCAGCAGGATTTGGGGATGCTTTGTATTTCTTTAAAATCTACCTCAAGTCTTCTAGTTTATGAAAAGTTAGTTTCCTTTGTAATGGTCAAGGACATTTTTGTGTACACATGAAATTGAAATTATCAAAACATGCTGTTAAAACTTTGTGTCACATAATTTTGGAATAAAAACTTTAATTACATTTATAAAGAAATACATTATAATCCTTATGTCCCTGTTGGGGAAATTACATATGTCATCATGCACAATATTTTAATACAGAATTGAACAAAATGGTAGCCCCCATGTGTCGATTTCAAACATGAATAACTTGAGATAGGAATAAGATTTTGACTTGCCGTTTTTGGCAGTTGGTTTAGATTGTTGTCCTCTGTCATATGAAATAATGATTGTATCATACTTTATGTCTCCTTTAAACACTGACCATTTTACAGTGTTTTGAAATCTCTAAATTTTGTGTGTATTACAGAGCAATTTGACTTTTGATTATTGCATGAATGGTTCAAATCTTGGTTGTACTGATCAAGAAAGTGATCTAGGTGTTGTCATTACTAGCAATCTGAAGCCTTCTAAATAGTGTGCTTTAGCAGCTGCAATGGCAAATAGGATGCTCGGTTTGATTGGAAGATGTTTCAGCTAATCCTCATGTGACACATGATAACAATTTGAAGTTGACCAAAGAGCTCTCACAGATAGATATTCAGTGTTTCAGCTTTTTGCAAAGAGTTGTTAATGAGTGAAATGGTTTGCCTGAGTGAGTAGTTAGCTCCAATTCTGTTCACAATTTCAAAATCAACATTGATAAGCTCTTTACTAACTCTGAGCATCTTTGATTTTTTTTTTTTTTTTTTTGGTGGTGTTGGTGTTAGTTTGGGTTTTTTATAGGGTGACTAACCCTTCCTAGCCCATCATTATGTTATGTTATGCTAATGAAATGGTCGCACATGTTTTTCCACAATTTTGTCTTTGGAGTTTCACCTGTATTTTGTGAGCTGCACGGCACACACGTATGCACCAATACATAATACCTACTAATAGGGTTTGTACTTCACCAGAAGAAGATGATAGATACCCCAGGTTCAACTCCCGGTGGATCTTAATTCATCAGTGCATCACACTTTGTTTAAAAAATGACTGTTGACATTTCTATAACCTTAGCTGTTGAGAAAGATATGTAAAATACCCAACCTACCTACCTATACTGTTTACTTTCTTTAATTTAGCACCATATTGGGGCATCATATTGGGGCACCATATTGGGGCACCATATCGGGGCACCATATCGGGGCATCATATTGGGGCACAATATTGGGGCACCATATCAGGGCACCATATCGGGCACCATATCGGGCATCATATCGCGGCACCATATCGGGGCACCATATCGGGGCACCATGATGTTTTAAGTGCCTAGGACCCACAATGGTAAAAATGAAGCTCAGACTTATTTTCTTTGAAGAAGTTTGACTAAGAGCTTAAATGTTGAATTGTAGGATAGACTTGAAAGACAGTGCTTCTATTGAAAGTTTGGGCATCAGAACTACAATGCATTCTAATTTAATGATGATATGTATTGTTCTTAGGTACCAAAGTTTCCTGCACACTCAACAGCTTTGGTGATGGGACACCACCCTCTAATACATTCCCTGCAGACACGATGGTTACGCATCGTTATTCTTCGGTAAATGTAATTTTCTACAAAAGATTGTAAAGTGGAATGTCATAAAATTATTAGTCTTAGAAATTAAGGTATTCTCCTTCTATAACAGCTGTAATGATTTGTATTCTTTTAAAGATAATTTTTTTTTTTTTTTTTTATCAATACCTTTCTGAGGTTTTGTGTTTTTATTATTTTATATTGAAAGGACCATAATATTAAAGAAAAGTCTTTTTTTACCCCTAAATGAATTTTTTTTTTTTTTTACTTGGAATACCATATTCGACATATTAAGCATCCCTGTTCTAATAAGTGCCAATCCAACATTTTTTGAATGATAACATAGTTTACTTTATTAATTTAAAGACTTAAAATAAGTTCTGTCACATGTTGTCTTTACTTTGCATCTGACGCTTACGATGTATTTGTGTTGATTATTTTGGGGCTAATATAGAACCAGTCCACACAATATATTTCGAATAGCATAGCACTCTGTAAGCGACCACAAAGCAAGGATGCTTATTGAGGAAGAAACATTGCGCCTAAAGTGTTGTATAATTTCATTTTCATAAGTGCCCAGTTTCTTGTTCCACTGAAACTTTTATGCTGTTTTTAACAAACTTTTTAGAAAGAAATCAAGCAAAAATTTTGTACCAGCAGTTTTGGAACAATTTATCAACAATTTCTTTTCATAAAGTTTCTCTTGTGTATTGTAAACTATTTTGTATTTGAAAGTGAGTTACTTTATGCTTAAATGTCAACAAATTATTTTTTATTTCTTTACAGCTAGGAAAAAAATCAATCAAAATTTCATGCCAGAATACTGTGAGTGGTCCTTATAATACACAAACTGATATATTCCTTCAGAGTAGCATCAAAGACTTACAGGTAGAGGAGGGACCACAGACAGAGGCGGGAGAAGAAAAGACATTTACAGTCACGCTAGGACAAGTTGAAGTGTCATCCTGTTTCACAATCGACTATGGGGATGATTCTTCTGTAGAATTCTGGGGAAATCAAACCACGTGTCTTGAGAAAGAATCACTGGATATATTCTTGGATTACATGGGACCCGTTCCTTCACCTTTTGTACTCAGTCATGTCTACGTAGCTGATGGTGTTTATAAACTCTCAGTTAATGACTGGAACAAAGTGTCAGAGGCTAAGAAGGATTTGTTCTTTACAGTTGGAAACACAACGTGCGAAGTCCCTCAACTTTTATTCCAAGATAACCACCGGTTTTATCGTGGACCAAAAATTGTGTACCGAAGTGATTTCTTCTTTCTTCGTGCAGGAACAGATTTGGAGTGCGATTATAGTCACAATGACAAAGGTTGGGCTGTATTCATGGCTCATCCCAGCAACGGGAGTTTGATTGAGAGCACAGGGTTTGAACTTGTTACCGATGACCCCGATCATGAATTTTACATCCCCGACGCCAAAACACCGGAGATTCGTATTCCGCCATTCATGTTTGATAAGGGTTTTTATTGCTTCAGGTACTATGTGGTTCTTGGAATGTCCGTCGGCGGTGACAATATCAATGCATATGTTCATGAATATGTTGAAATTCGGGAAGGTATTATTCTAGCAAGACTTGTCGAAGGAGTTGCTTCATCCTTCTCCATTGGCCGGGGTCAACTGCTTCATTTGAGACCAGGAGAGCTTTCTCAAGATACAGATCTTTCTTCCGATGTTGATCAGGTGAGCTACAAAATATTCTTAGAGCTTCCCTCACTCCCCACAACTCAATTGCCGAGTTCTTTCAGAAAAACTCTTTGTATAAAATGATCTCCTTCCTTTATCATGCTTCCCTCTACAACCATATTTAGTCCCCTCTTCCACCCCCCCCCTCTACTTTGTGTTTTTCACCCATGCACCTCCTCTCTTGGTGCCAGCTTTCTGACTTTTAGTTCTTGTTTTTCTCTCATTCTCCCCCTGTTTTCTTTCCTTCCTACCTCTAGAATGATCTGACCTCTCATGCACAATTTGACCCTCATTGTCGTGGTGCCGTTAAGTCCTTATCAAGCAAACAAACAAACAAAATATTCTTAAAATTGTTACTAAATAAGGAGTTTATGTTAGTTTAGAGGAAGCAAAGTAAATTGTATTAAAATATATATTATAAACCATAAGAATAACAAAATTTCTAATGAAAATCAGATAGCTTGATCAGTTTACAGCTTTCTCAACTTGTAGGCCATTGTATCAATACTTTTTGCAAATTATAGAGATGCATGAGTGGGCAAACCTGTCTATTTTTTTTTGTAATACCTCTGTTTCTAAATGCTTTGCTCCAATTATTTGAAAGAGAGCAGTGGATTCTGACAATCAGTTTGTAAACACCTGTATCAAAGCCACATGTACTGTGGCTGTTTAAGTATAAAGGACATTTTTATCTTGTCAGGGACTTAAATTTTGGCATTGTACGAACTTTAGGATTGTGTAAACTTTGTGGCCCAAAAATTTTAACATTGCACAAACTAGGATTTCACAAACTCTACTGTTGCACAGACTTTGAGATTGCAGAAATTTTGGGGATTTACAAACTTTTAAGTTTCCCAGACTTTAGGGCTGTGCCGACTCTGGGGTTGTGCCGACTTTGGGGTTGCACAAACTTTTGGGTTGCACAAACTATGGGCTTGTTCAGACTATGAGGTTGCACAAACTTGGGGGATGCACAAACTATAAATTTGAACAAAATATGGAGCTATGCAGACTTTGGAGGTGCGCAAACTTTGGGGTTGCACAAATTTTGGGTTTGTATAAAGTATAGTACTGTGCAGACTTTGGGGTTGCCCAAACGTTGGGGTTGCACAAACTATGGGTTTGTACAAACTATGGGACTGTGCAGACTATGGGGTTGCACAAACTTTGGATTTGCTCAAACTATGGGGCTGTGCAGACTTTGGGGTTGCACAAACTTTGGGATTGCACAAACTATAGCTTTGAACAAGCTATGGGTTTGCACAAACTATGGGGCTGTGCAGACTTTGGGTTTGCACATTTGATGGGGCTGTGCAGACTTTGGGGTTGCACAAACTTTGGGCTTGAACAAAGTATGGGTTTGTAAAAACTATTGGACTGTGCAGACTTTGAATTTGCACAAACTATGGGGCTGTGCAGACTTTGGGGTTGCACAAACTTTGGGATTACATAAACTTTGGGGTTGTGCAAACTATGAGGCTGTGCAAACTTTAGTATTGCACAGACTTTAGGGTTGTACAGACAACAAGGTTGCACTGACTTTGGGGTTGCACAAGTTTTGGGTTTGCACAAATATTGTGGATTTACAAACTTTGAAGTTGCCCAAATGTTAGGGTTGTATGAACTTTAGCGATATGCAAACTTAAGGGTTTCACAAGCTTTGTGTTTTGCATCTCTTAATTCAGCCTTAAATAGAAGTTACATGTGAAAGAATTTGTATGATGTTCATATTTGTTTCAAATAACCAATTTTTTTCTGATATTAGGTTATTGTAATATGACTTTCCGTTTTCTTTGCAAATTAAAAAAGAAAGAAAAACGTGAATTTGTATTTGAATTTATTTATTCATTTATTTAAAAATGTGAACTAAAAGTTTGATTTTGGTTGGCAGGGATTCACAGCCTTTGAATACTTCTGTAAACGATGGTATGAACCTTGGCCCCTAGCAGATGACTACAGTATTTCTCTGGACTTCATCCCAATCAGCAGTGACAAGGATATTGGTGGATGCTTTGGGACAGGTTAGATTAAGCTATTTTCCTTAGTTAAGTGGTAAAGCATGCTCATAGAACACAATATTTGCAACAAAGTAGTGATGAAAATAATCCAGAAATTTCAACGAAGTCATTTTATGAAACACTAATTTTCACATCACTTTAAATTTCAAATCTTATATTTATCGTTGTGGTGCAAAAATGTTTATACAAAGGTACTACAGAATTCAAAAGTACATTGCTACTATTAATTTTTTTTAAATCAAGTACGATGATGATTGGAGGGTATGGAAATTTCTTTTGAAATAATTTTGGTTATATCGTGAAATGAATAATGATGAGGGTATACAGATTTGATGAATTGCAGTGTTGTATTTGAAATATTGTGCATTCTGTTATAAAATTTGCACTTTTTCTATCCCACCAATCTTTTTCTATCTCTGACATAATTTAACCTCTTGAGCACAATTTGACCTTTGATGTTATGGTGCCTTAAACCTCACCAGACAAATAAACAATTTGCAGATTATTGTGAAAGAATGTAAATATATTAGTAAATATGAAAGACAACAATAAATATTAAAAAAAATCAAATGACATCATTTTATGCAGTAGGTCATTTTTTAAGAGCCGTTTTTGATGCTCGATTGTGACATGCATTTAAACATCTTATTAATGATCATTCTACATTGAATACATTTTTTTCTCCCCTCTTTACGAATAAAAAGGGCCAGGTCGTCTAAAGGTTCTCAAACCATCACACATGGTGGACACATCTCAGCTCGTAACAGATATGACCTATGACCTGATGGTCCATGTGAAGAAGAATGACAGAGTGGGAGTAAACATGATCAAAGTGAAGATACTGGATAGCGCTGTTCCCTTAGTCACTCTGCAGTAAGTGAACGATGTATTGCCTAATTCTTTTTAGAGATATATGGACAAGTATAGCAACAACTTGAGCATAATTGGAAGAGAAAAGGCTTGAAACTATGAAAGGCACAAAATGTTTCATCAAAATCTGTTGAAAATTGGCCATTTTGCAGTGTTTTGAATTCTAAGTCCTTACTATAAAAAATTCTAAGTCCTTACTATTATAAATTCTAAGTCCTTACTATAATAAATTCCAAGTCCTTACTATGATAAATTTTAAGTCCTTACTATAATAAATTCTAAGTCCTTACTATAATAAATTCTAAGTCCTTACTATAATAAATTCTTAGTCCTTACTATAATGAATTCTAAGGCCTTATTATAATAAATTCTAAGACCTTACTATAATGAATTCTAAGTCCTTACTATAATAAATTCTAAGTCCTTACTATAATAAATTCTAAGTCCTTACTATAATAAATTCTAAGACCTTACTATAATAAATTCTAAGTCCTTACTATAATAATTTCTAAGTCCTTACTATAATAAATTCTAAGACCTTACTATAATAAATTTAATGTATTTGATTGATATTTTGTGACACCACAAAAAAAAAAAAAAAAAAAAAGTTATGAATATCCTCACATTGTTTTCCAATTCTTACATTATTTCAAATGACAGCAGTTGAACATAACCAAGAACTTTTGAATCTACATTGTACCCTAAATTAGCTAGTGATTTTTAGTGACTTTATTTCAGGACATAATTTGGAAGAATTACATTTGAAGATTTTGAGCTGTCATACATCACAATACTTGCATACTTTAAAAATCATTCAAAATTTGAAGCCAAAACTTAAGAGTTTACTTGTGCTGATGACAAAATTTAAAAACTTTCTCTTTAAATTTCCACACTCTAACCTCTGAAACCTCTACCTGCCCATACCTTTAATTTAAGGAAATATTTGGTGATCAGTATTCAAACAACTAAGGATATATAAAGCTCTAAGAGATATTTGAAGAAATGCCTGGTATCAAGACTAGACATGACATCACATCCCCACATCCTGCAAAATATGCTGGGCTAAGATGGTTAAAACAAGTGTCTATAGTGAAGTAGTGTGAGTTGCATTGAATCTGAAGGAGTTTAATGAATACATTTTTAAAAAGAATTACATTAAAAAAAAAAAAAAATCATTAATAATTTAATAGAAAGTGAGAGTGTATGATAACACTTTTGAAAATTATAGATTAAAGATAAATAAGAAAGAATTTAAAGTGGTATCTTCAAAATGTGTACGTTACAAAAGAATGCTGAAGCATAGGTAAGCTGCTTATTTATTGTTCTGGTCATGAAAGAGAAAGTCTTTTTTATTGTACAGTGTTTATATAAGAATGAGAACAAAATAAGACAGAGCTACCTTCATTGGGCCCAAATGGGGAAGTAATTGGTAAAATGGTATTTATTAAACAATGTCGCTATGTAAGAACAAATGAAGAGTATAATATTTTTTTTCAAAATTTCACTAGAAATGACGGGTCAAATGAAAACGCTATAATATTTTTTTTCAAAACCAGTTGTAGTGCACTTTCACCCCAGGATTGAACCGGGGCCTCGTGGTCTGTAGACAGGTATGATAACCGCTACACCACAGTAGGTAGATAATTTCACTCCTTTTCCTTCACAATCTGTAGGATTGGAGGAGGCAATCAATACAAGGAGGATGAAGATGGGTCTGTAATAATCAACCCCACAGACATTTTCCGCATCAAAGCCACCTGCATTGATCAATGTGAGGAAACTGACATCAGCTGGAGACTGACAGTTTGTAATGAGACGGAATGCGTAGAACTTGAGGACTGGGAACAGTATGCAACAGGTGCAGAGATAAATTCTGATAATTGCATTGGTTCAAGTTGAAAATTTTGTATCTACTGCAAGTACACAATACAGACCATTCTACAGCTTTCTGAATTTTTAGTTGTTGATATGCAAATTTTATGCAAATGTGAAGAATATGAATCATTATATTCTTATTATTTAAATCCATAATTTTTCAATCCTTTGCCAATAATTTCAAAAGGAGGGTGGTGTTGTTTCGGGATAAGTGTCTGATCTGAACTTGTAGAATTTGGGGCTCTGATTGTTGCATTAGCTTGAGTTGAAAATATTTGGTGTGAGTTTTGTTTCTCCCTAAAGCACATAATTGTATATTGTACAGCTTTCTGAATTTTTAGTTGTTGATATGCAAATTTTTATGCAAATGTGAAGAATATGAATCATTATTTTCTTATTATGTAAATCCATAATTTTTCAATCCTTTGCTAATAATTTTAAAAGAAGGGTAGTTTTGTCTCGAGATAAGTGTCTGATCTGAACTTGTAGAATTTGGGGCTCTGATTGTTGCATTAGCTTGAGTTGAAAATATTTGGTGTGAGTTTTGTTTCTCCCTAAAGCACATAATTGTATATTGTACAGCTTTCTGAATTTTTAGTTGTTGATATGCAAATTTTTATGCAAATGTGAAGAATATGAATCATTATTTTCTTATTATGTAAATCCATAATTTTTCAATCCTTTGTTAATAATTTTAAAAGAAGGGTAGTTTTGTCTCGAGATAAGTGTCTGATCTAAACTTGGAGAATTTGGGGCTCTGATTGTTGCATTAGCTTGAGTGGAAAATATTTGGTGTGAGTTTTGTTTCTCCCTAAAGCACATATTTGTATATTGTACAGCTTTCTGAATTTTTAGTTGTAAATATGCAAATTTCCTTGCAAATATGAGTTACCATACATTTTTTGACTGATAACATAATTTATTTGATTAATTTGAAAACTTAAGATAACTTTTGTTACATTATTTGCTTATTTTGCATCTGACGCTGACGATCTTTGTTTGCGGTTATTGTGGGGCTAGTATGGAACCAGCTCACACAATGCAGTTTGAATAGCACACTGTACACAGCTCAGAGCATAGGCGCTTATGAGGAAGAAACTTTGGGCCTAAAAAGTAGTGCAATTATATTTTCGTAAGCGCCCTGAGCAGTTATTACATTGCATAACTGCAATTTTTGGATCACACAACCTCAATTAAACATTGAAAATAAGGAAAGAAATATAACAATTTACATAAAGATTTTATGTTGTTTACATCACAAATTTTGCATAGATAAAAAGATCCCCAAAGTTTGCCCAAGCACAAGTCAAATATTGAATATTCTATTTTCAAAGTTGAAAAACTTTTCTTGAATGTTATGCTCTTTGGAATAGGAAATGAAAAAAAATTGTGCACCTGGCCATCAACCTTTGAAAAATATTAAATTTTTTTTTTTCTTCTTTTAGGACTCAATACTTCTGCCCTTTTCCTGAAAGAAGAGTTTTTTAAGAACTTTGTAACTCCTGGAATTGAATTACACATAGCATCAGAAATGACAAATCGTATTACCAGAAAGACAGGAGTATCAGAATTCCTAGCCAAAATTAATGCTCCGCCCCTTCCTGGATCATGCTCAGTAAATCGGAGACAGGTGACGATTGAGAAGAAGGTGAAAATAACTTGTACTAATTGGACAGATGACAACAGAATTGTGGATTATACCTTTGTAGGTGAGTCTTTTAAGACACTGGACTTCTTAGTGCTAGTTTGATGTCAGGCTTCTGATGTTGGGGTTTGGGAAGCTTTCAGGGTCATTGTTTTTAAATTTGGGTCTAAATATAAGGTGGAATGACTGAAGAGGAAAGAAGAAATAGTTGTGGACATTATCATTTCACAAATTTTTATATTTATTTTATTGTAGCTAAAGGATATCATTTCAGAAGCATCAGAACAGAGGACACGGTCCTGGCATTTGGGAAATCTGCTTCGGTATTAGTCAACATCGGGCTAGGAAATCCATTCAAAATTACACTTTGAGGCTTGAAGCATTAGTGACTGATTCCTTTGGTGCAATGACCCGTCAAGATCTTGGTATTATTCAGGTATGATTCCATTTGTAGATGTCACAAAAGCACTGCGGTATATACATGGGACTAGCACCTAACCAGTGCCACCATTAAAGGAGGGATTGTGGTACCATAGTTAGTAGCTGAATACCCACAAACTACTTTTTGACACACTGGCAGTGTATGTAATGAATAAATGACAACAATCACAGAATGTCAGCATTTTTTCTTCAGCTTTATCCCACAACAATTATTGAGGAGCTATACAAATTTGTCAGCAGACAAAAACTGGCCCAATTGTTTTTAATGCTGGCTAAATAATGGTGTATGGATCCATAAGTAGGGTACCTGGTGAATCAAAAAATCTTTCTTTCAAATTTTTATGAAAAACTGTCAAAATGTATATACCCCTTGTTCACCACTCACAAGGTGCCCAAACAATTCAACTCACCCTCCCCAGTCCCCACACATATGTCATTTTATGGATAAAACTTGGTGAGCTGGGAATGTCAGAGATAAACTGTACTTGAGATGGGTAATGAATTGAGGATGGAGTGGTGTACTCTACAGAGTGCTAAAATTTTAGTTTTTATTTTGAAATCATGCATTTCCCATTTTCCCCTAGGTTTATCCCACAACAAACATTAAGGACCTGTACAAAGAGGGAGGATTCACAACATTAACCTTTTATGAACGTTTGAAAGGAGAAGGAAACAGCAACAAGATTAATCGACAGATCCTACAGGATGCTTCTCTGCTAAATGTCTACAGAGAATATTCAAGTGAGGATGCCTCATTTCCATATCTGTGATTTAAATAATTAGTATTTCTGATTTGCATAAAATAATTCATGATAATTATGTTTCTACTAGAGGTTTCCAGTAAAAGTGCTTATTTGCATATTCATAATTTGAATATTAAATAATTATGATATGAATTTCATAATTCATGATAAATATGTTTAAAGTTTACAGAGAATAATCAAGAAAAAATGTCTCATTCTACTAAAAAAAATTAAGTGAAAGTGCTTTATTTGCATATTTATGATTTCAATATTTGAAAGCCATTACAAAATATGAGTGAAAAATTAAGGGTTAATGTTTGAGTTATGTAAACTATGTTTGAGTTATGTAACTTTCATTCCTTCCAGTTATAAGTGAAGAAAAGAAATTAGCAGCGGTGGACAACTTTGATGAGAACAAAACAGTTACCACAACTAATAGCCCACTTTCACCAGAGGTAATTCAAATCTTTTCATTAAGGTAGTTCATTATGGCTCACCCCACCTCTATGCTACCAGCATCTCACTGTCATACACTCTTATAGAATGCATCCCCCTCAACACACTCCCTAGGACAACACTCACCCCTCTTACACACCATCACAAAACTCTTCTGCAATGACCACCCTACCTCTCAAGACATAAACTATCATATAGCATCTGACACCCATCCCCCTATTACAACAAAAATATAGCATCTGACACCCATCCCCCTATTACAACAAATAATACTCATGTCCTCACAAGCCCCCACCCCCTACTACAGCAAACAATACCCGACCTCCATCTTTCTACTACAACAAAGGATACTCATAGTCGCATGAAAACCTACCCCTACTGCAACAAACAATACTCATAGCCCCATGAACACCCACCCCAACTGCAACAAACAATACTCATATCCCCATGAACACCCACCCCTACTGCAATAAACAATGCTGATAGCCCCATGAACACCCACTCCTACTACAACAAACAATACTCATATAGCCCCATGAACACCCACCCCATGAACACCCACCCCTACTGCAACAAACAATACTCATAGCCTCATAAACACCCACCCCTACTGCAACAAACAATACTCATAGCCCCATGAACACCCACCCCTACTACAATAAACAATGCTGATAGCCCCATGAACACCCACTCCCCTACTACAACAAACAATACTCATAGCCCCATGAACACCCACCCCTACTGCAACAAACAATACTCATAGCCTCATAAACACCCACCCCTACTGCAACAAACAATACTCATAGCCTCATGAACACCCACCCCTACTACAATAAACAATGCCCCCATGAACACCCACCCCTACTGAACACCCACTCCTACTGACAACAAACAATACCCCATGAACATAGCCTCATGAACACCCACCCCTACCAACAAACACTGAACACCCATCCCTACAACAAACAATACTCATAGCCTCATGAACACCCACCCCTACTGCAACAAACAATACTGCAAAAAAACAATACTCATAGCCCCATGAACACCCACCCTACTGCAACAAAACAATACTCATAGCCCCATCAAAAAACACCCACCCCTACTGCAACAATAAACAATGCCAGCCCCATGAACACCCACTCCCCTACTGCAACAAACAATACTCATAGCCCCATAAACACCCACCCCACTGAACAAACCCACTGGCAACAAACAATACTATAGCCCCATGAACACCCACCCCTACTGCAACAAACAATACTCATAGCCCCATGAACACCCACCCCTACTGCAACAAACAATACTCATAGCCCCATGAACACCCACCCCTACTGCAACAAACAATGCTCATAGCCCCATGAACACCCACCCCTACTGCAACAAACAATACTCATAGCCCCATGAACAACCACCCCTACTGCAACAAACAATACTCATAGCCCCATGAACACCCACCCCTACTACAATAAACAATGCTCATAGCCCCATGAACACCCACTCCCCTACTGCAACAAACAATACTCATAGCCCCATGAACACCCACCCCTACTGCAACAAACAATACTCATAGCCCCATGAACACCCACCCCTACTACAATAAACAATGCTCATAGCCCCATGAACACCCACTCTTCTACTACAACAAACAATACTCATAGCCTCATGAAGACCCACCCCTACTGCAACAAACAATACTCATAGCCCCATGAACACCCACCCCTACTGCAACAAACAATACTCATAGCCCCATGAACACCCACCCCTACTGCAACAAACAATACTCATAGCCCCATGAACACCCACCCCTACTGCAACAAACAATACTCATATCCCCATGAACACCTACCCCTACTGCAACAAACAATACTCATAGCCCCATGAACACCCACCCCTACTGCAACAAACAATACTCATAGCCCCATGAATACCCACTCCCTACAACAAACAATACTCATAGCCCCATGAACACCCACCCCTACTGCAACAAACAATACTCATAGCCCCATGAACACCCACCCCTACTGCAACAAACAATACTCATAGCCCCATGAACACCCACCCCTACTGCAACAAACAATACTCATAACCCCATGAACACCCACCCCTACTGCAACAAACAATACTCATAGCCTCATACTCATAGCCCCATGAACACCCACCCCTACTACAATAAACAATGCTCATAGCCCCATGAACACCCATTCTTCTACTACAACAAACAATACTCATAGCCCCATGAACACCCACCCCTACTGCAACAAACAATACTCATAGCCCCATGAACACCCACCCCTACTGCAACAAACAATACTCATAGCCCCATGAACCAACAAACAATACTCATAAACACCCACCCCCACTGCCCCTCATAGCCCCAACACCCACCCCTACTGCAACAAACAATACTCATAAACACCCACTCCCCCACTGCAACAAACAATACTCATAGCCAGCCCCATGAACACCCACCATACTGCAGCCAATACTCATGAATACACCCACCCCTACTACAATAAACAATGCTCATAGCCCCATGAACACCCACCTTCTACTACAAACAACAAACAATACTCATAGCCCCATAAACACCCACCCCCACTGCAACAAACAATACTCATAGCCCCATGAACACCCACACCCCTACTGCAACAAACAATACTCATAGCCTCATGAAGACCCACCCCCACCCCTACTGCAACAAACCCCCCATACTGCAACAAACAATACTCATAGCCCCATGAAGACCCACCCCTACTGCAACAAACAATACTCATAGCCCACCCACCCCTACTGCAACAAACAATACTCATAGCCCCATGAACACCCACCCCTGCACTGCAACAAACAATACTCATAGCCCCATGAACACCCACCCCAACAAACAATACTCATAGCCCCATAAACACCCACCCCCACTGCAACAAACAATACTCATAGCCCCATGAACACCCACTCCCCTACTGCAACAAACAATACTCATAGCCCCATGAACACCCACCCCCACTGCAACAAACTATACTCATAGCCCCATGAACACCCACCCCTACTGCAACAAACAATACTCATAGCCCCATGAACACCCACCCCACTACACCCACCACAATAAAACAATGCCACCCCTACTGCAACAAACAATACCCCATGAACACCCACCCCTACTGCAGCCCCATGAAGACACCACCCCTACTGCAACAAACAATACTCATAGCCCCATGAACACCCCACCCCTACTGCAACAAACAATACTCACCCACCCCTACTGCCCCATAGAACACCCACCCCTACTGCAACAAACAATACTCATAGCCCCATGAACACCCACCCCTACTGTAACAAACAATACTCATAGCCCCATGAACACCCAATACTCTCTTCTGCAACAAACAATACAACAAACAATACAATACTCATAGCCCCATGAACACCCACCATAGCCCCATGAACACCCACCCCTACTGCAACAAACAATACTCATAGCCCCATGAACACCCACTCTTCTACTACAACAAACAATACTCATAGCCCCATGAACACCCACCCCCCATAAACACCCACCCCTACTGCAACAAACAATACTCATAGCCCCATGAACACCCACCCCTACTGCAACAAACTATACTCATAGCCCCATGAACACCCACCCCTACTGCAACAAACAATACTCATAGCCCCATGAACACCCACCCTACTGCAACAAACAATACTCATAGCCCCATGAACACCCACCCCTACTGCAACAAACAATACTCATAGCCCCATGAACACCCACCCCAATACTGCAACAAAAACAATACTCATAGCCCCATGAACACCCACCCCTACTGCAACAAACAATACTCATAGCCCCATGAACACCCACCTAACCCCATGAACACCCACCCCCACTGCAACAAACAATACTCATAGCAACAAAACAAACAATACTCATAGCCCCATGAACACCCACCCCTACTGCAACAAACAATACTCATAGCCCCATGAACACCCACCCCTACTGCAACAAACAATACTCATAGCCCCATGAACACCCACCCCCACTGCAACAAACAATACTCATAGCCAGCCCCATGAACACCCACTCCCCTACTGCAACAAACAATACTCATAGCCCCATGAACACCCACCCCACTGCTCATAGCCCCAACACCCACCCTCCACTGCAACAACAAAACAATACTCATAGCCCCATGAAACCCACCCACCCACTCCCTACTGCAACAAACAATACTCATAGCCAATGAACAACAATACTCATAACCCCATGAACACCCACCCCTACTGCAACAAACAATACTCATAGCCCCATGAACACCCACTCCCCTACTGCAACAAACAATACTCATAGCCCCATGAACACCCACCCCTACTGCAACAAACAATACTCATAACCCCATGAACACCCACCCCTACTGCAAAACAATACTCATAGCCCCACAATGCTCATAGCCCCATGAACACCCACCCCTTCAATACTACAACAAAACAAACAATACTCATAGCCCCATGAAGACCCACCCCACACCACCCCACTGCAACAAACAATACTCATAGCCCCAGCAAACACTGCAACAAACAATACTCATAACCCACCCCTACTGCAACAAACAATACTCAACACACCCACCCCCACTGCAACAAACAATACTCATAGCCCCATGAACACCCACCCCCACTGCAACAAACTATACTCATAGCCCCATGAACACCCACCCCTACTGCAATAAACAATACTCATAGCCCCATGAAACAATACTCACACCACCCCTACTGCAACAAACAATACTCATAGCCCCATTAACACCCACTGCCCCATAGCCTCATGAACACCCACCCCTACTACTGCAACAAACAATACTCATAGCCTCATGAACACCCACCCCTACTGCAACAAACAATACTCATAGCCCCATGAACACCCACCCCTACTGCAACAAACAATACTCATAGCCCCATGAACACCCACTCCCCTACTGCAACAAACAATACTCATAGCCCCATGCACCCACAACAAACAATACTCATAGCCCCATGAACACCCACCCCTACTGCAACAAACAATACTCATAGCCCCATGAACACCCACCCCTACTGCAACAAACAATACTCATAGCCCCATGAACACCCACCCCTACTGCAACAAACAATACTCATAGCCCCATGAACACACCCACTGCAACAAACAATACTGCAAACACCCACCCCTACTGCAACAATACTCAAAGCCTCATGAACACCCACCCCTACTGCAACAAACAGTACTCATAGCCCCATGAACACCCACCCCTACTGCAACAAACAATACTCATAGCCCCATGAACACCCACCCCTACTGCAACAAACAATACTCATAGCCCCATAAACACCCACCCCTACTGCAACAAACAATACTCATAGCCCCATGAACACCCACCCCTACTGCAACAAACAATACTCATAGCCTCATGAACACCCACCCCTACTACAACAAACAATACTTATAGCCTCATGAAGACTCACACCCTACTACAACAAACAATACTCATAGCCTCATGAACACCCACCCCTACTACAACAAACAATACTCATAGCCTCATGAACACCCACCCCTACTACAACAAACAATACTCATAGCCTCATGAACACCCACCCCTACTACAACAAACAATACTCATAGCCCTAAGTCTGCAACTTTTAGCACTGCAAAATGCCCTTTTAATTCAAATTACATTTATTATCTGAAAGCTAATACAATGATACCACATATATGATAGCAAGAGTAATATATATTTATATTTTTTTGTTTTTGTTTGATTCAATTTGTTTAAACAGCTCTGTATTTGGTGTGCAATGATCTTTAATCAAATTAACATCAGTTTTCTTCTTTACCAAGGACATCATCAAACGGGTGAACGCCAAACGACTCTTTGATCGTGTCCACAACACATATGTAGTTATTATTTCATCCATCCTATTTTTATTACAAAAGCTTCAAAAAATTGTCAGCTCCAATAATATAAATCTCAAGTATTGTAAATAGTAAATGGTGCACTATCTATTACAAAGAGCTTTACAATCTGAGTAAAACAGTGTAGAATTCTAAAGGCATGTTTAGTTCTGAAGTTAGGGCTATAATGAGGACATTCCAACAAATTGTAATGTATGAATGGACAGACAGCTAAAAATATGTTTTCAATTCATTGAAAAAATTTATTTAGATTCTCACCATCAGCATTATTTTACATTAGTTGTTCGGCTCCTTAAAGTTTCAAACAATCAGACCCAACCTGATAAATAACCAGGTCTTGTCAGATTTTTCCTCTTTATTTTCTTTATTCTGAAAACCTTAGTTGTTGTGGAAGTTGGTGCTGAGTATCATATTAGCAATGGATGAAGTCCTTATTGTGTGGTTATTTTAATCAAAATAAAGTGGTCTTACTATTTCCTACAGTAAGTTTTTGGTTATGATTTGCTGGAACAAATTTTTAAGGAGAAGGACATGTCATGTAACCGTGTTATGGGATTTGTAATTCAACAGTTGCAAAAAAAATTGATTTCGTTGAACAGCTCATTAAAAACTTTTCTTTCCTTGATTTAGTTCCGAGCAGAGTTGGCAAAGCTTCTGGAAAGTAGCAGTGTGGACTCGATGGACGATGTGATTTCTACTTCGCGTGCCACAGCTGTATTGACTCAGGCAATCGATGAACAGTCACATGTGTTTATGGTAAGGACCTTAAGTGCATTCAAAACAAGATTTCCTACATGTAAGAACCAAGGTTTTATGATTAGGCGACAATTGTGGAGGCCATGTCTTTTTTTTTATTTAGGCCTGGCTTTTATTGTTGTATATCTTTTAAATTAAATTCTTTGTTTTTATATCCTTTGAAGGTATACTTCTATTTACTCTACAACAGATACCAGTTGTTTTTCCCCATGTACAACCTTTCTAGAACTTCCCTCGCTCCCCACAACTCAAATTGCTGAGTTCTTCCAGAAAAACCCTCAGATAAAATGATCTCCTTCCTTCATCATGCTTCCCTCTACAACCATATTTAGTCCCCTCTCCCACCCCCCTCTCTCTACTTTGTATTTTTCACCCATGCACCTCCTCTCTCGATCCCAGCTTTCCGACTTAGTTCTTGTATTTCTCTCATTCTCCCCGTTTTCTTTCCTTCCTACCTTAAGAATGATCTATTACCTCTCAGGCACAATTTGACCCTCATTGTCATGGTGCCATTAAGTCCCCATCAAACAAACAAACAAACCAATTATTTTAATGTTTTTCTTAGGCAGAACTTAATTTTTTCTATCATCAAAAAAACAAACAAACAAAAAAACTTGCTAGAATATGCAAATTATACACAATCTAAGACAAAATTATTTGTTGCACTATTTAAACCCCCTTGTATGCCCTGTCTCTATGCTGAAGAAGACCATCTTTGGAGGCTTCATTTCAAGCAACATTGAAATGGGGAAAATGGGAAACCATCTTAATTAGAAAAGAATTTTATGATAGTGTGATGAGATGAATAACATGATACATTTATACTTAATGCAACAAATGGTTAATGTAGGGAATAAACACATATTTGAATACACAAAGGCTGATAAACTAAGATTTAGGAGACCTAAGTCTGACATAATCTTTGCTTCATACCATTGGCACATATGACTCTACATACCATCGTATGATAGAATCAAATATAACAAACCTTTTACCAAGGTTTACACTTTCCAAAGTGATCGAACACTCTTTTTGTGCTTCTGCTACTAGTATGGGAGCTGTCATTTTGTTTTTAAACATGCAAAAAATGATGTTTTTAACACAGCAGGATGTTGGAACACATTATTTTCCTTTATACAAATCTCAAGTTTTGGCAGCTTATAACAAATTTTCCTTTTGTAATGGTCATCAACAATTTTGTGCACATATGAAATTATTATAACATGCTGTTAAAACTTTGTTTCACATCATTTTGGAATGAAAATTTTAACAAAGTTTGTAAAAAATTACATTATAATTTCTTTGTCCCTGTTGGAAATATAGTGTCCTCATGCACAAGATTTCATTACAGAATTGAAACAAATGGCAGCCTCTGTTGACTTCAAACATGAATACAATTATCTCCTTCCTTCAATAAACCATATTTAATTCTCCTCTTCCACCCCTGAATCACTTTTGACTTTTATTCTGTTTTTGGTTTCCTTTCCTTCCTACAGTTGAATGTGACCTAGATTTTAAAGCCCTCATCAAACAAACAAACATATAAAATAAGGATTGTATCAGAATTTATGTATCCTTTAAGATTTCTTATTCTTCCAGTCTATCATTGTCAATTAGCTGATGAAATTGATCTGATACCCTACCACTGAATATTTCTGTACTTTAGGATTCAACATCTAACATGGTCTTAAACATAGTGGATACATACGAAAAGCTTGCTCCAATTGAAGGCAACCGCGACACAGTGTATGCCATGGATGGGCTACTGCTTACAATTGGTAACCTTTATCAGGTCAGTTAGACTTCTTTCAGTCATTTTGTTCATATTAATGACACAGGTATATTCGTTGAGATTTCATGATTATCAATTTTTTTTTGTAGGGTTCTGCAAATTCCTTGAATGATCCCATTCCTGTAATCGACAAACATGAGAACTCGGCTGACACCAGTTACAGCAAGCTCAAGCAGAGAATTATGGCACAACATTCAGGTAAAATAACTCTTAATTCACATTTTAGATATATTTAGCCAATAACTGAATGGTTAGCTTCCTTGCTCCCCACAACTCAATTGCTAAGTTCTTCCAGAAAAATCTTCCGGATAAAATTATCTCCTTCCACCTTCATCATGCTTCCTCTACAACCATATTTAATTCTCCTCTTCCACCCCCTCTCTACTTTGTTTTTGTTTCAACCATGCACCTTCCCTCTCAATCACAGCTTTCTGACCTTTTGTTTTAAAATTTCTCTCATTCTCCCCCTGTTTCCTTTCCTTCCTACCTCTTGAATGATCTGACCTTTCAGGCACAATTTTACCCTCAGTGTCGTGGTGCCATTAAGCCCTCGTCAAACAAACAAGCTATTAGGTCCATAGGGCCGGTGGTATCCCCAGTTTTCATGGTGCAAATGGGACTCCTGGACAGGACAAGATGCCAGTCCATCACAGTTTAACTCTCCAGCAATGCTGGTACTCATTTTACAACTGAGTGGACTGGAGCAAGTAGCGTAAATGTTTTGCTCAAGCACATAATGCAGCACTCACGACAGAATTAAACCCAGTATTTTTTGCAACGAGCATGACTCCTTAACCACTGAGCCACTGCATCTCACCAACATTGTGGATTGCAAACTATAGACAATGGTTAGGTATATTTTTCATTGGATAATGATGTCGCAGTAGTTCAGGCAGCAATCGCCACCTCATGGACCTCTGAATTCTATTCAAAATTCTGATCTTGAAGTGCACTTCCTGAGAATTTGACTTGCCATAGTGGGATTTTTAATTTTTAAAAATATCTACACTTTGTAAAAATGGTGTGACAACCACTTTTGCACTGCCATATGACATATTAATACCCTAGGGCTTAAGTGTAGGAAACATGTTTTGGCAAACATGAGCCACATGACACAATTTGTTCGATCAAGGGATCGCTCTGTCCCCCACGCTCCTTCGTGTACTTCAAACTTTTCAATGCGCAGCCAGCCTTTGATCGGATTTCAATCGAAGAGAAATGATGTCAGCCATCAGTGTGATAATGGTCATTTTAGACCAGAAAAGTGGTGTTATTGTGTCGAGAGATTGCTATTAACTTCTTCTGGCCCCCGGTTCCTACGCCTCTGCTAAAAAACTGGCAAACCTCATGAAAATCCCAAATTGATAAGAAACTCCACGTCATCCAGCCCACCATTCCGATCAAACCCACCATCAACAACCTCTCTCGTATCGACAACTTTCATCTTACTTATCTTAGAATAGGTCACACACACCTCACTCACTCCCATCTCCTTATTGGCTCCCCCCAACCCCTCTGCAACAATTGCCATTGCACCCTCACAATCCATCATGTCCTCCTTGCTTGCCCCCTGTACAACCTTCCCAGAGCTTCCCTTGCTTCCCACAACTCAATTGCTGAGTTCTTCCAGAAAAACCCTTAAGATAAAATTATTTCCTTCATCATGTTTCCCTCTATAACCATATTTAGTTCTCCTCTTCCACCCCCTCTCTCTATTTTTTTTCTTTTTTTTCTTCACCCATGCACCTCCTCTCTCGATGCCAGCTTTCTGAATTTTTGTTCTTGTATTTCTCTCATTCTCCCCTGTTTCCTTTCCTTCCTACCTCTAGAATGATCTGACCTCTCAGTCACAATTTGACCCTCATTGTCGTAGTGCCATTAAGCCCTCATCAAACAAAAAAAAAGCAAAAAAACTTTGATTTTCTGATATGTATCTTTCATCTTTTACAAATATAGAGGATTCAGAAGAAGAAGAAGAAGCTTTAGAAATACAAAAGAGACAACAGGTATTGTAAAGTGCAGAACAGAGAAATTTCATTTTAAAGTACAGTTCCACTTTCATTGTATACATTTATGCAAAAAAATTGTCCAAAGACTACAACTGATATGCAGGATGATTGAAGGATTTTTGGCTTAAACAATGCATCCCCCATTTAAAGGAATATTCTCGTGAAATTTCATTTTCGTATATATGATAGAGGACTATAATAGAAGCAAATATCCGAAAGAAAAAAAACCCAGAATATCATATTCCATTAGGAGTTATTATATTTTAAAGATTTCATTAGTGTGTCTGAAAGTGACTTCTCAGTCCTTTTCAAAAAGGCAAATCGAAGGCAATTGTATGTATTTCTTTGAAAATTAATTGCCTCTTTCTAAATTATTGCAAGAATTCTTTAGTTTGATTATTCAAATGGAGTATAACATGCGTTTTACAAGAATGCCCTTTGCCCACCTGCTCATGAACTATGTACCCTAAGTAAAAGAAACACAAATGGTTTTGTTTTATAGAAATACATAAAAAGTGTCTTAGGTCAGCCTTTATGACATCACACTGTACACTGTGAGGTCACACTGGTGAATTCTTTGAAATGTAATAACTCCAAAACGGATAAGATATCAACATTTTGACACCATTTTATTGTCTTAATTGTTTTCAATCACACAGATAAAAATTCATGGGAATATTTCTTTCAAACAAAATATGAAATTAAGAGAAAACAGAAAAAATTACAGTTGCAGAAAAAGTAAAATTGATTGAAATTACATAAGAAATTTAAAGCTATTATACTGATTGCAACACAAATTTGCATATATTCTTCAGCAGACCTGCCAGTTAAAATTTGGAAAAAGTTGCTAAGATAAATGTTAAAGCAGTTGCTTAAATACTGATATCCCTCAGACAGTACCTCATATGGATTTTGTTATTCATTAAATTATCTTGGTGAAAAAATTGCTGCCTTGTCATTGAATGATTAATTCGCAGGCACAATAAATGTAATAGTAATTGTTGATTTTAGAGACGTAAACAAAATCATTCTATGAGTTTGGATTCCTTACTTTTGGAACTTGCAAATATTATAAATCCGAACAGAGACCATTAGTGTTTTGTAATTGTGACAATTGTATGTTACTAAAAGATTTTGTTCTTGTTTTGGTTCTAAGAAATGGAATGAACTCCCAAGATGCATCAGAAATGATGTTTGCTTTTCTCGTTTCAAGAAACAATTGACAGGTTCCCAGTTTCAACACGCGTACCAGAATTGATTTGTCAGTTTACCATGCACCTTAGAACAAACTATTTTCATAATGAATCATTCCTAGTCTATTGCACTCAAAATCACTAGAGTGTGAGTCCTGCTGAGTTCCTGTAGGGAAGATTATGTAAACAAATAAACCAACTTGTTCATGAAAACATCCTTTTAAAATCAAAATGAATCTTCTGCCACAGGTTACACATATGGCCTGGCTCTGCAGTAACCCTACCCTCTTTACAAGAGGTTCCATTGTATTGATCATAAAGAATATAATAACTGATGTGTTAAGTCACTGAATGGTCTGTGATGGGTTTCTTATTTGCTTTTAAGAGAGTCTACAAGTCATACCCGCAAAAATGGGGTTGTGTGAAAGACCAAAAGTTTGACATAATATGGTGCTTTAGTACCATATTGTTTGATTGACTTTTGTATTCAGAATTCAAAGCTCTTTCCAACAGAAAAAATACAATAGTGCATAAATTTATTTATTGATATATCACAATCATACACTTATTCTTCATGCTAAATACCATCTGAATCTCACAGGCAAGGGAGACAGTCAGGAAATTGGACGAGGCTTTTGAGCGAGTGATCAATATCATCAAGAAAGACAAGTACTCTAGAGAACCCCCAAACAAGTTCACCTACAGCTCGATCACCGCCTCCGTCTCAAGACTCCTCGCACATGATCTGAAAGAAACGGTTGTGCAGGAAGGGGCAGGGAGGTTTAGATTGCCTTCATTTTGCGTTATGGTTAATGAGGGTGAGAACAATTGCAGGAATAGGGTTGTTGATAAAGCGGTAAGAATAATTATCTCAAATTATTTAAAGAATGGTTATAGTGGTCATCCTGTATGATATAGAGGACAAAAAGACAGACACATGATCCGAACGAAACGGTCGTGTAGGAAGGGGCAGGGAGGTTTCGATTGCCTTTATTTTGCGTTATGGTTAATGAGGGTGAGGACAAATGCAGGAATAGGGTTGTTGATAAAGCGGTAAGAATAATTATCTCAAATTATTTAAAGAATGGTTATAGTGGTCATCCTGTATGATAGAGGACAAAAAGACATAGAAACTACTGAGATATGTTGTTCCATATTAGAGATATTGAATTTGGCAGATGCAACAAGTTTGTATGAAAGTGACTGATTAAAGACTACTGTAGAAGAGTGATGTCACATGCTTACTTTCTTAATAATTGCTAGTATATTGTATTGAAAACTAATTCAATTTTTTTTCTAAGATTAAAAACCTTTTTTCAATGTTTGCTCAGGAGGTAAATCACAGTCACTTTTATACCAGTTTCAATTACCAGTCTGGCCTCCGCACTAATTCAAACCTCTTTATTTTGCCAAATTTTACTTCATGAAGTGATTTTATGACCCTTTGTCATCAACATCTCATTTCTAGAGTTTCTCCATGCCTTCAATCCATACAATTTTGAAGATAGCAGTGCTAGAATACACATTGGGTCAGGCGTGATGTCACTCAAGTATCAAAATGCTGACAGCGGCACAGAAATACCCATCAAACAGAGTCCTGTTCCACTGGAAACGTGGATCCCACGGTCAGGTGTGAGTAAGCCGAGATGGCAGCTCTTTCACCAAAATGACACTACCCCAAATAATGTGACCGGCATGCTGTATCACAACTTAGACGTCAATTACAACTACACCTCAATACGAGTCGAATTCATGCCTGAAAACTCTAAGCAATACCTACGTGCTGTATATGAAGTTCGAAGGCTTTCCCACTTTTGATAATTACGATTATAGATTTATTTTACCGGGGAATGAAACGTCTTCTGGTGAGTTGACTGTATGTTTGTAAGTTGAATCTATCTCTTTGTAGTAATAAATATGGTGTGCATTTGATTTATTTCATTTTTTCTGCTTTTGACATTATACAAAAATCAATGATACATACAAATAAAAAGGATACAAATGCAGAATGAAGTATAGACGAAGAGATTGATATTAATGGAGGTGCTTTAAAAAATTTTGATAGGATTAGCAAAGTTAAGAACTCTAGGAGGATAAAAATATATAATCAAGCTCCATAAAATTTGAAAAAAAAATGAAGAAATACTAATTAGACTGTTAATACAAGAAATTCTTACGAACTCCATTCTCCCTTCTGCTAACCACCCTATATTTCTGCACACCCCTCAGATGCTTGGGGAATAAAGGCAACTTAAAAATAAGATATTATTATATTTGTTATGATTAATTAAATTGTGATTTTTAGAATTTGATGAAACTCACATTTAGTCATTCATTGTGTTCTGTAGTTATAGGTTGGAATGATTATAAAGTTCTATGAACGTCCAGATTTGAATAAAGATAATAATATAATAAAGATAGTAATATAATAAAGATGATAATATAGTAAAAATAATGATATAATAAAGATAACAATATAATGAAGATAATAATATAATAAAGATAATGATATAATAACGATAATAATAAAATAAAGATAATGATATAATAAAGATAAAGATAATAATATAATAAAGATAATATGATAAAGATAATAATATAATAAATATAATAATAAAATACAGATAATAATATAATATAGATAATAATGAGTATTATTGTGCAATATCACAAAAAAGTACTAATGAGCTTCACAACATATGCAAAATATATACCAAACAACTTTAGAATAATAATGATAATAGGTCTTACAAGGCACAGAATCTAGAACAAAACTGATCAGTGCAGCTGGGCAAAAGTGCTAAATATAAAACTGAAAAAATAAGAGTTAATTACTTCACCAAAATATAAATTAAAAAAGGGAGTTTTAGTTTTTCTTCAAAGTTTGCAATGAATTTTCTGAGCATAAAAGCTAAAGTTAAAAGTATTCTAAAGTAAAGGTGCGCAGTGATGAAATGCCCAATTTCCATATGTAGTAGTTCGAGATGATGTAATTTGGAGTTGGTTCTGTGGTTGTGAGCGGGTAGGTCTGAATGAAGAACTTGTTTGTAAGATGTCAGATACACATTAGTTGTTCTGCTCCTTAAAGTTTGAAAGAGTCAGACCCGACCTGATAAATGACCAGGTTGTGTCAGATTTGTCCTCTTTAATTTCTTTTTTCTTAAAACCTTACTTGTTGTGGAAGTTAGTGCTGAGTATCATATTAGCAATGGATGAAGTGCTTATTGTGTGGTTATTTCAATTAAGATAAAGTGGTCTCACTATTTGCTACAGTAAGTTTGTGGTTATGATTTGCTGGAACAAATTTTGAAGGAGAAGGACAAGTCATGATGTACATACTTTGGTGTTTCAGATATCAAGGCAGGAAAAGTAAGAATTAATATTTTGAACTGTGTGTGTTGAATTACCCATTAGAAAAAGTTGATTCATTTTGGTAGAAGTCTTTGAATTTTGGAAATACCTCTTCAACTTTTAATTTTTGACCTTTTGAGACTCCGAAAAGAATGTTTTAAGATTTGCAAGATGCTTTCAATGATTCATCCAATAAATGTGATTGATATACATGTACTGTATACCACCAATATGCACTTTTCTTTACAGACTGGAAAGTTATTGATGAAGAACCTGGCATACATGCTGAGGGCTTGGCATACACAATATTTTTGGACAACTTGGATGTTGGTGATGCAGTTGGCAAGTATTATTTTGCCTGGACGTTACTGCCACCAGATGTATTTGAGAACGAAATTGATGTGACAGAATTTAGAGGCTTGTCTCAGTTGTCTTTCTCGTACGCCATTGGTAACAACTCTTTGAATATGACCCAATCCTATTTGATGAGAGTCACCATTTCGGGCTGCTCCTACTGGGATCCGATTGCCGAGAGGTGGAAAACTGAGGGATGCCGGGTGAGAACCATTTTGCCTCCTTTTTTATTCAATTTTATTTCTCTTTATTAATTTAGGAGGAAACATAAACCCTGGAAGTAATGTTTATGGTTTTTCATGTGTTTTTTTGATCATTTTGAAAATTATATGTTTAATGTTTGAGTTATGCCTGATCAAACTTTTGATATATGTAAAAGTTATCATGTATGATAAGACAGATAAGTCAAATCTTGAAGAGGTTTTAAATTTCTTCAGTAGTGAAATAAATAGGTCTTTCAAGTCGTATTGGCATCAAAGTTTGTATATTATAGGTCCTGAAACAGCCAATTTTAATTGATTTCAATTTATTCATTTTGGTATTTCAATAACTCTTTTATCGAATTTAAAACAAAAACAGTTGAATTGTACAATTTTAATATTAATAGGTACTTGTATGTAAAGAAATTGAATAAGCAATTAGTAGAGTACTTTGTACTTGATTACATTGAACTTGAAATGCAGGTGGATCAATTATGTCACAATAGACTTGATATTTATTCAAAATATGTCAAAATGGTTATTATTTCCATCTTTTATTAATTTCTCAATTCAAAAGAAACATTTGAAATCTGTTGATTAAACTTTGAAAGTTAAATAACCAAGCAAATGGGTATTTTCTTGAAAATATGAGCGTAAAATACAGAACATGGTTTTACATGTCGTTTTGGATCATTGAAATAGACCCCAAATTTTATACAGCCCCCAAAAAAAAAAAAAAATCAGTAATAATAATAATGATAATAATAATCATCATCATCATCATCATCATCATCATCATCATCATCATCATCATCATCATCATCATCATCATCATCATCATCATCATCATCATCATCATCATCATCATCATCATCATCTTCTTTGTCATCATCATCATCATCATCATCATCATCATCGCTTATTATTATCATAATCATAATAATAATAAAAAATAACGCAATGTAAAGTTGACCAACAGCCTTTTTCTACATTTCTTCCAGGTCGGATCTTTGTCAACATTTGAGGTCACTCAGTGCTTTTGTACCCATCTTACATCCTTTGCCAGCACTTGGTTTGTGCCTCCTACACCTCTCGACTTTCGCTACATATTTGCCAATGCGGGATTCATTCAGAACTTCACTATTTATACCTCTACCATTGCCATCTATACCATCTTTCTCTTTATTTTCATGTGGGCAAGAAGGAAAGACAGAAAGGATCTGATGCTAGTGAGTGATATTTACATGCATTTTGTCCCCTTACACTCCCTCCCCACACCCACACCACTGATTAGCAAGAGGTAGATGGAATGTAAACACAAATAACAGAGGGAATAATAGTATTTCTAAATTTTACATGTAACCCCCCGACCCCCCCCCCTAACTTCCCTTTCCATACAATAAAGAGTCACAAAATCAGAATCACCTATCACCTGCTGCATATCACAGGGACAGATTAATGAAAACACTGGATTTGTATAAGAAGATCGAAGGGAACCCAGTCATTGTTCAAAAATTTGGATCGAACATAGCATGTTAAACCTGAAAATTAAGAGTGTCAACTTTCTTTTGATATTGATGGGAATCACTGCTGTTTTAATGGTCTTTAAAAAATAATTGAAAACATTTTATCTAATGCAGCTTCTACATGTTTATATGCTGCTAATGAAAATCAACTTTCTTTCATTTTACTTCATAGCTGGGTGTGGCTCCACTTCCTTGTAACAATCCAAAAGACAAGTACCTCTATGAAATTGTGGTTCTAACTGGACAACGTCAAGGTGCAGGGACAGATTCAAAGGTGAGACATTAAACTATATGATTTTTAAATAATTAAACTAATTACTAACAAAATTCTTATGTATTGGATGACAAGGATCTTACCCATAGCTTTGGGAGATTCGAAGAATAGAGAATTAGAGGTGCACATGCTGATATCTGAAGGCATTAGTGATCTATAGAAAATTGCTCTTCACTAAAGCAAATTTCCTTAAATATGTCTTAAACAAATGCTCAAATCTTAAAGCAAATATTCCAATATATTCAAAGCTATACTTGCAGTACATTAGCTATGTTTTCATTAAGAATTTTTGGCCCTTAGACTCCTCCAACCCGACACCCCCAATTTTCTCAAAATCAGGGGTAATCCACACCATTCAACCCATTGATTAACATCCAGCTATGGTTACACCATACACAACACAGGTTTCATAGTCTATTCACAGTTCACTTCTTAGCAACCAGCTACTGTATACAATAGGTCATTCATCTTGGACTCAAGCCACATAACAGCTGTTTAGTGATGCAAATGAGATTAGTCCTTGGCGGAGCCTAAATATAGATATACATTATATGCTTGGAGGACTTTGTGCAAAACCCATGAATGATTAATTGACCATTCCTCTTAAGGATAATTATTTCATCATGTATAATCAAACGTCAAAAGATTTCTGTTTATTTATTGTATGTTTGATATTCTGAAGAAAAAAAAGTGTTTGTTGCACCATGTGCGATGTGCAACAGCATTTGAAGGAGAAAACGGAGGAAAGTGTGGATTTCTTCTCTTATTGACAAGGAAAGTGACCATTTAATTTAGGAAGCATACCATGAAAGAATTAGATTCGGCAAAAACGTCTTATGTTTTTTGAGTTTGACTGAGAAAGTAATTATTTATAAATTGTTAATACAGGTAAGCGTCATTATTTCTGGTGATAAAGATGAAACAGAGATCCGAACGCTTATGGATGAAAAGCGGCCGATTCTTAGACGTGGTGGTGTTGATAGGTTTCTTTGGCAGTTCCAGGGTAAGCAAAGAGTTTTTCATTTAAAAAAATAAAAGCATAGAAACATAAAAAAGCATAAAAGATAAATCATTTCATTTATTTTTGCTTATAAATTTCAAGTTCTTAACAGGTGGTTTTAATGGCTTTTTAAATGTTAAGGCTATACTTTGTAATATGTTCATGAGTAGCAGTGCACACATAGAAGCCATAATTGCAAATAAGATTATATCCTCATATGTCTGAAGGATAGTTTCTTGGACCTGTTTATTTTTTCCAAATTAAATTCTGATTTGAGGAGTGTTTGTTTAATACAAACTTTTTAAAAAAAAAAAACACATCCATCGAGTGGCTGACAAGACATGCAACATAAATTCATGCACTTTCCAAAGCTTTGGGGAACATTGAAAGTTTCTTCACTTTATTTGTAACTAATTTGGGTAACATTCAGCACAATTGTCTTCAAGACTGGTAGACGATATAAGTTTATTTACAGTAGTTGATGTAGTAACCACCCGGGGCACTTATACAAATAGAATTGCACCACTCTTTAGGCCCAAAGCGCTTCTTCCTAATAAGTGCCCATGCTCTGGGCTGTGTGCTATTCGAACTGCATTGTCCATATATGTGAACTGGTTATATACTAGCCCCACAATAACCACCACAAAAACATTGCGAGTGTCAAACACAAAATAAGCAAAGAATGTAACAAAACTTGAGTATTTTAAGTCTTCAAATTAATCAAATAAATTATGTTTTCATTAAAAAAATGTTGGGTGTGCATGTATTAGAGCAGGGTTGCCTAATACATTGAATACGGTATGTACATTACAGAAAATAAACTCTTTTTGAGAAAATATGAAGGGAGTCTGTAAACATAAAGACATTTGAATAAGTTATAGAAACAAAAATCTGTAATCATGTAGAAACCCCCCAGAGTTAGAATAAGTCATAAAATTTCCCACGGTTCTGAATAAAAGTGTCAAAAATCTTTTCATGCAAGAACTGTAACAGAAATAATATAAATGTAGTAAATACATCTTTATATGCTCACACTTTACCACACATGCCCTGTTTTGCAATTTAATCCAAATTTTACTATTCATTGTACATTTATGTAGGGGACGTTTCTAGAACAATGAATATTGTGGCTAAAGCCATGTTTTACTGCATATGTTGTTTACTTAAGAAATCAATGTTTTTTAATATGAAAATGTATTCCTTCCCAAGAATCCTGAGCACAAGTCTATATTTAGTACCAAGAAGCATTAAGGCTGTGACACACTGAATGTGATACGGCGAGCGATTTTTTAAACAAAATTAAATAAAACGAATGAAAATAAACATTTTGACCTCTTGTTTTCATAGATGGATCGCATTGCATGACTATTCAGATGATAACTGAAAATTGATTAAAAGGGCGTTTATACGCCCATTATAGCAAAATTTGCGTCGCGACAGAAAATCGCGCCCAGCCAAAGCGAATTTCTCCACAGTTTGACCAAAAAAGCATTTCTAGCAAATTTTCCAGTATCACCAGAAAGCCTCAATTATTAACTTTATTGTGTGTAAGCAAAAAGTCAAAGCATCTTATAATATTTGTTTCCTGCATGATTATCTAAAATATCGCTCGCTGCGTCGCGTACGGTGTGTTACGGCCTTTAGTCTCAAGACTTGCTACGTGTCCTTGGACCTGAATGCATAAACTTTGCTCGGAGATTTTATGGATACAAACTTCTAAAAAGAAGACCTATAACACTTTTGCTCTCTTCATAGACCATTAGGAACTCTAAATTACATGCGGATGTGGCACGATAATACAGGAGAGGGCAACATGCAAGGTTGGTATTGCAGCTATGTCGCTGTCAGAGATCTTCAGACCAAGGAGAGATTTTATTTCTTTGTCAACAAATGGTTTTCTGTGGTGGAGGAAGATATGCAGGTAGGGGAAAATATAGGATTAGATCAAAAATCTTAATTCCGTAAGTTCTGTCTCAGCTGTGTGGAAATGACTGAAATAACAATATTATGGCATCACATCCTCGCATTTATTAAAGTCATTGTGTATTTTATTGTATTTTTCCTGAGATTTTGTGGCTTATAAATCGGTGGATATGTCAGGGAGTAGTAAAATATGATCTAGTAAGGTTTTTATGATTTATCACTGGAGGAATGTATGCCAACGTAGTGGCCTCTGCAATGTATTTATCCAGAAGAAAACAATTTCAGCTGTCAAAAAAGGAAAATTAATTTTCTTTAATATTTGTTAAGAATTTTTTTAAAATAAAATGTAAAAGAAAGTGATGAGGAGGGCACCAATTGTCCTCAGTAGACTTGTCTCTTCAGTCGTTTTTACACAAGTGAGACAGAATAAGATTAACAAACTAATTTCTTCACTATGCTTTGTAAGTCATCCTTTAATACATACAGTAACTTGATTTGTTTTTGGAAAACTTTATTGAATGTTTTTCAAGAAGTAATTCTGAAGATACGAAATGTGCAGAGGACTATCAAATTGTGGTAAATTTTGCAAAAATGAAGTCGAAAGTAAAGAAATGAGCTTAAGGGTACACAAGACCTAAAGAGAACCCTTGTTTACATTCATTCTATCCACTCTCCTTCCTTCACCATTCTCTTCAATCTCAACAAACACATCCCTCCACCTTTCGGTATCCGGATGCATTCTTACCTCTCCAAAGCCAACATCAAGATTTTTGTATAGCCAGGCACACCTACCCCTCTACCCCCACCTGGGTTATACCTCTTCCAAGTCTTCCTATGCCTCACCCTTACACGAAAGTTCTTCACAACCCTGCCCCTTTTTTGCTCAAATACTGCCAACTCAGTAGACACTTCCACGACTATTCCTTCCTATTCACTGACAACTCCACACGGGAAGCTCTGCAGCTGAAGTCGCCTGTCACGGCCTCCCACTTTCTTCAAGATTGTCAGATGGAGCCTCCATCTATTCAGCTGAGGCAAAGGCTATCCTTCTAGCTTTAAACTTCACAGAACTCACATTCCGCTCCTGCTTCTTCATTTTGTCTGACTCTCTAATCCACTTATCTTACAAGCATTAAACAAAATTTACTCTCCTTTTCTCTAAGAAGAAAATTATCTTCTTCTGGATCTCTGCCACATTGGTATCCCTGGGAACCAAAGGGCTGACAGAGCAGCCAACAATGCCCTGTCAAACCAAATTTCCTCTATCCCTATTCCGCACTCTTACCTTCGCCTCAACATTTCCAGCTACCTCAAGAAAACTTGGCAAGACTCCTGGAATCTTGAGACTAGTGACAAACTTTACATTATCAATCCCAAAGTTGGAGTCAACCCCCCTCCCCCTTCCTTACATAGTCACAATTGTAGAGAGGACATTGTCTTCACCCACATCCGTCTTGGTTACTCTTTTTATACCCCTACATCCTAACAGGCTCTCCCAAACCTTTCTGCCTCACATGTAGCACTGAACTTTTGATCAATAATATCCTCTTAACCTGCCCTTTATACTTTAACTTCAGATCTACCCTTTCTCCCTCCATCTTTATCTCTGACCTCTACAAGAAAAATAACCTTCCTCCATAATAGCAACTTTTTCCACTTGATCTAATTCTCACCTACTCTACCCTTCTTATTTTTAAATTTGTATTCTAATATTTATATCTTTATTTTTTATTTGTATTTCTTCTCTCCTTACTTCCTCTCCTTCTCTCTACCTTCCTTACCTCTCTATCCTAACTCTTGCATCATTAATTTTAGCACCCTCTTGGCACATTTGACTCTGACTATTGCACTGCAGTTAAACATTAACAAACAAACAAGGGTACACAAGGATGACAGTTGGGATTAGCCAACCAGCAGGAGGTCAACAGGAAGATTAAATTTTTACTTAATTTAATAATTTTTAAGTACTATAAACGTTTGTGAGATCATTATGAAATTCTTTTTGTTTGTGCTTGAAGCAAAGGTGATGAATACATTGTAATTATGTCATTTGCATAACAATACAGTTTTATGACAAATGTTTGAATTAAATTAAAAAAACATGATCCTGAAAATGAGTATATCTTACATAAAATACATATATGCAATAGGCTTTTTATATTGCGCCATTTCATATAGATCATCGCCCCATCAGCCAAGTTCTCCGGCTGGCGATGAGTCAGCACACATGAATTTGGAATGTGACTGGGCCAGGATGGGAAGTAAATGATTCTTAGAAACAAAACTTGTGTACAGTTTTTAATTTGATGCATGGAAGAAAATCAAATATCTGTAGCAGCTGTGACATACCATATATCTTAATTTGATCCCATGATAACTTAACAAAGTCAAATCTCATCAATGTTTTCTTCCTAAGGTTGATCGTTTGATCGCAGTTGCGGGAAAAGAACAAATGCAGGAATTCAGCCACGTGTTTTCCAGCCATACCACAAAGAACCTCAATGATGGACATCTGTGGTTCTCTATCGTTGGTCGTCCTGCCATGAGCCGCTTTACCCGCTGTCAGCGAACTGGATGTTGCTTGATGGCGCTGTGGCTTGAGATGTTGGCGAACATAATGTGGTATACAGTAGCCCCGCCTCCTCATTCGCTGAATGCCTTCAATATCGGACCGCTGAGTGTTTCACCTGCTCAGGTAGGACGCAAAAGATGGTTGTCGTTGTTTGCTTTCAAATAGTTAGAATCATACACTGATGAATATGGTTATGATAGTGAGGATGAAGATGATGAGATGATAAGTATGACAATAATGATAGTGATGATGATTATGATGTTAATGATGATGGTGATGATGATAATGTTGATGATAAAATGGCGAGGATGATGATGGTAATGATGTTAATGCTGATGATGGTAATGATGGGGATGACTACTAATAATGATAGTAATGGTGATGATGATAATGATGGTGGTGGTGGTTATGATAATGAATGTGCTATGGTAATGGTGATGATAAAGACAATCTTGATGATGATTATTGTTATGGTGATGACAATGACACTGCTCTTTATAATGATAAATATATAGATAGCTATCGTACAGTTCCATTTTCATGTGATGATTCTATTGGAAACTTATCATTGTTTTGTCTGTTAATTGCTTCTTACTTTTTCCATACTATACTCGATGTCACACATTCCTTTGACTGCTCATTGAAGTTTAAGATATACCATTTAAAATAAAAAACACTTAAAAGCTTTTAATCCGAAGTATACTTTAAATGTTTCCTCCAAAACAGATCAGCATTGGTGTTCAGTCAACTCTGATCGTCTTTCCGATAAGCTTTCTTATCGTCCAGTTGTTTAGGAAGACACGCATTCGTAACAAACGAGAATCCCGCATTCAGGAAGCCAAATCGAAGCAATGGAAGCGCTACGCTGTCAACACCCCTGAACTAGAAAGGAGAAATAAGAATCCTGTAAGTACTGTTGTATTCTGTAGATGACACCACATAGACTGATGCCGATTTTAGATAAACATGACTTGTCAGGGTACATCGACCAATCAACTGCTGTGTGAAATTTTCCATTTTTAACAACCAATCAGCTGCAGTTGCTAGAGGGAAAGTTGTAACAATAATGCATGCATGTATTCCCTTCATGTATAGCACACATGTATTCCCTTCATGTATAACACACATGTATTCCCTTCATGTATAACACACATGTATTCCCTTCATGTATAACACATATGTATTCCCTTCATGTATAGCACATGTATTTCCTTCATGTATAACACACATGTATTCCTCCTTGTATAACACACATGCATTCCCTTCATGTATAACACATATGTAGTCCCTTCATGTATAACACACATGTATTTCTTCTTGTATAACACACATGTATTCCTTCATGTATAACACATATGTATTCCCTCATGTATAACACACATGTATTCCCTTCTTGTATAACACACATGTATTCCTTCATGTATAACACACATGTATTCCCTTCATGTATAACACACATGTATTCCTTCTTGTATAACACCCATGTATTCCCTTCTTGTATAACACACATGTATTCCTTCATGTATAACACACATGTATTCCTTCATGTATAACACATATGTATTCCTTCATGTATAACACATATGTATTCCTTCTTGTATAACACCCATGTATTCCCTTCTTGTATAACACACATGTATTCCCTTCATGTATAACACATATGTATTCCCTTCATGTATGACACATATGTATTCCTTCTTGTATAACACCCATGTATTCCCTTCTTGTATAACACACATGTATTCCCTTCATGTATAACACATATGTATTCCCTTCATGTATAACACACATGTATTCCCTTCATGACTCCCCCTGGATAGGACGCTAGTCGATTTATCACAGATGAACTCATTTTTCATTTAAGTGGACTGGAGCAATTAGAATAAAGTATCTTGCTGAAGGACATAATGCAGTGTTCTCAAAGGGAATCAAACGTGGCACCTTTCTCATATAAGTAAGACTCCCCAACCACTGGGCCACTGCACCTCTTGCTTTCCCCACACCCTGCATATATTGTTCAGAATGATACGGTTGGTCAAGTATGAACACGTGAATTTTGGTCATATATGATATTATTTCTATTTATTTTTTGTGGAAAATTGCAGAGTCATATTTGAAATGGTCTACACCTTTTTGGAAACGTCTGTCTGTATGTTTTTTTGTTGTATTATGCGCCCATTGCATTTTGTTTTAATTTTCAATGTTTTTGACAATATATAGTTAACTGCAATAAACAACAGTTACGTAGGGAAATGGGGTTGACATTTCCTGACTTGGAATAAGTAAAAAAATGAAGGAAGTTTCCAAAATTAAATACGAATTAAAAAAAGATAGGCATGATATATCTCATTGCATTGAAAGATGCCAGTTGTCCATTGCTTGCAAATGTGACTGATGGAAATGGGTAAAACATAAGATCTTATCAACAAAAAAAATTGCTAAACGGATGCACATAAACTGATTCTACACTGGACTTTATAGACCAGTCATTTTCATAAAAATTTGTGCCATCAACTTATATTATTTTCTGAATGAAATAAGATATCAAGTTATTCCTTCACATTTCTAATTATCTTTTTTCTGCTATCATACAATGTAGATATATTAGACTTGAAGCTTTAACCTCGTGGAGTTCAAATTTCAAATTGTTGATTGTGATACAGAAGCAGAAGACAGCATCAAAAACAGCATATAGGAAAGATGTTATAAAATCCATAGAGATATTCATGTTTTCTCAGTTGTTTTAAAGGAATATTCCTGTGAATTTTCGAGAACATTGATATTACAGAGGACTATTCAGTGTCCTGTCATAGTTGCACTTCCAAAATATTTACTTATTTCTATAAATGTAAATTTTCATTTTTCTCTTATCAAGTATATGTGGTACCTATACAGATTGGCAAAGCATTTGTTTTTGTATTTGAAAATGCATGTTAAACCTATCTCAATTATTAAACAATAATATATTTTTAGAGAGAGGCAATTAATTTTCAAAGAAATACATACCAAAGGTCTTGGAAGTGCTGCTATGATGTCACACTGTTGAATTAGACTTCCTGCACCAGTCACTTTTCAACACATTGTGGAAATCTTTGAAACAGATTAACATATTAATATGTTTTTTCACCAATTTATTTCTTAATGTGATTTTATTTTAATCCAAATGCAAAATCACAAAATATTCTTTGAAGGCTTCACTTTTGTATTTTATCTTAATCTTTTTATTTCATTTTCAAGACTACTCCAAGCCGAATAATTCTGAATCAGAAGCGGCGGACATATGGCAGGGGTCCTGCTGGAGGCACTCGCGCTGATCCACATTTGCTTATACGAGAGGAAAGCAGTCTTGATCTGGAAAGTTCTGGTTACGGTGAATCTCTAAGACAAAACAATATCAATGCTCGAATGGGAAATTCTCAAAACTCACAGCAAAATAAAAAATCAGGATCCAAAATGAAGAAGAATTTTCTGTTACCATGGTGGTTTGTCATCCTTGGATGGGTGTTATTGAGTTTGACTGCAATTACGGCCACCGTCTTCACCATCTTTTATGGTATCCAACTCGGGGACATTGCGACGAGAGAATGGCTCGGGTCAGAAACGGTGTCATTTATAACTGGAGTTTTTCTGGCTCAGCCAATCAAGGTACTGGAAATGTAACTTAAAATAGAATTACCAAGATTTTTAATAAAAACACTTCCACTCAAATGGTTAAATATCTTATGCAAGGGTTTCCACCACTGTGTACCTCTCTTTATCAATGCACCATCTGTTATACACACCTCCACTATTCACTTCATGAATCCTCTCTGGTACGATGTTACCAATGCTGTTAAACCCCACCAATCAACCATTTCTATCACCAGGACGCTTTAACATTAATGATTTCCTTTTCTCTCCAATTTGCAGGTTGTTCTGGTGGCCATGTTTGTGGCGCTGATCATCAAGACGCCGAATGTAGATGAAGAGATTGACATGCAAGACGATGAGGAGGAGTACAGCAATGTGCTGCACAAGGACGAAGAATGGCTTCACTCTGTTCCAGGTCAGAGTTCAAATAATTGTACCGCATTCTTAATTAGTGATTTTCTACTCTCCAAGAATATTATAAGCACTTTACAATGACCAGTCAAGTTCTCCGACAGCAGCTTGAGATCAGCGCCATGAACTTGACTGGGAGGAGATGGGAAGTGAATGAAGACACCGTTTTCACACTTCTCTTCTCATATAGTGTTCAGAGAGCCTCCACCCAACTCGAACCTCGTGCTCAATGGCAATCGCATCCCTAAAGTTGAATACACAAAGTTCCCTAAACCCCAAGCTTACCTACAAGCAACACATTACCAACCTGAAACTAAAATGCAACAGCTCCCTCAACATTCTCCGCCTCCTCTCCATCACCACTTGGGGTGCGAACCGCCATGTTCTCCTCAAAATCTTCAGGCTCACCATTCGTGCCAAGCTTGACTATGGCAATATTGTCTACTGTGTCGCTTACAACTTATACCTCAACCACATTAACACCATCCAAAATGAAGCCCTCAGGCTTTGTTTAGGTGACTACAAGACCTCCCCAATCACCAGCCTTCATGTTGAAGCCATGTTGTTTAGGTACCCCAATTTCTCCACCCTCTGTGATAGGACTAAAACCCTATCCCCTCCCTTTAGCTTACGCATAAAATCAGACCTCTTCCATCTCTGCATTAACCCCGCCACTCTCGGCACCTTCTCCTGGCCCACTTTTCCTCCTTCGGCCACCCCCCCTCCCTTCTATCCACCTGGGCCTCTCCACTCATCACAAAACCCAAACCCGCCCTAACCTCTTCATCAATCTTCACAACCAAATCAAAGACCAACTGTCAAATTACACCTCCATCTATAAGGAAGGCAACAAGACAGCTGCTGCTGCCGTCATCCAAGACATCACCCTCAGTAGCAGACTTCCCGACTACTCGTCCATCTTTTCAGCTAAGGCAAAGGCCATTCTCCCCGCCCTCAACTTGATTGAGTACTCTCCGCTCAGCCACTTTGCCATTTTTGCCGACTCCAAGGCTGTCCTTACTTCTTTACTCAACTTTAAATGGGATAACTTCACATCCCACCTCCTCCTCCGGAAACTCCTTTCACCTACCCTGTAGGAAAAGTGTTCTTTTCTTCTGGATACCCAGCCATGTTGGCATCCCTGGCAATAACAGGGCTGATGCAGCCGCAAAGCTTGCCCTCAACCTCCCCCCCACCTCTTTTCCTAAAACCCTTGTCAACATTAATGGCCCATATTGTATATGTGGTACGTTAACGAGACATTAAAACAACTTAATAAAGTGAGATGAGCTGTAGCCACTGGCTCCACAGTAAGTTAATGGCCCATATAGCATACGATGTATGGTAACCCTAAATTAAAATAGCCTATCAAAGTTAATGGCCTGACATTTTTTAATTATCATGACATTTTACAGGGGACATGGACGACCTAACTAGGGCGTCCAGCGTAGCCAGGTGCACCCCGGACGTACCCAGGTGCAGCATTTGCAAGAGGTTGGTTAACTCTGCTCAGGGCCACCCATGATGCAATAACTGAGACTTAGTGGCATGACAAGACCATGCATGGCTTTAAGGAGTGGCACTTAGAAAAAGTCACCGCGGGAGTGGAGAAGGGAAGCACTGATTGACGGTCCTCTTCCTCCACCTCCTCCTCTTCCACCACGCTCAGCAGCACTCCATACGGGGCCTCCCCTGTCAAACAGACGAACTCTGTATCGGACAACGTTTCCACGGATTTCGCAACATCTGGCATTTCGCTCACTTCTCTCTCCTGATCCTCTCCACAGTGGAGCAGGTCCAGAATAGGGATCAAGAAAGAGGCGGGAAGCTCAAGCGGAGAGGACAGTTTCCATCCTTCCTTATTTCTCACTATCTTCCTCCTCACCACAGCCCAGGCGTAAACATAGGAAGAAAATAGAGTTAATCCATGGGAAGATGTTTTCTGCCTTTATGGACTCCTCAAAATCCAGACTTCAGTCTTGGGTCATACAGGCCATGGAGGAGAGGCTGCTGCCTCCCATGCAGCACCGGCCAGCAGCAACCAATGCATACATTCAACGCTCCCCCGACTATGCAAGAATTAGGGATGATGCCTTTGATATCTACCCCTCGGGCTGAAGATGGTCTCACGGATGACCAGGATCTCCCCATGGAGTCTCCAGTCATCCCCAGAGTGGCGGACTGCTCCCTTGAAAAGAGGTACCCTCCCACCAAGCCATTCCAGACCTCTGCCATCCTGGATTTTACACAAGGCCACTTATGGCCAACAGAGGAGAGAGTTCTAGCCGTGAAGGCGATAGCGGATTTCCTCCTCTCCCAACGAACGTCTCTGATGAGAGACTGGCTGATGCTCCTAGGCTGCTTAGCCAGTCTGGTGGACGTAGTCCCCATGTGCAAGTTTCACATGAGGGACCTACGTCTCCTTCTGCTAGACTTTTTGTAATCCCATCCAGGACACCTCAGTACCCCCGCTCCATACCTTCAGACGGTGGTTCCCCACGTCTAGTGGTGGTGCAGCCACTCCCACCTGTTATGAGGAATGAAGTTTCCACCCATCAAAACTTCACCATCAGTGGTGACGGATGCGTCTTGGATGGGATAGAGAGCACATTTAATGTGGTCCCCAATCGCAGCAACCTGACATGTACTTGGTATATTCAGCACATCATTATGCTGGAATCACAGGCAATATACTGGGCACTTTTACATTTTTTACCACAAGTACTGAACAAAACAGTTCAGATACACACCGACATAACACCACAGTTTGGGGAGGAATGAAGTCCAGGAGTTTCTGGACTCCTCAGGAGTTAGAGTGCAGAGAATTGGTAGCTTGCAGATGTGAACGGACCTACATCTGGGGGTCGAATGTTGTCCAGATTGCCCTGGTCACCTGTGGTAAGCACGCCCATCATGTGGGTGCTCCACGAAGGTGAGACAACAGATCCGTGATCGTGTTCTCTTACCCTGAAGGGTAAACAACCTGAAGGCTGACATACTTCATCCTGCACCATGGTGAGAGAAACCCGCGGGTATCATAGTCAATGCCTTCACAATCAAAGGGACTCACTATATGGGTTACCCCTTTCCACCGTTCGCGTTAGTACTGAGGGTACTAAACAAGGCGATGTATGACCAGTAGCACTCATTTGGCCCGGCTAACTGCTGTTCTTTCAGCTGCTCAAACTTATTACAAGATTCCTGTATGAGCTTCCAGTCAGAGACAACTGAACGGTAGATCTTACCATCGCTTTGTGCGCCTTCAGACCCATCAGTAAACAGGGTTTGGTGTCCCATCTGGTTTCTTTAGAATTGCATTAAATGTACACAGCCGCTGCTCAGCGAACCAACACTTGGAACAACTTCATCTCTTCTCTTACCACCAACACCCCCACTAAGAATATTTGGAGAATGGTTAACAGCTTCCACATCAGGGTAAGCTAGTCTCTCATCTCCCATCTCTCCTGGAATGGTAATCTTCTCACCACAAAAAAAGGACATTGTTAACCACCTCACTGCCTCTTTCAGCAACATCTTGTCCTCGGCCAACTACCCCAATGCTTTTAAAGCCAAAAAAGCTCACGATGAAACCCGAAGTATCACCTTTCCCTTTAACAACACCAAAAGCTATAACACCCCTCTCACCCTTTCTGAATTAAATCAAGCCATCCACTATGCTGGTTGCACCTCTAAGGGCCCAGATAATATTCCCTACCAATTCCTGAAACACCTTACCAACAAGGCCACCACTACCCTACTCACCATCCTTAACCACATCTGGTCCTCACACTCCCTTCCCCCTATCTGGAGGACAGCTATCGTCACCCCCGTCCCCAAATCAGGAAAGGACAGTGCCGACCCCTCCAGCTATCGCCCCATTGCCCTCACCTGCTGTCTCTGTAAAATTATGGAAAGGATCATTAACCAGAGACTAAACTGGTACCTTGAGACCAATAGAATCCTCTTTTCTCACCAAAGCGGCTTCTGGAAAATGGCAATACCCTGGACCAGTTAATTACGCTGGACACCGCTATTCGGGAATCCTTTGCAAAAAAGGAACACCTCATTGCCATCTTTTTCGACCTCGAGAAAGCTTTCGACACTACTTGGAAATATGGCATTACCCACAAACTTCACACCATCGGCCTCAGAGGCCATCTCCCGATCTTTATTCAAAACTTCCTCTCACCAAGGCAGTTCCAAGTTCGTATTGGCCACACCCTCTCCAACCCCTATCCTTAAGAAGAGGGCGTCCCCCAAGGCAGCATCCTCTCTCCTACTCTCTTCAACCTGAGCATTAACGACATAGCGGACAACCTTGGCCCCAACATCAAACATGCCCTCTACGTGGACGACTTTACCATCTTCTACTCCTCCCCAAGTTTTCCTCTTGTCGAAAATAGGCTTCAATTCAACCTCAAGCGGCTGCAATTCTCCAAAAACAAGACAGTCTGCATGCACTTCTGTCATTTCAACAACCTCCACCCCAATCCGAACCTCGTGCTTAATGGCAATCGCATCCCTAAAGTTGACCACACTAAGTTCCTGGGTTTAACTCTAGACCCCAAGCTCTCCTACAAACAACACATCACCAACATGAAACAGAATTGCAACAGCTCTCTCAACATTCTCCGCCTCCTCTCCAATACCACTTAAGGTGCGAACCGGCATGCTCTCCTCAAAATCTTCAGGCTCACCAATCGTGCCAAGCTTGACTACAGCAATATTGTCTACTGCGTCGCTCACAATTTGTACCTCAATCACATCAACACCATCCAAAATGAAGTCCTCAGGCTTTGTCTGAGTGCCACAGGACCTCTCCAATCACCATCACCAGCCTTCATGTTGAAGCCAACGAACCCTCCTTCTTGCTAAGGTGTAGAAGGCTTAGCCTCTCCTATGCTTTTAGAGCCCTCACCAACACCCAGAACCCTGTTTACAACCTCATTAGGTACCCCAATTTCTCCACCCTCTTTGATAAGACTAAAACCCTATCCCCTCCCTTCAGCTTATGCCTCAAATCATACCTTCTCCATCTTGGCATCAATCCCACAACTCTCAGCACTTTCTCCTAGCCCACTTTTCCTCCCTGGGCTACCCCCCTCCCCACTATCCACCTGGACCTCTCCACTCTCATCACAAAAGCAAAACCCACCCTAACCTTTTCATCGACCCTCACAACCAAATCAAAGACCAACTCTCAAAGTATACCTCCATCTATACGGATGGCTCCAAGGAAGGCAACAAGACAGCTGCTGCTGCTGTCATCCAAGACACCAGTAGCAGGCTTCCCGACTACTCATCCATATTCTCGCCTGAGGCCAAGGCCATCCTCCTCGCCCTCAACTTTATTGAATACTCTCTGCTCGGCCACTTTGCCATCTTCTCCGACTCCAAGGCTGTCCTTACTTCATTACTCAATGTTGAATGGGATAGCCCCACATCTCACCTCATCTTCCGTAAACTCCATCCCCCCCCCCCTCCCTTCTCTACAGGAAACATATTCTTTTCTTCTGGATACTCAGTCATGTTGGCATCCCTGGCAATGACAGGGCTGATGCAGCTGCTAAGCTTGCCCTCAACCTCCCCTCTACCCCTTTTTCCAAAACCCTTTCTGACACCAAACCGCTTATCGCTTCCCTTGTTCGTGGGCCGCTAGCAAACCTCATGGGACTCTTAAATTGATAACAAACTCCACGTCATCCAGCCCACCATTCCGATCAAGCCACCATTCACAACCTATCCCGTGTCGACAACGTCCACATTACCTGCCTTAGAATAGGTCACACCCACCTCACTCACTGCCACCTCCTTACTGGCTCCCCCACCCCTCTGCAACAGTTGCCATTGCACCCTCACAGTCCATCACATTCTCCTTGCTTGCCCCCTGTACAACCTTCCCAGAGCTCTCCTCGCTGCCTACAACACAGTAGCCTAGCTTTTCCAAAAAAAACCTCCACATAAAATTATTTACTTTCTTCATCATGCTTCCCTCTACAACCATATTTAGTCCTATTCCCCACCCCCTCTCTCTCTACATTATTTTTTCACCCATACACCTCCTCTTTCGTTCTCAGCTTTCTGGCTTTTAGTTCTCGTGTTTCTCTCAACCTTCCCCTGTTTATTCTCCTTCCTACCTCTGGAATGATTTATCCTCTCAGGCACAATTTAACCCTTGCTGTTGTGGTGCCATTAAACTCTCATCAAACAAACAAACAAAAGCTCTTCGTTTTGTTACGGAGATCTCATCGTACTGTGTTGCGAGACACTATCTCATGATGGATCGTCCAAAGCAATCTCTCAAAATGGTCGGTGCTGTTCATGGAACAGCCAGGGTTTGCACTCAGGTAAGAGGCATAGCCCCTTGCACGGGATGATTTGTGCAGCCATTTGGAAAACACCCGCCACATTTATTTCCTGGTATTTACTTGACTTACTTTACAAACTTTGTGTTAACTTGCTAACTTTTGCTTTACGCTAACGAAATGTTTGTCACGGTTCAGGAATTTCTTAATTCGCCTTAGCTAACACACGCTTCATTTTCGATTGTGTGATTGCTAACCAGTTCTGTCTCATGGACAAACACTCTTTTTGGCATGTGGCATGTCTTTTAAGATACTAACTCATGTCCTTGTGGCAATTGCCACAGTTACTGCTAATGGGTAGTGACCTATTTGGCTTGACTGTAACTAGAAGTAATTTACTATTGTTTAGTAATTCCTATACAACAGTTTTTCATCCTTTAGAGGATAAGGAATCTAGTCCTTTAAATAGTTCGAGTATTAGGACCAGCCTTTTTGTGAGCTTCGACCTGAACTCCTTCCAATACTCGATTGCACTCTGATTGCATATTTATAACATGGAAGGTAAGATATAACTTGAAGTAGATTTACCCCGCTTACCGTAGTGGGGATATTTACGAGAGTTATACTTACCTTCCATGCGTCCCAGCCCGCCTGCCCTCTCTTTCAGGTCTGCCTCCCCTCTTGTTCAGGCCTTGGTGGAATGTTAAGTGAGGGATATTAGAGGTATTATGGAGGTCAATGCTGGATTGGTAACTACGTTTTGAGTTCGGTTAGAAGTGCATTAGCATCAGGTCATTGGACCAGATTTATAACATGGAAGGTAAGTATAACTCTCGTAAATATCCCCGTGATGGTAAGCGGGTAAATAGACCTGCTATTTTGACAAATTTCCAACAATATTATTGGTCATCAACAATTTTAATCTCAGCAAATCCTTCTCTTACCCCGCATACCCGGCAATCGCTGAGCTTGGCCAAATCCTTGTTTCTTCAAAGTCCTGTTTTCATTTTGCCCTTTATTGTATGAGGTAGACAGGTCTGACTACTGAACTGACATTCAACTTTTCCTTCCTCACTTACGCAGCTGGTCCGAAGAAAGAGCGCAAGATCAAAAACGAGCCACCAACGCCAGAGAACCTGAAAGCTATCCGAGAGAAACGGCAGAACGAGCTGCAAATGTTTTCAGTGCTCAACGAAATCCTGTTTTATTTCCTCTTCATTTCCTCGCTGATGGTTGTGAGTTACGGGAACATCGATTTTTTCTCTTACTTCTACAAGGAAAATGTTGAGAACTTGCTGGTGGTAGGGAACAGAAATAATTCATTTTATAAGGTAAGTCAGTTTATAGTCTTTTATAATCATTTTTTCTAGATTTTAGTACCCAGTTTAATTGATCTCACATGTAGATAGCCAATGTTTGTATTAAAGCTTAATTTCAGTTGTTTTTACAGAGCATTGCCTAAGACAGGTGCAACAGTTTTCTGTTCAACCACACACCATTAAAGAGCATTACATTCTGAGTTTAAAAGCCTTTAAATTGCATGTGCAATTTTCAAGTTATGAGTACTCAAACAGTTCGAACAATTTTTGATATATTGAAAAAATGTGATGTGTGAACAGGAAAACACCTAAAAATGCTTGTGTTTTCCTTTATATTTCTTCTTTTAATTTTAGGTAAAATGTTTAAAATGCCTTCTTTAACTTGAGGTTGGTTGGGGGTATGGTAAAGATCAAATCATCTTCATTAGAATAATTTTCCCTTTTTCAAAGAGAAATGGCAGAGATTTAAAAAAGAATGGATTTACATAAGAAATAGAGACCATGTATCATTCATGCATCACAAGAGTAACACACAAAATTGCATATTTGTCCAAAAAGCTGTAAAATGGATTTTTTTTTTAAATTGTGTTTTAAATCAATTGAGCTAATATTGCCTCTACCTCTCCAAACCTGTAAACAGCAAAAAAAGCAGCAACACTCACATTTGGTTATGTGCTATGTTAATGAATGAAAATGATATACTTTCTCATCGTATTCACTGCCCAAATATGCTATATTGCTTTATAATCTATTAAAAATATTGAAAGTAGTCAAACATTTTATTAAATGCAATTAAAAAATGAGTCATTTGACAGTGTTTTCAGTATCAATCACTTATTTTGTGCTAATTTGTGATGTATAACTGGACATTCATCTTATTTTCTTTTGTAAAAGTCCTTTGTTTTTAAATTGTCATCCACAATTCTTGGAAAGAGTGCAGCAAATTCTGACCAAAAGATTTGTAGTCTTTTCTTTCAGAATCAAATTAGGTTAAGTTAAAGAAATTAAAGAATTACAAATAGATCTTGAGCTATCTGCCCTGTTATACATCACAAATTCGGCATATACTTTAAACTCTTGATGGTTTAAAACTTTGTACTAAGTGCTAAGACTAACTGTACAGAGACATTATTTTTCAGTTAAGAGTTGTGACTGTACACAATGTCCTTCCATGGACTGTGATTGATGCTATAAGTGTTAATCAGTTCAAGGGATGTTTGGACTGAAATTTAAGGTGCAGGGGAGTTACAAAAACTCCTCTCTCTTGCTTATATTTCTTCCCACACTGTCTAGTGGTGAGGTGTGTGATACAGGTGGACTCTTCTCTCTCTTGCTTATTTCTTCCCACACTGTCTAGTGGTGAGATGTGTGATACAGGTGGACTCTTCTCTCTCTTGCTTATTTCTTCCCACACTGTCTAGTGGTGAGGTGTGTGATACAGGTGGACTCTTCTCTCTCTTGCTTATTTCTTCCCACACTGTCTAGTGGTGAGGTGTGATACAGGTGATTTCTTCCCACAGGTGGTGAGGTGTGTGATACAGGTGGACTCTTCTCTCTCTTGCTTATTTCTTCCCACACTGTCTAGTGGTGAGGTGTGTGATACAGGTGGACTCTTCTCTCTCTTGCTTATTTCTTCCCACACTGTCTAGTGGTGAGGTGTGTGATACAGGTGGACTCTTCTCTCTCTTGCTTATTTCTTCCCACACTGTCTAGTGGTGAGGTGTGTGATACACTTCCCACTGTCTAGTGGTGAGGTGTGCGATACAGGTGGACTTTTCTCTCTCTTGCTTATTTCTTCCCACACTGTCTAGTGGTGAGGTGTGTGATACAGGTGGACTCTTCTCTCTGTTGCTTATTTCTTCCCACACTGTCTAGTGGTGAGGTGTGTGATACAGGTGGACTCTTCTCTCTCTTGCTTATTTCTTCCCACACTGTCTAGTGGTGAGGTGTGTGATACAGGTGGACTCTTCTCTCTCTTGCTTATTTCTTCCCACACTGTCTGGTGGCGAGGTGTGGGATACAGGTGGACTCTTTGGAATTTGATCTGCCTGTAAATAGAAGCTAAAATGTTTCTTTTTTTAGGAAAATTCAAAGACTTTTCAGCCCAACATTTAAAGGAATATTCACATTTCATTTTAGTATATTCGATGAAAAATAAAAGAAACAGGTTATGAAAAAATCAAGTTAATTATCTTATTCCTACAAGAAGTATTTGAATTTTAAAGATTATTTTTGTATGCATAAAAGAAAATGTTGGTCTGAGTCTAAGTCATCATCATGATGTCATCACAGAATTTCCTATGCTATTCTTTATTTATTTATTTCTTTAAAAATTAGTTTCTTATTTTCTATATGATTAGGAACATTTTTTCATCAAAAATTAATAAGAATAGTGTGGAATAAAATTTTCAATAACATTTTTCAATCTGCTCATGTATTATTTGCATTATGAAAAATTGCTAATTAATTTTATAGAAATTCATGAAGATTAGTACAGGATATGTTGTGATTACATCATAATAATGACATAGACTCAGTACAAAAGTCTTTTTTTTTGGGTGGGGAGAAAATCTTTAAAGTTCAATAACTTCTTCTACGAATGAGATATCAACATGCTTTTATTACTAATCTGTTTCTTAGATTTTTCTCCATCAGATACATAAAAACGAAATTCCATGGTCATATTCCTTCAAAACTCTTTTTATTGGCTATTCAGATGTGGAAGCTTCCATAGTCCTTTAATGTTGCTGTTTCTTGCCTCCCCAGATTAAAAGTCACAGGGATTACTGGACCTGGGCAAGGATAAATCTAGTCCCAAATTTGAATTCTGGAGACTGGTACAACGGTCAGCCAGACACAGACCATAATTACTTTGGTGACCGGGTGTCACACATCTTGGGTTATACCATTATAAGACAGGTCAGGGTCAAGCCAGGTGAGTTGATAACTTATATGAAATGTCAGGTCTTTAAAGGATTCTGACAACTCCGAAAGCTACAACACCCCTCTCACCCTTTCTGAATTAAACCAAGCCATCAGCGACGCTGGCTGCACCTCCAAGGGCCCAGATAACATCCCCTATCAGTTTCTGAAACACCTCCCCATCAAAGCCACCACTACCCTACTCACCATCTTCAACCACATTTGGTCCTCACACTCCTTTCCCCTATCTGGAGGACAGCTATTGTCATCCCCGTCCTTAAACCGGGAAGGATAGCACCGACCCCACCAGCTACCGACCCATCGCCCTTACTTGCTGTCTCTGTAAAATTATGGAAAAGATCATTAATCAGAGACTAAACTGGTTCCTCGAGACCAACAGAATCCTCTCTCCTCACCAAAGCGGCTTCCAAAACGCGTCGCAATACCCTAGACCAGTTAATTACGCCGACACCGCTATCCGGGAATCCTTTGCAAAAAGGAACACCTCATTGCCATATTTTTTGACCTCGAGAAAGCTTTCGACACTACTTGGAAATACGGCATTACCCGGAAACTTCACACCATTGGCCTCAGAGGCCACCTCCCCATCTTTATTCAAAACTTCCTCTCACCCAGGCAGTTCCAAGTTCGTATTGGCCACACCCTCTCCAAGCCGTACCCCAAGAAGAGGGCGTCCCCAAGGCAGCATCCTCTCCCCACTCTCTTCAACCTGAGCATTAATGACATCGGGAATGACCTTGGCCCCAGCATCAAACGTACCCTCTCGTGGATGACTTCACCATCTTCTACTCCTCCCTAGCTTTCCTATTGTTGAAAATAGGCTTCAAACCAGCCTCAATCAGCTGCAAGTCTGGAGCAACAATAACGGTTTTAGATTCTCCAAAGACAAGACAGTCTGCATGCACTTTTGTCATTTCAACAACCTCCACCCCAACCCGAACTTTGTGCTCAATGGGAATCGATCCCTAAAGTTGAAAACACAAAGTTCCTTGGTCTAACTCTAGACCCCAAGCTCACCTACAAGCCACACATCACCAACCTGAAACTAAAATGCAATAGCTCCCTCAACCTCCTCCGACTGCTCTCCAACACTACTTGGGGAGCGAACCGCTATGCTCTCCTCAAAATTTTCAGGCTCACCATTCGTGCCAAGCTTGACTATGGCAATATTGTTTACTGTGTCGCTCACAACTCATACCTCAACCACATTAACACCATCCAAAATGAAGCCCTCAGGCTTTGTCTAGGAGCCTACAGGACCTCCCCAATCACTAGCCTTCATGTTGAAGCCAACGAACCCCCTTTCTACTTAGATGTAAAAAGCTTAGCCTCTCCTATGCTTTTAGAGTCCTCACCAACACCCAGAACCCTGTTTACAACCTCATTAGGTACCCCAATTTCTCCTCCCTCTTTGATAGGACTAAAACCCTATCGCCCCCTTCAGCTTACGATTAAATCAGACCTCTTTCAACTTGGCATCAACCCCGCCACTCTCGGCACCTATTCCTGGCCCACTTTTCCGCCTTGGGCCACCCCCCTTCCTTCTGTCCACCTAGACCTCTCCACTTATAACAAATCTCAAACTCACCCTAATCTCTTCATCAATCTCCACAACCAAATCAAAGACCAACTCTCAAATTACACCTCCATCTATACTGATGGCTCCAAGGAAGGCAACAAGACAGCTGCTGCTGCCATCATCCAAGACATCACCCTCAGTAGCAGACTTCCTGACCACTCATCCATCTTTTCAGCCGAGGCTAAGGCCATTCTCCTCGCCCTCAACTTTATTGAGTACTCTCCTCTTAGTCACTTTGCCATTTTCTCTGACTCCAAGGCTGTTCTTACTTCATTACTCAATCTTAAATGGGATAACCTCACCTGCCACCTCCTCCTCCGGAAACTCTTTTCTCCCACCCTCTGCAGGAAAAGTGTTCTTTTCTTCTGGATACCCAGCCATGTTGGCATCCCTGGCAATGACAGGGCTGATACAGCCGCTAAGCTTGCCCTTAACCTCCTCCCTTCCCCTTTTCCCAAAACCCTCTCTGACATCAAACCGCTTATCGCTTCTCTTGTTCGTGACCGCTGGCAAACCTTATGGAACTTCCAAATTGATAACAAACTCCATGTTATCCAGCCCACAATCCCGATCAAATCCACCATCAACAACCTTTCTCGTATCGACAACGCTCATATTACCCGTCTTAGAATTGGTCACACCCACCTCACTCACTCCCACCTCCTTATTAATTCCCCCAACCCCTCTGTAACAATTGCCACTGCATCCTTACAATCCAACATGTTCTCCTTGCTTGCCCCTGTACAACCTTCCCAGAGCTTCTCTCGCTCCCCACAACTCAATTGCTGAGTTCTTCCAAAAAAATCCTCCAGATAAAATAGTCTCCTTCCTTCAGCATGCATCCCTCTACAACCATATTTAATCCTCCTCTTCCACCCCCTCTCTACTCTGTTTTTAGTTTTACCCATGCACCTCCTCTCTCGATCACAGCTTTCTGGCTTTTGTTCTTGAATTTCTCTCATTCTTCCCCTGGTCTCTTTCCTTACTACCTCTAAAATGATCTGACCTCTCAGGCACAATTTGACCTTCGTTGTCGTGGTGCCGTTAAGACCTCATCAAACAAACAAACAAACATTTAAAGGATTAGTTTAGTGGTCGGACATGTGTTATACAATAGAGGGCAGTAGGACAAACAGAACTGTGAAGAAACAGTTTTGTGTTCAGGAGATATTAAACGTTAAAGATTTCAAAATGGGAATGATTCAGATGCTCCCGGGCTACACCCATGTTGTTGGTGACATGTTGTGCCATTGTTGGTGGGTATCTTGGTTGGTGGCATATTGTGCCATTGTTGGTGGGTGTCCTGGTTGGTGCCATATTGTGCCATTGTTGGTGGGTGTCTTGGTTGGTGACATATTGTGCCATTGTTGGTGGGTGTCCTGGTTGGTGCCATATTGTGCCATTGTTAGTGGGTGTCTTGGTTGGTGACATATTGTGCCATTGTTGGTGGGTATCTTGGTTGGTGGCATATTGTGCCATTGTTGGTGGGTGTCCTGGTTGGTGCCATATTGTGCCATTGTTGGTGGGTGTCATGGTTGGTGACATATTGGGCCTTTGTTGATCGGTTGTAAGATGTATTCCCAGGGATTTGAGATAATTTTTGAGAGGTATGAATGACGGGTTTCATTTTTTAAGTTCATACAAAATCTCATTCATTAATGGAGCATTATATGCAAGTTGCCATCAGATGAGACTCAAGAATCAATACTTGGATCAAACGTTTGATCAACTAATTCGAAATGGCATCTCATACTTTCATAATTCCTGTTTTGCTAATATGTCCCTATTATCTTTTACTACTCTTCTCACCATGTATTTTTCCAAGAATTTAGAAAGAAATCACATGAGAGGATACTCAATTTGGAGTACCCACTTTAACCCAATAATTATTTCTGTACATATATGAAGTTGAAGTTTGTAAGGATGATTCTAATTGTTATAATAAAATTCTGGTTCAAAATATGACAAGGCATTTCATATTTTTCATTCATATTCAAGCCTCAAAATTGCACGATATTGATTGTTTCCTGTAACGTGTCGGTACCATGATATTAAAGCCACTGAACCAAAAATTTGTTTCCCATGCACAAGAAATGAAAAATTCGCAGAACTGATTGACACACATACACTGCACACACGTACCAACTTACAACTTGGACCACTTTTAATTTGAAAAAAAGACCCCCGATCAGTATAATCCTTTTGAAATGTGAGAATCACAAATGCGCAGTAATCGCTAATGAATGGGGATAGTTTGCCGAAATGCCGAGTATAAACTTGCAATATGCACCACGATGTGCATCAGTAATTTGAGTAAATGTTCTTGACAGTGACACTCAAACTTAACAATGTAACATTAGGCTTTCATCAAGACTCATTTTACAAGCTGTAAAATTGTCCAAGAAATGCACAGTCAAAATACCTAATTGTGGTGATCAGTACATAATACCTGATGAGTCATATATATCTGATATTTCATTCATATTTTTATAATTATTAATACCATATTTGGGGCAATCATAAGAAGATAATAGATTTGTATGGATGATCTATTTCATTCCTAGAAAATGCTGTGCATTTTCATGGATCCCGACACCAATATGATACAAACTAATAGTATCAACTTGGGGAGTATTTTTTTCACATTTCCTTTGCACCCTATCATTCCAGATCTGTGTGAACCATTGCCTGTCATGCAGGGTATCATGCCACACTGCAACAAACCATATTCCTATTCCACTGAGGATAGAGAACCTTATAGTGTAAGCTGGGAACCATACAATGATACCACAACGTCAACTGAGTACCACTTTACGGAATCAGAATTACTCGGAGGCTATCCTTTCTTCGGGAAACATGCCCTCTATTTTGGTGGTGGTTATATTTCAAAATTAAGTGGTAATCGGCAGCAGGTAAGAGTGCTATGACTGAAAATAAAGTGGTAATCGGCAGCAGGTATTGAGTGGTATAACTGAAAATTAAGTGGTAAATCGGCAGCAGGTAAGAGTGCTATAACTGAAAATTATGTCGTAATCGGCAGCAGGTAAGAGTGCTATGACTGAAAATTAAGTGGTAATTGGCAGCAGGTAAGAGTGCTATAACTGAAAAATAAGTGGTAATTAGCAGCAGGTAAGAGTGCTATAACTGAAAATGAAGTGGTAATTGGCAGCAGGTAAGAGTGCTATAACTGAAAATTAAGTGGTAATCGGCAGCAGGTAAAAATGTTATAACTGAAAATTAAGTGGTAATCGGCAGCAGGTAAGAGTGCTATAACTGGTGAATGTATCAGGGATGTGCAACATCAAGTTTGCTTAATACATACTTGAAAATTAATTAGATAAGAATGTAAATCATAGAGCGACTGATAAGCTCAATTGGTATAGCACCCCCTTTCCAACCAGAAGGTTGTGGATTTGCTCCCTGATTGAATCATACCAAAGGCTTAAATAAATGGGACCTGTTGCCCTCTCACTTGGTGCTCAGCATAATGGGTTGGAGCTGGGTAATAGTAAAGGCATGGACCTGTTGGTTGCTGCCTGCATGTTTCTTTTGTAAAGGTTTTAATAGTAATGATAATAATAATAATGTATACTTGATAAAGCGCCGGTATCCGCCAAAAGGCGCTCATGGCGCTTTGCAAAAAACAAGCCAGTAAAACAGTTCAAACTCATTTCAGGCTGGAATAAACATAATAGTACTACATTAACAAGAAAGTTTTTTGAAAGAGGAATGTTTTTAAACCAGTTTTGAAACTGTTCAGGTACCTAGCGGATCTAACAGTTTGTGGGAGACCATTCCACACTTTGGCTGCTGCGAAATAAAATGATCTTGATCCCCACTGGTTTCTCGCGACTTTTTCCTGAAGTAGAACCTGAGACGATGAACGCTGTTGATCATGCAGTTGCATGGGTATAGCATTATATAAGAGCACAGTATCATTATTATCAAACATTTGCCCTTTTTATACAGGGTGGGGGTGGGGGTGTACATAAAAGTCATCTTTTGGTGAATCTTATTGTCAAGCAGGCAATTTTAGCCATTGTAACAGGTCAAATTTGCAATTTTGAGGGAGGGACTCTCCAGGATCATATGATATTACAACTAGTCTGATTTCAGTCATTTCTAAATTACTGAGGCAGAAACATTGAACTTGAATATCTCCGAGTCCTGGGAATAAGATTTTAAATGGTGAAGAAACTGGTATAGCCCAAAAATATAATAAGTGATCTTATTTTCAAATTCTATTTGGATCTCTTCCATTCATTTCATCTCAGATTTCGGAAAAGGTTGAGAAGCTGGTTGAAGCTCGCTGGATAGATGAGCTGACGAGGGCGGTGTTTGTCGAGTTTTCATTATACAACCCACAGGTGAGTTTAGAGCAGAAAATGTTAAAGATATATGGATTAAAGAGGCAACTGTATTAGCTTTTTTTTAAATTAAAAAAATCGATTGAAAACCATCATAGTAGAAAGAATTCCATCAAAATCAGTTAAACATTGACCATTTTCAGCATTTTTAAAAATCTCAGTCATCAATTTGCATATTTCATGCAAATTTTGTGATGTATTACAGGGCGACCTTGGTATTTTCTTTTGCAAAAAAATTGTCTTCTAAATGTCTACCATGGAGTGCAGCCAACCCTGAATTAAAATTTTTAGTTTTTACCATACCCCCAATAAAACTCAAATAGACTTTCCCATCATTTTCATTGATTAAGATTTGGGAAAGAAGTTTTAAAGAATCAAATACAGTTTTTGAGCTGTTTGTACAGTCACACATCCAAATAAACTGATCTACTGAGATTGATCTACTTAGATTGTAACACTGCTTAAACAAATATAGAAATTGCTACATGTCCATAGACTTTGAAGAATGCAATACAAATGAATTCATCGACGACGAGTGAACACACAATTACAATGACGGGGTCGTCGCCTGCGTATTCGCTTATGATAGTAACAATGCTATCACGAAACGCTTAATATGACCCGGACGAGAACACAGGTATGACGTATGGACAGACATAACATCGACAACCAAGTCAATGTCCACGGCCTTTGATAACCAGTTGTGGTGCACTGGCGATAAATTCATGCTGTAAAGCTTCTCTTTAAGCCTACCCACACCGGACAACTGAGTTAATCCTGAAAACTCAGGTATGACAACCACCAACCCCACTTCCTGTTCGGTGTATTGTGTTTCCACTCCAAACAATGATTATTTATCTGCCATTCCCATGCATGCCACAGCCAAGTAGCCCAAGGCTATTTGTGTGTATAAGATTACACAAAACAGAGCTGAATAATCAAGGCACTTTTGTGATTGAAATCACTCATCCGTGTTAGGTGTCTTAGTAGGAGAAGTTAAGTTTTCAAATGTGTGATAAAAATAGCTGTGTATCATAATGCCTGAGGTAATAATGTGCATTGAACTATGAATGATCGACAGACCATTTCTCCTAAGGAAAGATATTGCTTCATGTAGACATTATGAATTAGACTATGAAAGAAATTTATACAATTTTTAAGGGACCAACGGATGACTTGAATTCCATCATTTCTTCCTAATGAAATATGATGCAAAATTCAGGAATAAATTGAATAATAGTGTCCCATACAGCAACAAATGTTGACATTTCTATTTTGTTGGATGGATACAATGACAACCTTTTCCTTTCTAGTAATAATTCATGTTTCTCTAGTGGACATTTCACTAAGAGTTATCAATTAATTTTAAAGGATTAACTTATCAGTCAGTCATGTCAATATTGATTTAGTTGAATGATCACAGTTGCTCCACTAGATTCTGTTTTACCAATCTGGTAATATATTGGAAGATTACAATCCACATATATCAATCAAATGCACAACGTCCTTTGAGGAATGTGATCAGGCTGTGATGATCACTTTCAGTCGGACATCAGCCATTTCTATAAAAGATAGAGTTATAGAGTGTAGACATCCTTGACAGACAAAGACTTTGATTTCTCATTTGGCGCACAGACCCTATAGATCATGGCCTCGTTCATCCAACTTGCAATATTAACAGCTTGGGTGCAAATTATGTATGAAAGCCTCAGAGGCAATCCACTTCCTGTTTTAGACTATTAGTCTGCTTGAGTGACGTACCTTGCTTATAGGAAGTAGGCGGTTTTCATACAAATTTTGTTAGGATACTGTAGCATGGGTGTAGCAAGGAAGGAAGGGAGGGGGGGGGGTTCATAAGACCCCAATGCTCCCCAGAAGGTAATAATGTCCAGATTTTATGCTAAAAGGTCCAAACCATGTGCTAAAACGTCCATAAAGTTTCCTAAAAGATCCAGAAATTTTACTTTAAAAGTCCTGTAATTTTGTTAAAAGGTCCAGGTTTTGAGGCAATAGCCTTTTTTCTGCTGTTCAGTAAAATCTTGCCTCTGAACCATTTCAAGACAGCTATTTTGAAACAGTTTTGAAGAAAAAAGAATTATTCTTCAACCCCTTAATGCATAAGGATGGGTACACCCTGGATAGCTTACCCAATCTGCTTAAATAGCAGGTCGGGTAGGTCATGAAATGATTTAAAGGGAGTTTACAGGTAATATTTTTTTTTTCCTTTCATTTTATTCCTCTGATTGTCCACTATCATATAAGAGCAACATGCTTCACCTCTCATCGTATCCTAGCTAAATTGTATTGGTCTTTTTATTCTAACTTTTTGCATTAACTCAGGTAAATCTCTTTGCTGTGGTCAACCTTGTGGTCGAATTTCTGCCGTCTGGAGGTGGTCATCCACTGTCCCGCATCGACATTGTCCGTCTCATCACCGATAGCAATGGGTTTGGAGCGGTCTACATCGGGTCTCTCGTCGTCTTCTTCTGTTTCATTTTTTACTTCTTCCTCAAGGAAGTCAAGTCGCTGAGGAAGCAGAAGGCCCAGTATTTCCGAGTGAGTCATTAATACTTGGAATAACCCACTAGACAAAAAAATATTTCTAATTCCATCACAGGCATTATCAAGAACAATTATGACACTGAAAATAATGAAGGTTCTTCAAAATAACCAGTATTGCATCCCTGCCCTTTTTCATTATTAAGTAAAACTAGCTTTACCAACTTACTACCCTCTAGACATTTTAGTGACAAATTCAAGGTTTAGCTTACTTTTCTTATGAAGATATGTATTTCTTATTATCTACTTCATGAAATCAAATTTATGCCATTTATTATAATTGTTTCTGTCAATACCATGTGCATGTTTTGAGAAAGACATAAAGGATTTTGCAATAAGTAACTGGAAAATTAGTTCTTAAATTCACTTTCAAAATTCATAGCGGCCATTTTTGAAATCTTTATGAGGTTTGGAGTAAAAGATGTCTTAAACACCTTCACAATATCCTTTTCTTCCCATGTAGAGCTTTTGGAACTTAACAGAAGTTGCCATAATTGGATTTTCCATAACCGCCATGATTGTCTTTTTCTATCGACTCTTGATAACCAATGAACTGTTGGAGCATTTCCATCGCACAGGTGGCAGAGCCTACATCAAGCTGCAGTATGTGGCCTACTGGAATGAACTGATGGCTTACATGTTAGGCTGGATCCTGTTCATCGGTACTCTGAAATTCCTTCGCCTACTGCGATTTAATCGGCGTATTGGACTCCTCTCAAGCACGATCCGCCATTGTCGAGCCGATCTGGTGTACTTTGCCATTATGTTCTGCGTGTTTTTCTTTGCCTTTGCGACCACATTTTATCTTATTCTCAACCATTCTGTTTATAATTATTCCGACTTCATTTACACCTGTGAAACACTGATCAGTACAATTTTGGGTAAATTCCACTTTAATGAGTTGGTCCTTGTCAGCAGGACCTTGGGGCCCATCCTCTTTTCCTCTTCATGGGGACCATTACATTTATCCTGGTCAACATGTTTCTCACGATCATCAACGAAGCCTTCAAGAATGTTAAACGAGACATCGCATTACAATCAAACGATTAGATTGTAGAATTCATGATGAACCGCTTGAAACACTTTTTGGAATCAATGACAAGTCAGGTGTCGTAAATACGGACACCGATGAGAAGAAAGAACCAACTGTGGATGACACTCTGAAAGAATTCCCGAAAAAATGGAAGAATTCTTGAGTTCCATCTCCAAAATTTATTTCAACTAAAATATTGATGACATCATAAAGAGTCAAAATAAATCCAAACCAAAACGCTCAGGGCTAATTATTGCATCTTAAAGTGAGGGCATAGGAAAATCCTTTCGTGAACATGTTGACTTTTGGAGAAATCATGGTATCGTACTGCAGTCACTACGTCATGAACTGATATTCTAATTAATTTTACATTTGATGTAATAAAGAATCATTCTTTACTGCTGATGTTGTATTGTATAAATAAATTGTTTTGATTCTTAGAAACTTTGGCTTTCGAGATCAAACTACGATTTGTTTTATATCAGAAAAATTAAAATAATTCTAAAGCAATTTGAAATTGCTTCATAATGCCAGAATTGCTATTAATATAATCAACTGATTCATTTTTTGTTAATTTGTGATAATGATCACATCATTTTTGCACTGATTTTGGTATGCAGTTGCAGTATGTATGGGATGAAGATGTAGTTTGAAGTTGAACAACCTGTACATTGTGATTAACAGTGGAACTTAAGATTTATGTTTTCTATTTTCCATTCTATGACAACTGGTTATGACTGCCATGCGTTTAATTGGTGAAGGAATAGTTTTTTGTAAGACATGTGCATTGTATATAATAGAGGATAATTAAAGGTTTAGTTCAGTGGTCAAGCATGTCCATCGTTAATGAAAGAGGATCTTCAAAAGAAACAACTTAAATGGTGCAGAAAGTATTCAAAAATCTTATTCAACTTTAAAGCTTTTGTCTTATCTGTGTAGAGATGACTGTGTAGTAAGTCTATATGGAAAGTTGGTGTCTTCATCCTAACATAAACAATTATTAGTGTATTTGAAAGGAAGTTATTTTTTCTTCTCTATTTGAATTATTTTTCCTCAAGCTTTCTTCAGGTGGTATATTATAAATACCCTTCCTAGATTCAGCTTTACTACTTTATTTACATATCCCATGGTTTGTAAGCCACAAAATCGCAGGACAAAATATTACAGATAAAGGCTTTTGAGGAATCTGAGGCTATAACATGACAACTAGTCTAATTTCAGCCGCTTCTACACAAATGATACCAAACTTTAAATGTTGATATCTCCTTAACAGAATAAGATTTTTGAATGCTTTCTTCACTATTTCGTTTCTTTTGAAGTCCTCTTTCATATTAGATAGACTTGCTTGACTCCTGAACTAATTCTTAAAAGAAATATAAAAAAAAAAAAACAATTAAAGAATCTAGGTTGCAAATTCTTAATTTGACCACGCTTTAGTTGAGAAGAGTGTGTGGCGATATGATTCAGGTTTTTAAATCCCTATCTGGTAGTAATACTTTGACTTCCTGTTATTTCTTGCATATTTTAACTAATCCTCATGTGACATGTAGTAACAATTTGAAGTTGACCAAAGAGTTCTCACGGATAGATATTTGGCGTTTTAGCTTTTCGCAAAGAGTTGTTAATAAGTGAAATGGTGTGCCTGAGTGAGTGGTTAGCTCCATTTCTGTTCACAATTTCAACGTCAACATTGATAAGCTTTTTACTAACTCTGGGCATCTTTGGTTTTTTCGTGGTGGTTTAGAGGTAAACAGATATAAGCTAAAACTGAGTAGACTTCAAGAAAATCTTTAAATTATATTTGAAAAGATCAAATATGACAAATATAAAACTGCTTTTAAAATAAAACCAGTCAGTAAGTCTAGTTTTTATTATTATTATTATTATTATTATTATTATTATTGTGGTGGTGGTGGTGGTGGTGGTGGTGGTGGTAGTGGTAGTGGTAGTGGTAGTAGTAGTAGTAGTAGTAGTAGTAGTAGTAGTAGTAGTGAGTAGTAGTTTTCATATATTATTATTATTAATAATAATATTAATATTATTATTATTATTATTATCATCATCATTATCATTATTATTATTATTATTATTATTATTATTATCATTATTATTATTATTATTATTATTATTATTATTATTATTGGACTTATTTATATAGCGCCTCCTGTGTATCGAGGCACTTAACAATAAAATCGATAATACATAAAAATACTGTTAATATAAAATATTAAAAAGGACAATATACAAGCATAAAGGAATTGGTAAAAATCCCCAAACAAGATGATAAAACAAGAAAATAAATTTTTAGACAGCATAAAACTTATTCAGTATGAAAAAGATGAAACTTAAGGGCCTTCTTAAAAGTATACACAATTGGAGCCTAGCGGGTTGCAATAGGTAGATTATTCCACAAACGTGGACCCATGACAAAAAAGGCGCAGTCTCCACTGACACGATTAGTTCTTGGCACCACAAGAGTGACATCCTTGTTGGATCTTAGACCACGCGTCCAGGCTCATAAATATGCAGCAAATCTTGAAGGTATGAAGGCGCATTTTTGTTAATGCAGTTGTACACATGCAGTAAGATCTTGAAATCGATTCTCTGCTGGATGGGCAACCAGTGAAGAACACGCATGAGAGGGGAAGCACTTTCACGTTTACCAACACAAAAAATCTTGCGCACTGCACATCTACATGAGCAGATGGGCAAAACACGTTCTTTGCGAAGTGTATGTTATACCCGTCTCAATCAGTAAACAAAACATATTTCCAGTAATTCAGAAAGAGGTATATTAAAACATTGCCTGTGATCTGCCTTTATGACATCACTCTGTACAATGTGAGTCACACTGATCAAATCTTTGAAATGCAATATAGGGCCATTCTCTGTTACGTTACGTGTGAGACCAGCCAGAGAATGGTTCCAGTGGATCCTGGGAGACCCCAGGGGTCCACTAAGTCTCTGTTACGATACATGTGTGACCAGCTAAAGAATGGCCTGATAATTTTCAAATTCTTCTTCTTCACACAAAACTTTGAGAAATGTGATGGTATGATGTCACACTTGGCTTGTTGCCAACTGTTTGTTTACATTTCTCTCAAAAGATTTCAACTTGATAACCCCTTTTTGGAACTTGATATCAACATGGTTTTTCTCATTTTTTTTTTTCTTTCTGCAATGTGATTGGTTGAAATAGGCACACCTCCAACACATACAATGTAAATCTGTTAAATTCTTCTTCTTTTTTTTTCTCGGGAAGCTATAGATCTCATTTTATTTCAATTTTGTGGCTTCAAAAAACATTGGATATGTAAGGAAACTAGTAAAATATAATCTTGTACGGATAATTATAATTTGACACCTTAGAAAAGTTTGAGGGAAAATATTTCAAATTAGTACAAAACTTAAATCAATAGCGAGGATGAGGCGCAAACCTTCTACATTAAACTTTCCATACTAATCATTTAGTAAGTAGTTTCTTCGCTATTTTTTAAAGTCCTCTTTCATACAAGATGAACTTGTAAGACCATTGAACTAATCCTTTAACTATCTGACTATACTGTTGTTTGAAGTTAAATAGTAGAGTGCAGCTTAAGGGGTTGTAGTAGCCCAGTAGTTAGGGCGTCGGTCTCATACTCAAAAGTTACTGGGATCGAATCCCCCCCTCCCCCCCACCCGCCCAGGGCGCTGTGCTGTGTCCTTGATCCCACTGTATCCCTTTTGCTCCACTTCACTCAGCTGTGAAATGAGTACCAGTTTCAGCTGGGGAATTAATCTGTGATGGACTGGTGTCCCATCCAGGGGGAGTCAAGTACTCTTGTCTGCTTAGCACCATGGAAACGGGGTATAAGCACTGGCTCTATAAAGCATAGAGGCTTGATGAGATTTAAATATGTGTAGCCAGGGGATGTCTAGAAAATCAGTTCCTTAACGGGGTTTATGCATATTTTCTGGAATTGCCCAATATTGGGCCCATGGTCACTAACAGTCAATGGGGATTCGAGAAAGTTATGTGAGTCTTTATGTGATTTTGGAGAGAAAAAAGTGCTGCATAGAAATTCTATTTTTATTTTAGAAATAGTAGGTGTATTTTGGTTGAAAAAGTATTGATATCAGAGTAGATTAGTTTTTGAAATTTGATAAGATGTTTTTAAGTTTTTAGCAATATCAAATTCAGTATTAAGTTTTCATGTATTACAGAGCTGGAAAGTATTGTAGATTTTTCTTGGTTATAGTAGAGTAGCTAAGATAATCATGCCATTGTGAACACACCTAACCTAAATTTACAGCCTGTAGCTACCATGGAACACAGGGGAGCCATGCCTCCCTTTTAAAGGTCAGTGTCCCCTTGCGTAAAATAAAACTAAGAAAAATATATGATAAGAGTATATAGAGACTCGGCCTAAGTGCCCCCTCTTGAAGAAGCGTTTCTGTCCACTTTGAGAAAAATACAGGCCACTGATCTGTATACCTAAGAGTTCCATAAGAGAAGCCTTGGACTTCTATATGTCAATGGTTAAAATAGATAGTCTAATGTAAAACTTATGTTTTCCCAGTCCTATAGCAAAATATATTAGAATGTACTCTGTTTTACAAGTGAATGCTCTTTATTTCTCAAACAAATTACAAATTGCTGTCTGTACTAGTCCAAAGGAAATATAGGGATGCATTTAGAAAAATGTGAAGTGCTTTTATTTACTGTGGATTTACTGGGTGCCACTCCTGACACCTTTCAGCCCTTGAAGAACTTAATCAAATCCAAGATGGTGTCCAAAATAGCTTCAGCCACAGACTAAAGCCATTGAAAATGGATACGGTCACATTTTTGTCAAGATTTTTCAGGGCGCTGGGATGCAACTTTCATTGGAAACATAAATCTCATTGCCTTTTTGTCAAGGAACATCACGGGGTGAAGCTATCTGTCACGTGGATGGCTATAATGTGTGACATTGAGAGGATAGAGGCGTGGCCAATATTCTTTTCTTCTGGATAACCAGCCATAAAGGTTTTCTCATTTCCTGGTGATGACGAAGCCGATTCAGCTGCTAAGCTTGCTCTCAATCTTTCCCTACCACCTTCCCCAAAACCCATTCTGACATCAAACCGCTTATTGCTTCCCTTGTTCGTGACTGCTTGCAAACTAGTATGGGTCTCTCAAACGGATAACAATCTCCACAACATCCAGCCCACCATTCCAGCCTAACCCACTGTTCACAATCTCACTCATAAGGACAACGTCCACATTACCCGCCTTAGGACTGGAAACAACAACCTCACACACTCCCACCTCAGTGCCCCCAACTATCTGCAATAATTGCCACTGCCCCTTCACTGTCTATCATGTCCTCATTGACTGCCCCTGTACCAAGGGCATAGGAAGCGGAGGGAGGAGGGTGGGGGGGATTATCCTCCAGTCAAAAATGTGGGGGCGGAAGTGCCCCTCTCCTACTTTTCAGGGGAGTAGTATATAAAAGGAGGGTTCTGGCGCACTTTTTATATCGTTTCATATTTTTGTTTTCACTAATTGGGTTATTTGCGAACTTTTCATGTCTTTTTTCTGGCGCACTTTTTATGTCGTTTTTCTGGCGCTTTTTTTATACCGTTTTCATTTTATTTTTTTGCTAATTGGGCTGAGTTTCTGGCGCACTTTTTATGTCGTTTTCACCAACGGACTGGCGCACTTTTTTTAACGCTTTTATTTCTGTTTTTGATTTTACGAGTCGGGGATTTTTATACCGTTTTTTTTCTTTAACGAACTGAGGTTCTGGCGCACTTTTAATGTCGTTTTTCTGGCGCACTTTTTATGTCGTTTAAATAGACTTGTACACTTTTTTATAACGTTCTTATTTCTGTTTTTCACCTTACGAGTCGAGGGTTCTGGCGCATTTTTTATGTCGTTTTAAAATATTTTTTATTTCACAAAACGGACTGAGGTTCCTGCGCACTTTTTATATCGTTGTTTATTTTTGTTTTCACCAAGGCGGACTGGGGTTCTGGCGCACTTTTTATGTTGTTTTTAATTTTTGCTTTCACTAATTGGGCTGGCGCACTTTTTATGTCGTTTTTTATTTTTGTTTTAACTAATTGGGTTGGGGTTCCGGCGCACTTTCTAAGTCGTTTTTCTGCGGCACTTTTTATGTCGTTTTTATATATATATATATATATATATATATATATATATATATATATATATATATATATATATATATATATATATATATATATATATATATATATATATATATATATATATATATATATATATATATATATATATATATATGTATGTATGTATGTATGTATGTATGTATGTATGTATGTATGTATGTATGTATGTATGTATGTATGTATGTATGTATGTATGTATGTATGTATGTATGTATGTATGTATGTATGTATGTATGTATGTATGTATGTATGTATATATATATATATATATATATATATATATATATATATATATATATATATATATATATATGTATGTATGTATGTATGTATATATATATATATATATATATATATATATATATATATATATATTTATATATATATATATATATATATATATATATATATATATATATATATATATATATATATATATATATATATATATGTATATTTATATATATATATATTGATTTCACTAATTGGGCCAGGGTTCTGGCCCACCCTCTATCTTAAAAATTTATGACAGAAAAATATTGTGTTTTTATTATTTATATATATTTTTGTTCCTTTTTATTTGTTGTATGTAACCCCCAGAAATAAAGCACCGATGATAACAAACGATAATGCTATTTTTTTCCATTTTAGCCTCTATTGTATCAGTTCCTTTTAATTTAGTTTCAACATCCACCCCTTCAACACCCGTTCCTGTATCTAATAGGCTGCCGTATTCTACCCCCGAATCAAGAACTGCAGGTTCTGGGGCTGTGATAGAATTTATATTATAATGCTTACCTATAGCACCTATAGCAAGGTCTTTAGCAACCATAATATTATTGTTGTAGTCAATTTGGGTGTCTATACGCGAAAGCATATTGCTAGGAATCATGTACAAATCTTGACCCAGACTGAAATCTAAAGGAGTTAGGTCAGGGTATCCTGATAGCATTGAATGGAAGATGGGAGATCTATAGGAGCAGCCACCGCATCCTCAACATTTCGAATAAATTGTTGTTGAGCAACCAGACCACCAACACCAAGAATTTGACTGTAAGTTTGTGCTTGAGCACCTAAAACAGCCCACCCAAGAACACGAATGACTGAATGATGTCATTGATATACTTGATACCAAGGTCTGTGAAACCACTAGTTGGTTTGATTATTTTTAAGTAACGAGTTTCCATATTCGATGGTTGACTGATGTAGTCGACGGTCAGCATCACTGCCCAGTCACCAAATGACATGATTTTCTTATCATAGTAATTGCTGCTGAGGTAGATGAGCCTCCTGCCACCCAATTTGTTTCCCATCTTCCAGAAGCTGTTTTTTTTCTTCATAATTACCCAAATTAATCTTTTAGCAGCTCTCACCTTCGCTTTTAAGACTTTATAACGTTCAAATTCTGCAACGACCGTCTGAAATTCCGAAGCAGAAACGCTCCCATCTTCGACGGCTTTACTGACAAGGTCTACGATGCTGTTAAGCTTAAAAGAAGCAATTGTTGCAATCTGACGATGCTTCGCAACTTTCTTATCCATCCGTGCTCCTAAATAATTACAGAGTACACTACCAAAACAACATACAGTAGCAGCACCTTCCATAGCAATCGCTACTGGTGCAGCAACAATCGTAGCCAAAACACCTATTCCAGCTGCGCCAAGTCCCCCACTGGTTGTTTTAATATAAGCACTGTCTACTGCTTCAAACCCATGGGAGACGTGTATATTTGCGGCTTAGACCTTCTCGGGTAGAAATCTCAGTTTCAAGGTAACTTTTTACTTGTGTCATATGTTGTAAGCGGAAATCGCTGGCTCCCTCAGCCACCTCATCAAGAGGAGCTGACGGTAATGTTGGATAAATGCTGTCAACAACCTTCATAGCTAGTTTAATAGTAACGTCACTTCAATTATTATTATTAAATTATCATGTATGAGTTAACCATAGCCATCACGCACCTCTAAGGTGATGGTGTTTAACACATCTCCAGCAAGAGGATGCATCATGGGGTATAAATATGTTACGTGAGTAATTTCCCCTACTTCTTCATTAACAGTCATTTTTGTCAGTCTATCTGTCTATTGCTAGGACGCCCCTCAACAATGTTTCGAGCGAGATATAATTCCAGAAGGTGAATACATACAGAAAGATCCATTAAAAGGGGAGGCACGTGATCATTCGTATATACACCTGCACCCATCTATTCATCCGTGAGATTTATTCCCAAGAGATATAGAAAGTTACTGCTGAATTTGACTTCGCAAGTAGCCGGTATGACTAATTTGATTTGTAAAGTGTTTTGTTCTAAGACCATACCTCCTCTTTCTTCTCTTTCTATCTCCCTATCAACTCTTTTCTTGAGTGTATTGAAAGTATAGAAGCCTCGTTCAATGGTTACTCTTTTACTTCGCTTACCATCTGGAAGTGAACATCTAATGTTTAAAAATCCACGGTCCTTCAGTTTGTACCAACCATTGGTATAGAACACACCTGTAATACCTACCTCTTTTACTTGAAGAGGGGGTTTCTAGGTTTCTTGGTTTACCGGTGAATAGATGTGTTCTGTAATACATCGTATGATGATTATTTTGATAGCAATGTAAGTTCAATGGGGAGATTGTGGTTACTGAAAGGTTTACCATTGTTTCGTACCTCCTTCGAAAATTGATGCATTTTTGGATGACTATATCGTATATGAGTCATTCGGCCTATATCAGTCTTATTAACAAGAAATTTACCAAGTCTATCAGTGGGATGCCCATCAACAAGGTTATGCGAAACATCTAACTCTCGGAGGTGAATTCTGGAGAAAAGATTCATCATAAGAAAAGGTACACGATCGCTCCTATACACACCTGGATTCATTACCCTATTTTCATCAGGAAGTTCGAATCCCAAATGCTCTAAGAGATTTTCACTTAAAAGAAGGGCAGCCTTATCTGGCACACTTATACGGATCAGTGAGGTGACCGGCTCGAAATCAATACCTCCCGCATCATTTTGGATTATCCTTTTATCTAATCTCTTTTTAAGCATATCGAAATTATACAGGTGTGCCTTAATCTTCGTTATCCTGGTCTTTCTACTATCAATTACCAAAACATTAATCTTTCCATCCTTATCAAGGTTATACCAACCACTGGTAAAGCTCACATCACCGATTCCTACTTCGCTAACCTGGGGCGGGAATTGTAGGTTGGTGGGTTCTCCGGTGACGATATGCGTAGTGTAATACATCGTACTATTAAAGGTCATATGATATCTTTAATTTTGTTGTCTGGATACCCATGCGATAAGTGCACCGCCCACTGCAAGCACAAGTGCCCACAAGTGACTCCCTACCTTTGTAAATATTTCACCAATTAGATTGAAAAGCAAAGAAAGGGCACCACCAATGATTCCCGGTAGAGCTGCACCAAGCCATTTACCAAAACGTTTCATTACCCGACTCAGTGCTTTGACAACATTATTCTTCAATGGTGGCGTCGGCTGTGGTGTTGGCACGGGAACTCCTCCCAGCCCAAGTGCCAGTATGATAGTGAATATTATAACCCTAATGCGGTCATAATGGAAGCAATCGTCACACCCTGCTCTTGAAACAATTTAACCAAGTTTTTTCGCAGAGAAAGGTCGCTATATACAAGCTCACGCGCAAGGTCACGTATCTGCAGTACCTGAGACTTCAGATCACCACGAAGTGTGTCTATGCTAGTCTGTAGAGCGTCTTGCCTACCTTCCAGCTGTTCAATCTCTCTGCGTATACGTGTCTTTTCGTCTTCATCGCTGGTTGCTTCGAGGCGGTATGTTGCCTTTTCAAGTTGTCGGTTGGTTTCCCCAAGCTTGCTTTCTTAAGCTGATAATGTACCTCGTATAGTTCTAAGCTGCTTGTCGAATTCCATGAGCTCCCGTAGGGGTAATGAGGGAGCTTCAGTCTGAACAGCTACATCTGTTTCCCTATTAATTCTTCGATATCATCCAACAGCGCATTTAGATCGGGATCTGTGCTATCAAGGATGTTAGACGCCGTATTCTCTATTTCGGTAGTAGCATTTCGTCTAGAACTATCACCAAATACTTCCCTGATTGCCGCCACCCCTCCTCTTTGTTTCTTGATTGATGATACAGTGATCCATCCACCAGTCTGAACGTTGTTGAGGCGAATCTCACTACTCCTGTTTGTAAGATACAAATTATGCGCTGAATTCAACTTAAATAGGTCATACTTTGGAGTACCAGTAATTTTCATATCATCGTAAAATTTGTTTACGAGCTGAATCTTGCCAACTTCACGCTGTTGTTCTGTTATAGACAGATACAACCAATCAACGCTAGTTTCAGCCGCAGTGGATACATCGGGAAGGAATTCGTCATAACCATTCAAGTACGAGTCATCAACCGGGTCATCAGTCAGGTTATCCCCAAAATCATCCATTGGTATATCCTCCATTGTTATTAGATCGTCGATTTTAACTTCAATTTAACAAGAAATAAGCAGAGCCCATTCCAATCGTAACAATTGCAATAAAAGCCAATTCTCGGTTGTGTTGTTGACGGGATGGTAAATAGACGTCTTCTAGGCTAGGCTTCAAATCTAGTCAAATAGAATCTGCACCGTAAACCTGGTTGTAAAATCTCATTGCGTCATCTACATTTTTGAAGGTCTGCACAACATGTCTTTCTGTCATAAGTCTTTGATTCATCCTGTCCAGCTACTCTTGCCTCTCACGAGCCCATTCAATTTGAGCTGCCTGCAGTTTTTCCACGGCTTTATCATGACGTATACGTTGTTCCTGTGCAGCAGGGTCCTTGGCGAGTTGACTAAATACAAAGTTTGAACCTGGAAATTCTAGGGCGTTTACTAGAGCCCCACCAACAAGCATGGCATTCGTAGCTGTCACTAATATCTATCAGACACATATATTTAATTGGGTGGTGTAGTAATGATTTTATCGAGAATAATACCTTGGAAAACTAACCACTCACGAGTCATATTAGCTGCTGTAAAGTCCAATATAAGGAGTGCTACATCACGAGGTTTCATCCCTAATAAGGGTGGTGGCTTCAAGCTTTTCATACAGCACTTCCTACGACTGCATAGCCTGTGGCTAGTAAAGCTTTTGTTCCGCCCTGGTACAGGAAATTGATATCTTGGTTAGGTTGCGTCATTGTCTAGTATATATAACCATCCCAGTTATGTTCGATGGGTTTTCAGGCATTAGGAGACTGGGTGTCGGGGACTAGGTGTATTACAATTTTGAGCTAAAACAACAGCAGGAGAAGCAACTACGATAGTGGTAGCAGCTAGTACACCCCACCAAATATCCCAAGAAGCCCTAGGTGGATCTACAGATTTTGTCTCTGCAGCGGCTACCTGCTAGGGTTTCTTCATCTTCCGAAGTTCCCCTTCAAAGCGCTCGGCCTCCTTCGGATGCGGGACATCCATCGTTATCTGACGTTTTGCCTTGCGTGCTCCGCAGCACGTTTCCCGGCTTCCACCCTCTTGGGGGTTTTCAAGCTCTGCACCTCCATTGTTTAAATCATTTGTTTTTGTATATTCAATATGGCGTCCAGTTGTAAGAACCATACTTACTGGTGCAATCCAGAACCCCCATTTATGAAATATTCTGCAGGTAATACTTTTCAATGCATTGTTTATAAAGTGATCTTCTCCAAGATCTGTAACAAGGGCCTGCTCACTATCAATGTTAAATATACTGGCTGCTGCACGTGCATATAAATTTATTGCTGTTTTCCTTACGCTTTTAGTCATCTTATCACCAAGACAGCATGCAATCGTTCCACATCTGCACCCGACATCTCTTGCAAGCTGTTGGGATTAAATATGCTTCCCTAAATAGTCCATGGACATGCCTCCATGGATAACGAAAACTAGTTGCCTGCGGTGGTCATCTTGTGATGGCTGCTCTTCAGGCGATGGCTGACGTAGTGATTCTATAAGACTATCGATATTCATTATCACTCTACGAACACGCAATACAATGGGGTAAATGTACCACAGGTGTAGTGCAAGTAGGATTATTAATAATTCTGTGTTCAACATGGTGTTATCGCTGGACATTACTTAAGCACTAATTAGGCATTACTAAGAATTACTTAACTATTACTAAGCATTACGTAGCAATTGTTAGGCATTACTTAACTATTATTAAGCATTACGTAGCAATTGTTAGGCATTACTTAACTATTACTAAGCATTACTTAACTATTACTAAGCATTACTTAACTATTACTAAACATTACTTAACTATTACTAAGCATTACTTAACAATTGCTAAATTTACTTAACTATTACTAAGCATTACTTAAATATTACTAAGCATTACTTAATTATTACTAAGCATTACTTAACTATTACTAAGCATTACTTAACTATTACTAAGCATTACTTAACTATTACTAAGCATTACTTAACTATTGCTAAGCATTACTTAACTATTACTAAGCATTACTTAACTATTGCTAAGCATTACTTAACTATTACTAAGCATTACTTAAGTAGTATTAAGCACTTCTTAACTATTACTAAGCATTACTTAACTATTACTAAGCATTACTTATTCAATTGTGTACTCAAAAGGTAGTCCACTTTTAACACAAGTTTAGCATACTTTGTACTTGATAGCTGATCACGGATTTTTTGCCACTTTTCTTGTGGAATGCCACCTTTCCTTTCATAACTCGATCACAGCAATGAGCTGACTTGTAGTGGAATAAAGCAACCCACTTAGGCTGCTCACGCACATTAGTAACAACCGAGTTCCATTTTTGAGTTAACACCCATAGCGAGTGCTGATGATGTCTACCTGAAAAAGCTAAGTTTGGTAATGCTCTCCTCTTTTTCACAAGGTCACTTTCTGCAGATCAATCATCGACTATGCAGAGAGTAGGTATACGTTTTTGCAATTTCTCACCAGAGGGATCTAGAGAGAAGACATTGCAGTCGTCAGAAAGGGACTCGCGTTGTAAGTATGTTTCATTGTAAGACCAGGTGGGGCATAATATGAAAATTCTGGCAAATACGCCTGAATAGCTGGTTTCTAAGAGATTCAACACATACTGCGTCTTTCCAAAGCCTGTTTTACCGCATATTGCAGTGTGGGGATCTCTTGGTGAGTCAATTTTTATATAGTTTTTACATCTAACTCCACACTCTGGCTAGACGACCATTCTTGATAACCAGTTGTTTATCCGAGATGACGAAGTAGTACATAATCACTTTACATTCAGCTCCAGGAGTGCGGTTGATCTCTAGAGTCATGCCTACACTGCCGTTACCGAGCTTGCAGCCGTTACCATGTAAAGCATCATCATCGGTGCTGCGCAGATCAAAAACAAGTGCATAGTGTTTTTGGAGATGTGCTGATAAATCAATGGCATGTAGACCGATCTCCTTAACAACTAAGCCTACCTCGGGATTGAGGCCCTCGCCCATGGACAATCTACCTGAGCCAAATACCTTCTTAGCCTCGTCCCAGTGCTGGTATGGGAGAACGCCTTGGGCATATAGCTGGTTAGGAACACCTTCAATGTTTACACTGATCTTAGTGATATTGGGATTCATGAAAGTCTCAGGTTTTCGTGCAAATCGACCATCATCAACTGGTTTGACGAACAACAGGACAACGCCGCTGGTACTGTGTTGAGATTAATTCAAAGGGATAGTCCACACAGAGCTAGTGAGGTATAGCATTTCTCTCCGGTGCCTCTGTATATCTGTATAGTTTACCAGGTACTCATTCAATATTTTATTTCGGATCTCTGCTGCAAGGCTCGCTTGATTCACAATATCAAATTCCAGAGTCAAGTTCTTCAGAGTGTAGGAAGCGTTAATGTAATCGTCTGCAATGATAACTTTCTCGTTAGGTGCAAAGTATATGATGTATTCAAACCAATCGTGCAAACCTGATGGGTAAAATGGGGCGTGGCCACTCTAAAGACTAAATTCTAATGGTATAGCAAATCAATTGCCAAAAGCTTTAGCAATCGCGTTGTCACCCTTATTATTATCAGCTGTATCACTAGCACCTACACAAATTTTTAGACAATTTTCTCTGCTTATGCCCTGGTAGTTGCCGTTAAGTATCGTGCTACAGGGTAGCCATAGGTCTGCATAGTTGTAGAACATATCTGCGCTGTCCAAACTCATAAAAACCTCACCTTTAAGTTGTACCTTTAGTTTGCCCACAATGTTGCGGCCTATGTTGTTGACAATAATGCGATTCCCATCTGTGCTATTCAGAGTGATGTTGAAAGCCAGTCTGACGGTGCCTGGGACAATGACATCATGCTGCTGCAGCTTCGGGAATTGACAATCACATGATTACCTGCTGTGGCCGTTGGGGTATCAAGAGTAACTTGATGAGTTGTGCTTACACCTTTCACACCCAGACCTGTGTGGGTCCTTCGTGTATGCGCAAGTTTCTTTCCGTAATTCATCGCCATATTGAATACATATGTCATATGTCTAATATGAGATGAAACTAGCAGAGATATACTATAGTCCTCAGAGGTATTAGAGAGGAATTCCAGCTATGAAGAAACTTGCAAAAGCTGCAAAGGTGCTGAAGATGAATCCCGGGTTTGGCTAAAGAAGCAGGCTATGTGGCAGATCTACCTGCCTCCTCTCTGCTATATACCACGACCTAAGTTTGACATTTCTACACCAAATCAAGTCCATCAAGCTGACCTCTTGTTTCTACCGCATGACAAAGTTGGACGCAAGACCTATAAATATGCATTAGTTGTGGACGATGTTGCCAGTCGGTATAAAGAGGCTGAGCCTTTAAGTTCGAAGTACTCAACAGAGGTTGCTTCTGCATTTACCCGCATCTATAAGCGTAGTCCACTTGATTGGCCGAAACTACTTCAGGTGGATCCAGGGCGTGAGTTCATAGCTTCTGTAACTAATACATTGAAGAAGCACGGTGCTGAGGTGAGACGTGGAATCCCAGACGTTCATCGCAATCAAGCTTTTGCAGAGCGGTTTAATCGTACACAAGCAAAACGGTTGTTCGGACATCAGTATGTTTAGGAAATGAAATTGTCTAAGGGAAAGAGATCGACAGAATGGGTAGAGAGACTATACCTGCAATTGTTTCAGCTTTGAACAACGAAGTCACACGACTGATTGGAAAGAAGCTTGTCAATGCTATCAAAGATAAAATGGTGAAACAGAAACCATCATCTCCAGCTGATCGTCCTGTTGGCTTGGGGGGAGCAAAAAGCACATGCCGATGCTGTAATGCGTTATCTATACCAACCAGGTGAGCTGAAAGGAGGTCGACGTCGTGCTACAGACCATGTGTGGTCTGTCAATGTTTATCGGATAGGACAGTCTGTTACAAAGCCTGGAGAGCCTGTCCTATACTATCTTCAAGATGGTCCGGGCCGTGAATTTGTCCATGAAGAGTTGTTGATTGTTCCTCACAACACCGAGCTCCCACCAAATGGGAAAAAATGAAATAATGCAAGATGCAATTAGAAATAGGGTATTATAACGACATATGATGTCAGTACGTGCAGACAACAAGTGTAATTGGCTACCGCTAGGTAAGAAAGAAAAACGTGGAAGACCTGCTATGTATGATCAATGCTAGCAGCATCGAGTAGTGATTAGAAATGGTAAACGTCCAACAACACCATGCCGCAAGTGTGGGGTTGGTGTTTATTCTCAGACACAACTTTGCCGTGGTTGTGGTGGTAAAAAGGTTGTTACAAAGGTATTGCTCATTAAAAAACAAGCTCGTATAGACTTTCAAGATGTGTTCGCCGAAATAATGCTGTTGCTATGTCCCTACTAGAGACATAGTGTATCATAGTATACCGTCTGGTGTGACAACCTATTAGAGACATAACATACTATAGCATAGCAGCGTATAATGAATAACTTAAATAGAACTGCACTTAGAAGAGAGAGTCGAGGCGTTGAGAAACTTTGTGGTTCGAAACAATATCCTCCTTGATGGCCCATCAGGCAGAAGAGGAAATTATATTAAAAACGACTACATAAATGACTACATTGCTTATAGGTATATGAGGCCAGTTCCTGCTCTGAGAGCACGAAGGCCTGTTCCGGCTCCTAGAGCACCGAGACCTGTGCCTGCTCCTAGACCTGTTCCTGCACCAAGGGTCAGATGGGCACCTGGGACAATTGGCAATTACCTGTGCAATTGGCAGATGAATATCGCAGATGGGCACCGATTGGGTGCTGACCCACTAGCCTTATTAAACGATGTTCGCCCCGCAATTCACCGGAAGGTAGTAGAAGAGGTTGGAGCCCTTCGCGGGTTAAAATTCCAGTTAGCACTCAGAATGGGGCTGAAGAAGGATAATGTCGATGGAGAAACAGAATTTACAAGCCCAGTATTTTGCAGCCATCAGATGGATGTCCTGCAAGTGAACGAGATTGATGTAGCGCTCAACAACGCTTTCCTACGCATGATATAATCTCTTGAGCAATGGACTCAGAGAGGATCAGGATGGATGGTGGATAGAGTGGAGGACCTCTGGCTGAATATTTCCCGGTACTAACCACTACGAGGCAGATCCTATATTGGTTTGGTGAAAGAAGTCAAATCCAAAAATTCTATCATCAATTTGAAGAACCATGATGATAACTGCCTCTGCTGGGCTTCTCAGATCTGTTCTGTTTCCAGCAAAGAAAGATCCACAAAGATGCAGCAAGTATCCCTCTATCCCTAAAAAGATATCTTAAACTTTGAATCAATAGAGAATACAACTTTACTCTCCCAAATTGGGAAGGTTGAAAAACAAAACAATCTGGCTATTAACGTCTTTGGTTGGGATAAAGGGGTGATCGTTCACAGACTCGGCAAACAAGACAAGAACATCCCCAGAATCAGCCTTCTATTGATTGAGAAGGCATGTAAGTTCCACTACACGTGGATTAAAAACCTCAGCCGCCTGCTCTATGATCAAAGCACCCATCGAGAGCGTAAGCACTTCTGCGAGAGGTGGCTACATGGCAGAATGGCTATTCCAGGAAAGATCTGCTCGAGGCCCACAGACCTGATTGCATGTGAATTGGTCAAACAGCAGTATGCATTGAGATGCTGAAAGAGGGCGAAAACAAGATATCCTTCTAGAACCATCACAATCAGCTTCCAGCGCCTTACGTAATTTACGCAGATTTTGAGGCACTCACCTGTAAGATAGATGGTCCTGGATCCAACTCCGCACAATCCAATATCCAGAAAACTCAACAGCACGAAGCGTGTGGCTATGGGTATGTTGTGGTCAGGTGTGATGGTCGTACAGAATCTTCCGTAGTATATCGAGGACAAAATGCAGCTGAGAAGTTCATTGAGGCTTTGCAGCAGGAAGAAACTAAGATCAAAGCAGTTCTGGCAAACCCTCGACCTATGATAGTCACCAGAGAGGATTGGCGTGCACACCGGACAGCGCAGGATTGTCTTATATGTAAAAAACCTCTATATGGTGACTCTGTCTGAGATCACTGCCATATCACAGGTAAGTACAGAGGTGCTGCGCACAATGCCTGTAACCTGAAGCTGCGCCAGAGCTCCTTAAGAACCACAATCCCAGTTGTGTTCCATAACCTTGCGAGGTTATGACTCTTATTTGATCATGCAAGCCATCAGCAAAGTGGAAGGAAAGATAACCTGCATCCCCAACAACATGGATAAGTATATATCCTTCTCCTTAAGACAGTTAAAGTTTATCGATAGCGCACAATTCCTGCTTACGTCATTGGATAAGCTGGTTGCGACTAAAGACTCTGTTGACTTCTGTATTACAATTGAATATTAACCGAATGATAAAAAGAGACAATTGTTATTGCGTAAGGGGATTTATCCCCATGAATATATGGATTCCTAGCAACGGTTTGGAAAGTGCCTACCTCCGCAAGATGCCTTCTATAGCAATCTTACGGAGGAACATATCTCCAATGAGGATTACCAACATGCGCAGGAGGTTTGGGGGGCATTCGAATATGATACTGTGGAAAATTATCACGACCTATAACTGCGGACTGTTGTTTTTCTACTAGCTGATGTATTTGAGGTATATCGAAAGATATGCTTGCGGCAGTATAGTCTGGATCCAGCACACTATTATACAAGCCCTGGATTATCTTGGTATGCACTCTTAAAACATACAGGTATATAATTGGAACTGTTAACCGACTATGGCATGCACCTGTTTTTCGAGAAAGGTATGAGAGGTGGCATTTCCATGGTATCCAAGCGCTATGCCAAAGCCAACAACCCCTCAGGCTATGACGATTCTAAACCTAACAATCATATTCTCTACTTAGACGCAAATAAGCTGTATGGTTGGTCGATGAGTCAAGCACTGCCCACGGGTGGATTCGAATGGGTGGAGTAGGTGCCCCCGCTGAATACGCTTTCACTCGATGCAGAACAGGGTTACATACTCGAGGTGGACCTTGAGTATCCCCAAGAGCTACACGACGTCCACAATGCATACCCACTTTCTCCGGAACGTATGAAGGTTCCGAACGAGTGGTTGTCAGATTATCAGCAAGGGCTTCTAAACTCGTCAACTGATGTTGAAAAGTTGGTTCCCAATCTCTGTGATAAAAAACGCTATGTTGCGCACTACCGCAATTTACAACTCTACCTCTCTTTAGGTATAAAGTTGACAAAAATACATCGTGCAATTCGGTTCAATCAAAGCAAATTAATGGAAACCTACATCAGCATGAATACAGAACTCCGCAAGAAGGACAAGACCAGCTTTGAGAAGGACCTCAACAGGCTGAAGAACAAAAGTGTCTTTGGTAGGACTATGGAAAATCTGCGTAAGTGTGTAGACGTCAAACTCGTGAGAGCCTCTGAAGAAGACAAGCTTCGCCGGTGGATAGCCAGCCCCGCGTTTGCAAGGCATGAGATATTTGATAACGATCTAGCTGCCCTACACATACATAAGCGTCGGCTGATGCATAACCGACCAGTCTACGTTGGGATGTGTGTCCTGGACCTGAGTAAACATCTGATGTACGATTTTTTTTACAACAACCTGAGGGAGCAATATGGAGAGCGGTGCAATCTTCTCTATACAGATACAGATAGTCTTCTGCTTGAAATCTAAACTGAGGATGTTTATGCTGATATGAGTTCTGAGTCACACTTCTATGACACGAGTGATAATCCGACAGACCACCCGCTCCACAGCACCACGAACAAAAAGGTGCTTGGCAAAATGAAAGACGAATGCGCCGCAGTACCCATCGGCGAGTATATAGGACTTCGACCCAAAATGCATTCTATCCTGAAGGAAGATGGAGGCGAAATCCGAAATGCAAAAGGCGTTAAAAAGTATGTTGTGAAAAAAATATATACGACATCAGCTGTACAAAGAAGCACTATATGACAGCAAGACATTTCGTCATGGTATGAATCTATTAAGAAGTGAACACCACATTATATATAGCATGCGAATGAATACAATTTCCTTGTCACCTCTCGATACCAAGCGCTGGGTTGTGAGTGGATCACCCACCGCTATGGCCTTTTGCTACAGGGATTAAACATACAAAAGGTAAAACGAAAAAGAAAAAAGAAAAAATATATATATTTTTTTTTTTCTGTCATAAATTTTCAAGATAGGGTAATGGGCCAGAAGCCCATCCCAAAACAAAAATGATAAAAATGGTATAGAAGTGCGCCAGAAAAACGACATAAAAAGTGTGCCAGAAAAACGGTATAAAAAATGCGCCAGAACCCCCGACTCGTAAGGTGAAAAACAGAAATAAAAGCGTTATCAAAAGTGCGCCAGTCTGCTTAGTGACAACGACATAAAAAGTGCGCCAGAAAAAACGACATAAAAAGTGCACCAGAAAACGACATAAAAAGTGCGCCAGAAAAACGACATAAAAAGTGCGTCAGAACCCCAGTCCGCTTGGTAAAAAACGGTATAAAAAGTGTGCCAGAACTCTCGACTCGTAAGGCAAAAAACAAAAATAAAAGCATTATAAAAAGTGCGCCAGTCCGCTTTAGTGAAAACGACATAAAAAGTGCGCCAGAACCTCAGCCTAATTAGTGAAATTTAAAAACAGTATAAAATGTGCACCAGAAAAATGACATAAAAAGTGCGCCAGAAAAATGACAAAAAGTGCGCAAGAGAAACGACATAAAAAGTGCGCCAGAAAAATGACACAAAAAGTGCGCCAGATAAACGACATAAAAAGTACGCTAGAACCTCAGCCCAATTAGCGAAAACAAAAATAGAAAAACGACATAAAAAGTACGCCAGAACCCCAGCCTAATTAGTGAAAACAAAAATAAAATACGACATGAAAAGTGCCTCAGAAACCCCCTTTTATTTACTACTAGGGAAGAAAATTCTTTATTAGGCTTATTTGTGCCCACTGTGAAATATATAAACCTTTTCGGCGCTTGTTTGTCTGATTTATTCTATTATAATTTATAATACCTCGGTCTGATTCCGGGTCCGATTTAGTTTCCCCATTCATAATCATTTTAAGTGACCACACTGAGCCGGAAAATGTAGCATTACATCGTATATACCGACGGAGCGCTTGCGTATGTGTAACATACAGAATGCACTTAGTACGTGTGCATGTAGGTGACAGGTAACTGCACTGCGAGCGTGTATGTTGCCGCCTACGTCGTGTCTTATACAAACTTAATTGTCTATTCTTTGTTAAAAATAAAAATAAAAATAAACTTAAAAAACAAAACTTCCCACAATTGTGAAAATAAATGGGACAAAATCAAGACTTTTGAATGAGGGGAAGAAGAAGGTGGTGGAAGGTTCGTGGTACATACAGAATGCACTTAGTACGTGTGCATGTAGGTGACAGGTAACTGCACTGCGAGCGTGTATGTTGCCGCCTACGTCGTGTCTTATACCAACTTAATTGTCTATTCTTTGTTAAAAATAAAAATAAAAATAAACTTAAAAAACAAAACTTCCCACAATTGTGAAAATAAATGGGACAAAATCAAGACTTTTGAATGAGGGGAAGAAGAAGGTGGTGGAAGGTTCGTGGTACTTTTTTAAGCCCCCCCCCCCCCTCCCCACCTAAGAAAAAAAGGTTCCTACGCTTTTGCCCTGTACAACCTCCCCGAGCTTCCTTCATTTCTTACAATTCCATTGCCGAGCTCTTCCGTATAAAATATCTTCTTTCTTCATAATACCTCCCTCTTCTTCATAATACCTCCCTCTACAACTATATTTAGTCTCCCACCTTCCCCTTTCTGTTTCCATGTTTTAATTTATTTCATTTTACCCCATTAAACTTGCTCTTATGATCCTAGCTTCAGTGACTCTCAACATTTTTTCAGATTATTCCTCTGACCTTTCTCCTACCTCTGATATAATTTAACCTCTCGGGCACAATTTGACCTCAAGTGCCGCTAAGCCTCACCAAACAAACAAACAAGTCTAACAGCTCATTATAGAAGCATGCCTAGTACTATATAAATAAGATTCAAGTCACAAACATTATTTAACTTCTCAGATTCTAAATGTATATTTTGCATGGTATATCTGAAATGGATGAATCCTCTGATGGAGCCTTAGAGTTTGAACAAAATTCTTCTTCAACGGTTCAACATTTACAAGCCGTTTATATGACTCCAAACATAATGTTGGTTGCTTAAATTTACATTCCTTGTGTTGATTTTAAATCATTTTTCGGATATCAAAAACAAAAAATCTTCAGAGCTTTCGGAGCTTCGCCCCTGGACAACTGTCCAAGGCTTCGCCCATGAGTCCACAATTTTTACCCAATTTTCTCTATTTTAGGGGGAAATTTCTCCTGCCTGTTTAGAAATGATTATTTTTATCTGAGTAGATATTAAAAATAAAATCTGAAATTGTCTTCTTTTCATCACTTACTGACTTGCATTTTAGAAATTTGTGTTGATTTCAAATCATTTTTTGGATATCAGAAACAAAAATCTTCAGAGCTTCTGGATCCTCGCCCCTGGATCCTTCCAAGGCTTCGCCCATGAGTCCAAATTTTGACCGAATTTTCTCTATTTTCATGCTTGTCAGTAGTAATTTCTCCTCTGCCTGTTTCGAAATGGGTAATATTTATCCTAGTAAATATTAGACCTAACAATAGAATATGAAATTGTCTTCTTTTCATCACTTACATTTTGGAAATTTGTGTTGAATTTAAACCATTGAGGGGCATCATAATCAAGAAATCTTCGCCCCTTGACCCAAGCTTCCAAACAGGAGCGTAGGAATCGAGGGCCAAGCCCCCCAAATAATTTTACTGCCCAGGAGAGGGGGAGAGAAGAACCATTTTGGTCCGCCTCCCCCAATAATGATAGTTATAACGAATTGATTTTGACCAGTCCAGTCAGCCAGTCAGATTTCATGGCATATATTTTCCAAAAATCTTCAATTTTTGTGCAATTTGCTTCAATTTTTAAGCAATTTCCTGTATTTTCGGGAAAATATGAATTTGTCTTCAATTTTCCCGAAATTTTCTTCAATTTTCGTAAAGTTTCCTTCCTTTTCGTAAAATCTGATTCATTTTTGGTGCAATTTCCTTCATCAATTTTGGTAATTTTCCTTCAGTTTTGCAGCTGTCACATTTTGAAGGTTATAAATATATATATATATATATGTGAATAAAGGTTATAACGAATTGATTTTGACCCAGTCAGCCACTCCAGTCAGATTTCATGGCATATATTTTTTTAAATTGTCTTCATTTTCGTAGAGTTTACTTCAATTTTTGTGCAATTTCCTGTATTTTCAGGAAAATGTATTTCATTTTGGAAAATTTGTCTTCAACTTTCCGGAAATTTCCTTCAATGTTCACAAATTTTCCTTCATTTTCGTAAAATCTGCTTCATTTTTGGTGCAATTTTGGTAATTTTTCTTCAGTTTTGCAGCTGTCACATTTTTCTGAAAATTGCTTTAACTTTCGTGCAATTTGTTTGTTTTTTTTGTAAAATTTCCTTCATTTTTGTGCATTTTGCTTCAATTTTTGTGCAATTTCCTTCATTTTCGTAAAAAATATTTCAATTTAGTGTGCAAATTTCTTCCGTGGCAGTTTTCTGTAATTTGCGGGAAATTTCTTTAATTTTTGTGCAATTTTCTTTAATTTTGTGAACTTTGCATCCATTTTTGTCCAATTTCTTTCATTTTTTTCAATTTTCGTAAATTATCCTTCATTTTCGTGAAATTTGGATGAATATTTTTGCAAATATTTTCATTTTCTTAAATTTTTCTTAAATTACCTTAATTTTTCTTCAATTTTCGGGAAATTTCCTTCATTTTCGTCAATTTTTGGTACATATATTTCCAATAATTTATCGACCGTGATAAGAGATACATACATTTTGGTACTGAGATTTGTTGAGACAAATGATAAAATCTGGCCTCCAATATCAAATACTTTCCTACCTGCCTACGCCGCTCGCTGCCAAATTTTCTCAATTTGCAGGGAAATTCTGCAAATACATATCTGAATAGATATAAACAAATATGAAATTGTCTTCTTTTTATCACTTACATTTTGGAAATTTGTGTTGATTTTAAACCATTGTGGGGCATAAAAATCAAGAAATCTTCTGAGCTTCCGGGGCTTCGCTCCTGGACCATGAGCTATTGAAGCTAAGAATTGGAGCTAACTACCCACTCAGGCAAACCATTCCACTCAGTAACAACTCTTTGCGAAAAAATAAAATGCCGAATATCTATCAGTGAGAACTCTTTGGTCAACTTTAAACTGTTACCACGTGTCACATGAGGATTAGCTGAAACATGTAAGAAATAACAGGAAGTCAAAGCATCACTACCAGATAGGAACTTAATAACCTGAATCATATCGCCGCGTACTCTTCTCAACTCAAGCGTGGTCAAACCAACTTAGAATTCGCAACCTAGATTCATAAGAGAGATTCCTTACTTCGGGAATAAGTCTGGTGGCTCTTCGCTGAACCTGCTCCGAAATGAACTTATCCTTCTCATAAAAGGGACTCCAAGCATGAATAGCAATACTCAAGGTGAGGCCTGACAGACTGCTGATACAAATTAAGAACAACCTCTCTACCAAGAAAACACAAATTTCTTCTAATAACACCAAGCATCTCATTTGCCCTTGCAGCTGCTAAAGCACACTGCTTAGAAGGCTTCAGATTGCTAGTAATGACAACACCTAGATGCCTTTCTTGATCAACACAACCAAGATTTGAACCATTCATGCAGTAATCAAAAGCCAAATTGCTCTGACCAACTTTGCATTTATCAACATGGAATTACATCTGCCATGTTTGGGACCAAGAAACTAACTTATCCAGATCAGTTTGCAAAAGTGAAGAATCCCTAGCATCATCAACAAGCATGTACAGCTTAGTGTCATTAGCAAATTTACAAATCCTGAAGCCAAGGGAAACTTTTATAAAAAAAATTATAAATTTTCGGGAAACTTCCTTCATTTTCGTCAATTTTTGGTACATATTACAAACTTTCCCTTGAGAGGATTTCACTTTCCCGGTTGGATTCTTTCTTGCAAGTTGGGAGGTAAAATTGGGAAATGATGAAATTAACATTTTAAAAATTGGTAAAATTGAAGGAACATTTGGCAAAATTGAAGGAAAATTTGGTAAATTTGAAGAAACATTTGGTAAATTTGAAGGAAATTTTGGTAAAATTATTGGAAATCAGGGTAAAATATAGCAACATTTCCCATAAACTGAAAAACATTCCCGCAATTTTTTTTTCTTGAAAATTGTACG